>CM053037.1:172939990-173224990 GCA_028564925.1 Lithobates sylvaticus | reverse complement strand
AATTAGTTCAGTTGGTTGGTATAACGTGGTGAGATCTCAGAGGCTTGTTGTGCGTAAGGAAACGTCTACTAATGTTCAGGAGGCATTATTTTTTTAATAGAACATAATATAAATAGCAAGTAAAATAACTTTCCAGAAGACTAAACAGCAAAAATTAAAGAAGACTGCAACTCAGATCTAACATACTGTAAATATATTACCAGACAGATCCACAGAAGATCAACTTCTACTTCCATGATGTCCACCTAGAAGTAAAGTTTAGCTACATATAGAGCCAGAGAAGCCCGGAGGAAAACAAGAAAAGAAAGTAGACGGAGGGCTGGCATGACAGGGTTAAAAGTATAACCCTGGGGTGCATCAGGTGGGTTTTGGTGTATTTGGATTGGGCCATCAGGCAGGGGAGGAGCGGTTGATACTTTTTGGGGGAGTGGTTGTCCCTCCCCAGCTCAGTGCGGCCAGGGGGAACGAGCTTCCCACCCTCCCTCCCTAAGAAAAATGGGTAAGTAAAGGTTAGGGGGGGATGCCGTTAAACTGGTGTGATTTATTTTACAGGGCTTTGGACGATGTAGCAGAGGCGGGGGTTGGCCTTTGCAGGATGAAGGAAGAAACCCCGGATGTGGAAGAGTTCTGGACCCATTGGTGGGAGGGGTCCCTTTTGGTGGTATTCCAGATAACGTTTTTAGCTGGAATTCATTAACGGGGGCATTGCGGTAAACTGTTCTTTGTTGTCTCTGGGCCAGAATGTCAGCCTAAGGCCGGGTTTCAGTTTATGGTACCGCAGTGCCAGAGTGGAGTGGTGGCAAGATTGGGTGGGGTTTTTCGGCCAATGTTACTCCAGCTTGGTGTGGTCTCAGTTATTTTATAAGTAGGTGGGAATAGGAGGCTGGAGGGACGGGCAAGGCAGTCAGGTAATGGGTAGGGTACATCTTTTATACAATAGTCATGTGGACTTAGCCAGCTCCGGGCTTCCTATATTTCTTAGATCTTCCAACACTGGAATCTTTCTGCCATTATTCTCGGCTCTGTTCTGGCCTTTTAAAGAATTGTGAGTGTTCTTATCCAACTTTTTAGTCTTCCAGCTCCTCCTGTTACATTCTCCATGATAAATAATGATAATAAGTGGAACCTCCAGCAGTGAAAGTGGAAGTCTGTCATCATCGGCACAACAGGTGTGCAAACCCATGGATCTCACCAGAGTCTCTGAGAGATATTATATTCTATTGTGTGGTTTAGTTATCCTGTGTCAACCAAAAGTTGAGACTTCTACCCTTCTGGGAAGACTTTCCACAAGATTTTGGAGGGTATTGGTTGAAATTCATGCATATTGAGCCAATAGGGCATTTGATGTTGTGTTCTTGTGTTGGATAAAAAGACCTTGCTCGCATTTGGCATTCCAGTTCATTCCTATGGCGTTCATTAGGGTTGAGGTCAGGACTTTGGGTAGGGTTCCACCACATCAAACTCTTCACACCATGTCTTTGAGAACCTGGCTTTGTGCACAGGAGCACAGTCATGCTGGAATGTGTGCCCATTCAGACAATAAAGCATGTATAGGATCATGGACTGGTGTTGGATGAGAAGTCCTGGCTTCCAATTGGCATTCCAATTTATCCCAAAGGTAGTAGGGTTGATGCCACATAAGTTCCTTCAAACCAAACTCACCAAACCATGTCTTTATGGAGCTGTCTTTGAAAACAGGGACATAGCCATGCTGGAACAGAAATGGACTTTCCCCAAACTGTTGCCACAAGTTTGGAATTGTCTAAAATGTTTCCTCACGGTACCTGGATCTTTCAGCCAGCTTGGCGATACCGTAAGAAATGTGGATTCACCAGTGTCCATACAACTTCAGCTCCCAGGCTCTTACCGAACAGCCAGCTTCTTGGCCCTCCTACGAAAAGTCCTCCCCTGGTCACTTGTACGAGTTGCCGTGTCTCTCCAATGCCGAGAGCACACCGGGACACCTCTGAATCCTCCTTCAGTTACTGGGCCTCGAACTAGCCAGTTACGAGGCTTGGAAAGGACGGATCCCCACTCCAGACCATGAGGGCCTCCGGGGCTGGTCAGGGTGACCAGGCTCACGGGGATGGCAGACACTCCTGGGTCCGGGACCCCTCACGGGGTTGGTCCGGACCGGAACCAGGAATCAAAAAGAAGCCGAAACCCTGAACACGTGACTTCAGCATCTTAAATACCCCTTCCCAGACTACACAGCGGGGGCCAGACGCGCCCACTGATTGGCTCTGAGAAAGATTGGTACCTAACACGTCCAACCAGGCTTGGTTCTCAGCCTGTCACAGGTACCTCACTGCACCTATGACCAGGCAGAACTCCAGTACAGCCTGGCCAGACTGATGCCAAAGTAAAAAACCTGTACAATTAACCCCCAGAACGCCACTACAGTTCTGGAAAAAACAAAATTTGTATTATAGCGCACACTTTAGTAAAGTGTCGGCGCTACATACATATATATATATATATTTATTTATTTATTTACATATTATATTATAGTAAACAGGTTGTGACATTTCAGGACACATTTTTATTTATTTCCCTGTGAATGAGATTTTGTGTTCAGTAAAGTGAAGCCATCACATTGACTAGAAAACACCCTAACAGCTGCTGACCGCCAGGACATCATAATCATAGTACACTAATCCAAATTATGCCCAACAGATGTTCTCTGCTGCAGCATTTATATATTGGATTGCTGGGTAACACGGATGTGTCAGTATATTAAACAACCTGTTATTAAATCATTTACTCTTACTAGGATAAACAGACTTGCTGAGTCTCTACAAAGAGGACCTGTCCTGACCTGCATTTAGAAAGCATGCTGCCTTCAATGAGGACACCTTTTTCCATCCATGTTGTCCCAAATATGTGATTTTTCAGAGGGAAAAACCAGAGCTTCCTCCATTACAATGTTCACTTGGAGCAGCAGATATGATACAGCATAGCTCCCAACTGTCCCGGATTTCGAGGGACTGTCCCTGATTTGGAGCAATGTCCCTCATTCGTCCTCATTTTGGTCTGATCCATATAGATGTATATAAAATGCACTTTTTAGCTATCAAAAAGGGTTTTCCAGCGCTAAACCTTTCATCTGATTTCTAAACTGCTGCATTTGTAAATTCCAAAAGCCAATATCAAGGAATAGTAGCGGTAAAAAAAAGCACTTGTGGGTTTAACCAATCTTGTTTTTTTGTACAATTCTCCTTTAAGGGGGCGTGGCCAGGGGTGTGTCTTATGCCTGCATACTTTTGCTGATAGGTGTCCCTCATTTCCATCTCAAAATGTTGGGAGGTATGGATACAGCTCTCCGCACCTGGCACATATAAACTACACAAGTGAATGGAACTCCGCGATCATTAATGTATCGTTAAATTAACGTTTTAAATGCAAGCAGTGTAAGAACCCGAATTTGACCTGGTATCAGCCTCTTGCAGTCACCGCACAGCAGGGATAGAGTCTGACAGGAAGAAGTAGTAAGAGCAGCCAAACGGTTCATGTGCTGCCAAGAAGCATGCTAATAGGAGGAGAGGGCTCTGTCACTCAGCTTCTCCTTTCACTGTCCAGTCACAGGCTGGGGGCTGGTCCGGGATGACCTGGGCTCATAGGAAGCTGGTAAATTATGCCAACCATTGGACCTATTACGAGATCCTGCACTTCCGGGTAGGGGGCACGCATGCGCGTGCCGCCTGTGGCCGACTCCCGCTGTGATTATACACAGCAGGAGCTGATCTGCAGGTACCGCGGACTCGATGTCCACCAGCACCCACCGATTCTTTGGTACTGAGAGAGAACGGCGCCCTGCTTATGTAAACAGGGCAGATTGCTGTTCTGTCAGTAGGGAAGGCATGGATCCTGTGTTCCTGAAAAGCAGGGGCATCGATCCATGTCTTTCCATAGTAAAAGCACCTCCCACACAGTACACAAAAGCACTGGCTAGGTACACAGTTAACCCTTTGATCGCCCTTAAGTTAAGCCCTTCCCAGCCAGTGTCATTATTACAGTGACAATGTATATTTTTAGCACTGATCACTGTATTAGTGTCACCGGTCCCCAAAAAGTGTCAAAAGTGTCAGTTAGTGTCCAAATGACCGCCACAATATTGCAGTCCCGCTAAAAGTCACTGATCGCTGCCATTACTAGTAAAAAAAATAAAAATATCCCATAGTTTGTAGACGCTATAACTTTTGCACAAACAAATCAATATACGCTTATTGGGATTTTTTTTACTAAAATTATATAGCAGAATACATATTGGCCTAACTCGATGAAGAAATTTGATTGTTTAAATTTTTTTATTGGATATGTTTTTTTAGCAGAAAGTTAAAAATATTGTTATTTTTTTTTTTTCAAAATTGTCGCTCTTTTTTTGTTTATAGAGCAAAAAATAAAAACCGCAGAGGTGATCAAATACCACCAAAAGAAATCTCTATTTGTGGGGAAAAAATATATACTTTTTATTTGGGTACAGTGTCACATGTCCGGGCAATTGTCAGTTAAAGAAACTCAGTTCCCTATCGCAAGAAATGGCCTGGTCTTGAAAGGGTGGAGGGGGGGTAATCTTCCAGAGGTCAAGTGGGTAAAAAAAACTTCTGAGTGCAGCTCCTCCCCCAGCCCCCCCCTTTATACTTCCTTGAGCCCGATCTTGATCCAGCGCTGTGCCCCCCGAAAACAATATTGCCTCTCTCTCTCCTTACTGGCTCAGTGGCAGCATCAGGAGCCATTGGCTCCTGCTGCGGTCAATCACAGCCAGTGAGGAGGGGCAGAGGGTGGGGCTTAGCTGTTCTGTGTTTGTCAATGGACACACACAGCACAGTGCGGGATGGAGCCCGCATAAGTGTCCCCATAGAAAGTCACTTTCTATGGGTGCACTCAGCAGGGGGGGGCAAGAAGCGGCGGTGGGGGACCCCAGATGAGGAGGATCGGGGCTGCTCTGTGCAAAACCATGTTTGTTATTTTAAAAGCTATTCTTTGAAATCACTTTAAAGTCCACAGCATCCTCCTTTTCCTTCGATGTACACGGGTCGGTTGTCTGGCTGTCAGTTGTCGGCCGTCTATTATTAAATGACTTTCATATTTTGACAAATAAAAACCGTGCCGGCGGTAGCGCCCTTTTAAATCGCTTGTATTGGATGGCCCTGCCATCTGTCATAAATGATTTTTTTGTAAACACGATGCCTGGCAAAGTGAAGCAGCCTGTCTGGCCGGCTTGACAACATGAAGCAAGTTTGCTTGCTAGTGGGAATGAAGTCAAATCAACTCATTCATAAATAATAAGGACCTTTATTTTTTAATGACATGACATATCTTTTGTGCTAAATCTCTGTATGCAGGCTGAAAATGTGCAAGTGGCGGCAAGCTTTAATTATGCGGCAGTGAATTCAGACTCCTACATGTGGGGCATTGGGCCATATACCGTATATACTCGAGTATAGGCCGACCCGAATATAAGCCGAGGCCCCTAATTTACCACAAAAAACTGGGAAAACGTATTGACTCGAGTATAAGCCGAGGGTGAAAAATGCAGCAGCTACTGTAAGTGGAAAAGAGGGTCAGCAAATGCCCATCTGCAGCTGCATGTCCCCTGTGTCCTGTACAAACCCCCCCTGTGTCCCCATTGCAGCCCACCTGTGCCGATCTGCATCCCCTGGGTCTGTGTATGCCTCCCTCCGATCTGCCACCTGTGTCCACCATTGCAGTCTTGTGCCGATCGTTAATGCCTCCTTGTTCGTCCTGTGCCGATCGTTGGATGTCCTGTGTCCCCCATTGCTGATCCTGCCGACCAGCGTGTAAGGCGCCATTACACATTCAAAAGCTGCGCCTCCTCCTCCTCCTTGTCCGTGATAGGAGGATCACTCTGTTTTCCCAGCAGTCAGTGTGCAGTGTTTCGCCTATCACGGACATCCTCTCATCCTCGTCCATGAGATGAGAATGACAGGATGTCCGTGATAGGCGGAACACTGCACACTGACTTACTGCTGGGAAAATTAGTGTTCCTCCTATCACGGACCGGGAGGAGGAGGAGGCGCAGCTTTTGAACACTGCCGTCTGTCTGCATGACACGCTGTTCATGTAGGCAGACGGTGGTGACTCGAGTATAAGCCGAGGGGGGGACTTTCAGCCCTAAAAAAAGGGCTGAAAATCTCGGCTTATACTCGAGTATATACGGTAGCTCATTTTGGTGCCCAGAAGCTGCAGGTGTTATGTAGAGCCGACTGTTTTTGCTTTGTTTTGAATATATTGTAGGTATGAGATATCCCAGAATGCACTGGGAAACCAACATGCGAACCGGAAAGACGTCACATCCGGGTTCATGTGTATATGTTCTGGGAGTGTCTGGTGCAGACGTCACATTTGGTGTGCATCGTGGAGCAAGCAGGAAAGTGAACAGGGTCTGGACTGGAGTGGAGCAGTGGCGGCCCGTCCATTAAGGGTGCAGGGGCGCTGCCCCCCCTGTCCATGCTGCATGAGGCAAAAAGGAAGTTCTGGACAGCCGCACTCCGGAATATAGCCTTTTATTTGTAAAAAGTCAAACAGATACAAGCCACAGGAAAAAATGGGACAAACGACTGACGCGTTTCACACTCAACAGTTTTTAGTCATAGCTCCATAGCTCTTCCTTTTTGCCTCATGTTGCTATATGCTTAGCCAGCACCTGGTGTTCCAGTTGAGAGGAGAGTTCTATATCCATATTTCCACCTGGACCCAGTGATCCCCCTCCCCTTCCCTTCCCCTGTCCATACTCCCGGCCCGTAATCTACATGCAGGGCATCGGACACATGGATTTCAATGTTTTTTTTTTAAGCACATGATTAGAGCCTGAGGCTCTAATTGGCTTCAAAAGAGGGTGGGTTCGGGGCACAGAGCACTGCACCCTGAGCCCACCCAGCTGTGCGACATTGGCAAATTAATATTCGCTATTATCTTCCTGCTTCTCCTCCTGGCCAATCAGGAAGCAAAGTACTGCACACTAAGCCCATCCAGTTGTGTGACAATAGCAAATTATTATTTGCTATTGTCTTCCTGGTTCTTCGCCTGGCTAATCAGGAAGCAGGTCCTGAGACCCGATTGGCTGGGAGTCTTAGGACTCCCGGTCAATCGGGTCTAAGGACCCACTTCCTGTTCAGCCGGGAGGAGAAGCAACACCCCCTGCTCTTCCCTCTGCAAGCTGGAGCGAGGAGCAGCCTTCTAAAAGGCAAGGCCACTGATCGCCGCCATCTGTCTCCTGTGGGGGGGGGGAGGTTTGTTTACCCCCCCCCCCAAAGTATTGAGCACCAGCCCCCACTGGAGTGGAGTAACTAGTAGATGGCACATGTGGTGTGCAACATGCGAACGCTGGGGGACTGGAGAATGAGGACTGAGTGGTGGGGGATCAGCAGAGCTGGGGGACCAGAGGAGGAGAGAACAGCAGATGTCACCCATGGTGCACAGCATGGGAGCAATATAGCAGGAGGTGAGCGGGGACTGGAGAGAGAGGAGGATCAGCAGAGCTGGGGGTTACTACTAAAAAGGGGATCAGAATTGCTGGGGTTTACTACTTATCGGGGGGATCAATAAAGCTGGGGGTACTACTAAGGGGGGCATCAGCAGAGCTCTGGGTACTACTGAGCAGGGGATCTGCTAGTCTTAGGACTAGCAACTGCCCCGGAGAAGCAATGGCCCCGGAGTGAGGAGCAGCAGCCCAACCCCGGATCTTTGTCATCTGCCTACTAAGGTAAGGAGGCCTCTGATCGCTTCCCGTCCGTCTCCCATGAGGTGGGGATGATCGCCGCCTTCCCGTCCGTCTCCCATGAGGTGGGGATGATCGCCGCCTTCCCGTCCGTCTCCCATGAGGTGGGGATGATCGCCGCCTTCCCGTCCGTCTCCCATGAGGTGGGGATGTTCGCCGCCTTCCCGTCCGTCTCCCGTGAGGTGGGGATGATTGCTGCCTTCCCGTCCGTCTCCCGTGAGGTGGGGATGATCGCTGCCTTCCCGTCTGTCTCCCATGAGGTGGGGATGTTCGCCGCCTTCCCGTCCGTCTCCCGTGAGGTGGGGATGATTGCTGCCTTCCCGTCCGTCTCCCGTGAGGTGGGGATGATCGCCGCCTTCCCGTCCGTCTCCCATGAGGTGGGGATGATCGCCGCCTTCCCGTCCGTCTCCCATGAGGTGGGGATGATCGCTGCCTTCCCGTCCGTCTCCCGTGAGGTGGGGATGATCGCCGCCTTCCCGTCTGTCTCCCATGAGGTGGGGATGATCGCCGCCTTCCCGTCCGTCTCCCATGAGGTGGGGATGATCGCCGCCTTCCCGTCCGTCTCCCATGAGGTGGGGATGATCGCCGCCTTCCCGTCCGTCTCCCGTGAGGTGGGGATGATTGCTGCCTTCCCGTCCGTCTCCCGTGAGGTGGGGATGATCGCCGCCTTCCCGTCCGTCTCCCATGAGGTGGGGATGTTCGCCGCCTTCCCGTCCGTCTCCCATGAGGTGGGGATGTTCGCCGCCTTCCCGTCCGTCTCCCGTGAGGTGGGGATGATTGCTGCCTTCCCGTCCGTCTCCCGTGAGGTGGGGATGATCGCCGCCTTCCCGTCCGTCTCCCATGAGGTGGGGATGATCGCCGCCTTCCCGTCCGTCTCCCGTGAGGTGGGGATGATCGCTGCCTTCCCGTCCGTCTCCCGTGAGGTGGGGATGATCGCTGCCTTCCTGTCTGTCTCCCATGAGGTGGGGATGATCGCTGCCTTCCCGTCTGTCTCCCATGAGGTGGGGATGATCACCGCCTTCCCGTCTGTCTCCCATGAAGTGGGGATGTTCGCCACCTTCCCGTCCGTCTCCCGCAGGGGGGGGCTTGTAGCGTTGGTTTGCCGCCCCCCCCCCTTCAAAAAAAATATTGAGCACCAGCAGCCACCGCTCTTAACCCTCTCGTATTTTATTGTATTGTAACTGTCTCCCTTTATATTGTAAATCGCTGTGTAAACTGTGGCAAAAAAATTTACATTTTTTCCATGCACTATTTTTTTTTCATAGACCGTACAATCAGCCTCATCTGACCTGCATCTTTTTCAGACGATCCATACATTTATAGACGGCTGGCACGCCTGCTACAGGCTCAGAAGAGGTTGTCATGGGTGGAATATTCTGATAGTTACTGATCATCTGCTCTGGGACTCCCGGGTTCAACCTGTCACAAGCTCATGTTGCTGTGTCTGCAAAGGATTAGCAGAGATCCAGTTGCTAGGGGACATTTCAGCTGGTCGGAGAGGTGTCTCACACATGCACCCTCTACAGATGGAGGATTACTGGCGGCGACATCTGTGCACACGCTCATAAAACGAGGAAAGTGAGGCACAGACAGGAATCCAAAGAGACCAGCAAAAATAAAGCAGTCAGACTGCCAAAAGGGCAACGGAGTCAGTGAACAATGCTTCCAGGAGGCTAATGTGCAGGAGGATGGCGGGCATTTAAAGGGCAAAGCCACCCAAAAATGATATTTTAGATTTAGGTGAAGACATAAATGTTGTCAGTTTTCTATCGCTTTTGAAGATCCTGCTGGCCCTTCCTGGGCGGTCATAAAGATTAGACATGTGAAATTCGTTTAGTTACGAATTTGTTTTCCTTTCAAATTAGTTATATTCGTTCATTCGTTACCGTACGAATGAACGAATGATTCGCTAAAAATTATAACGAATAACGAACTATCGAAACGAACAAATATGAAAAACAACGAAAATACCAAAATAATTAAATTAGAAACAACGAAACTACGAAGAATGAAAAACCGAAAAACTAAAACAGAAACGAAAATCAAAATGAACGAAAAAATTCGTACATTCGTAACTTTTTTTTTTGTTGATTCGTAGTTTTCCGTGTCTTTTACAATGGCGCTGCATAACGTGCTTCGAATGGATTGAACGAAAAAATTTGTATATTCGTAACTTTTTTTTTTTGTTTGTCGATTCGTAATTTTCCGTGTCTCTTACAATGGCGCTGCTTAACGTGCTTCGAATGGATTGAACGAAAAAATTCGTACATTCGTAACTTTTTTTTTTTGTTTGTCGATTCGTAATTTTCCGTGTCTCTTACAATGTAATAATTGCATACACATTACATAAAATTATGAATTATGCTCCGATTACGAATTACGAAAACAATGTTACGAAAGTACGAATAAATCAATCTTACGAAAGTACGAATGTAACTAAATCTACGAAAATACGAATGCGTCCGAATACAAAATATAACGAAAATCCGAATTTAGAATAAACGAAAATTAGACGGAAAAACGAATCAACGAAAAAATAACTCTACGAGTCCGAATACGAACACCGACGACTTACGAAATTACGAATCGTTACGAATCAACGGAAACGAACAGAAAAAAAACGAAACTAAACAAATGTTTCTATTGTGCACATGTCTAGAAGATGTTCGCTTTTTCCAACTGGGTGACTCGATTATTAAGGTGGGCTACACTGGCGGATTTTCAAATAAACATTTGTATGGATATTCTTAATACATTTAATGACTTAAAAGATAAATTCACTTTTTAGAAAAAATAAATAAATGCAAAATTTTTTTTCAGGTACCTGTAATGCGCCAATGCCCCAGTATTGTATTGCACCAGTGATCAGCAGATCGCGGTTGCCATGCAGGTCCCCAGCAGATCTGTCAGTGTATCTGTGTGCCTGTACATCCCCGTAGGGGCAAGCAGATACAATCTGATAGGAAGAGAGAATAAACTACCACAACGCTTCACAGCCTACTATGGGAGGCACTTTTTGCTTTCTCCTAACATGTTGATGAGCGCATTTAACGGCACCTTAACCACCCCACGTACATATACTGTGGCAGGGCAATCCTTATCCGCTTGCTGACCAGCCGCTGTCATTTTTCTGCGGCAGGTCGGCACGATCCCGCGAACCGTCATATATCAGCTCGCGGGATCGGGATAGCAGGCGCTCACGTGCCCGCTGCACTGCAGGGGTGGCGATGCTTGTGGCCGACAGTAGCGATGACCGCTAGCCACGAGCGATCGCGAGCACAAGGGACAGAACACAGAAGTTTGTGTGTAAACACACAAATCCCTGTTTTGTTCTGACAGGAGTGACAGATCGTGAGTTCCTAGCTAGGAACCACGATCCGTCACTTCCTCTAGTCAGTCCCCTCCCCCTTCAGTTAGAATCACCTCCCAGGGAACACACAGTTAACCTCTTCACCGCCCCCTCGTGTTAACCCCTTCCCTGCCAGTGACAGTACAGTAATCAATGCATTTTTATAGCACTGATCGCTGTATAAATGACAATGCTCCCAAAAATTTGTCAAAAGTGTCCGATGTGTCCGCAATAAAGTCGCAGATCGCCGCCATTACTAGTAAAAAGAAAAAATAATAAATAAAATAAATAATAATAAAAATGCTATAAATCTATCCCCTATTTTGTAGACGCTATAACTTTTGCGCAAACCAATCAATATATGCTTATTGCGATTTTTTTTACCAAAAATATGTAGAAGAATAAACTGTAAAAAATTTGCTTTTAAAAAAAAAAAATGGGGATTTTTATTATAGCAAAAAGTACAAAATATTGTGTTTTTTTCAAAATTGTTGCTCTTTTTTTTGTTTATAGCGCAAAAAATAAAAACCCCAGAGGTGATCAAATACCACCAAAAGAAAGCTCTATTTGTGGGAAAAAAAGGACGTCAATTTTGTTTCGGTGGAGTGTCGCACGACCGCACAATTGTCAGTTAAAGCGACGCAGTGCCGAATGACAAAAAATGTCCCGGTCATTCAGCAGCCAAATCTTCTGGGACTGAAGTGGTTAAGCACAAAATCAAGTACCTGTACGTGATATTATTTGGCTCTGAGGCGTGCGCGCCGCCCCCCGCTGTGATTGTACACAAGCGGGAGCCAATCATCGGGTCCAGTGGACGGGATGTCTGCCCGGACCCTGCCAATCACTCTGAGGAGAGTATGTAAACAAGGCAGACCGCCGTTCTGCCAGAGTGGAAAATGGAGATCTTGTGTTTCTGCTAAGCAGAAACACAGATCTCTGTTTTCCTTTAGTCAAAGCCCCCTCCCACAGTTAGGGAACACTCCCTAGGGACACACTTAACCCTTTGATCGCCCCGATGTAAACCCCTTCCCTGCTAGTGTCATTTGTACAGTGACAGTGCATATTTTTTTTAGCACTGATCACTGTATTAGTGTCACTGGTCCCCAAAAGTGTCAAAAGTGTCAGTTAGGTGTCCGATTTGTCCGCCGCAATGTTGCAGTCCCGCTAAAAGTTGCTGATCGCTGTCATTACTAGTAAAAAAATGTAATTCTATAAATCTATCCCATAGTTTGTAGACGCAGTAGCTATAACCTTTGCGCAAACCAATAAATATACGCCTATTGGGATTTTCTTTTACTAAAAAATGTAGCAGAATACATATTGACCTAAATTGATGAAGAAATTCGTTTTTCTATATATTTTTTTATTGGGTATGTTTTTTATTTTTTTTTCCACAAACATTTTTATTGAAAGTTTTTCACAGATAATACAAATAGTACCATAACGCACATAACCAGGTTACAAGTATATGTTCCAACTGGGTGGAGGCATTGGGTTCAAAATTAGAAAGAGTAGGATCCGGCTATTGTTGCCTCTAAGTTAGCAGGTAACATGGCCACATAAAGAAGCGTACAGTAGCGGGGAATAGTCCCTTGATTATTTATTCCTCCCTTTTCTATTAATTATTGTTTTATTTTAGCAAGAAAAATGAAAAAGGAATGACAAAAATGAAATGATCTACCACAGTGAATTTCGGGCCTGCCTTATTTTATGTTGGAGTGGGGGACATCCTATTAGAGTAACCCATATCGCTTCTGTATATACTGTAATACAGGCAGGGATTGGGGGTGCGTCTGGCTGCAAGGGCGGTACTCGACTCCGTAGCCTATTAGTAGAGTAAAATAAAAATTAAAAGAGTACAAAAAAGGGAGAAAAGAAAAAGAATAAGAAAAGGAAAGAAAACAGAGAGGAAACCACATGTAGAGGGGAGGGATGGGGGGTGGATGAGGGAGGCACTGCACGGGGAATATGTGAGAAGGGGGTGGGATTGAGTATGTTTTATAGAAGTAAAAAATATTGTTTTATTTTTTTCCAAATTGTCGGTCTTTTTTTGTTTATAGCGTAAAAATAAAAATAAAAACCGCAGAGCAGTGGTGGCTGGTGCTCCATTTTTTTGGGATGGGGGAGGCAAACTAACTAGTAGCCACTCCCCCCCCCCCCCGATTGGTCCGTCCGTCAGTCAAACCCCCCTGACGCTCGGTAAACCAAACACCACCCCCTCTCGTTACCCGCCCGTCCGCCCAACTAGCTCCCCCTGTCGGCGTTGCCTCTTCCTCTGCGGCTTCCACCTCCTCTCGGCCAATCGGGTCTTAAGACCCGCTTCCTGATTGGCCCAGGAGGAGAAGCAGGAAGACAATAGGGAATATTAATCGCTATTGTCACACAACTAGGTGAGCTCAGGGCACAATGCTCTGCGCCCCGAGCCAACCCCTTTTTTAAGCCAATTAGAGCCTCAGACTCTAATCATGTGCTTCAAAAATGTGCTTCTGGCACCCTACATGTAGATCAGGGGCTGGATGCATGGATTAGGAAGGCTGCGCCCCTGCGCCCCTAATGGAGCGGCCGCCACTGCCAAAGGGGTGATCAAATACTACCAAAAGAAAGCTCTATTTGTGGCAAAAAAAGGACATCAATTTTACTTGTGTACAGCATCGCACGACCGCGCAATTGTCAGTTAAAGCGACGCAGTGCCAAAAAATGGCCTGATCAGGAAGGGGGTAAAACCTTCCAGAGCTGAAGTGGTTAAAGAAACCAGCACCCCATATTGGAAGTCCACTTGGGAGAATAAGGAGTACGCCTGGATCTATCGAGAATTATTATAATTATATATTTGAATATCCATTAAGGTTAGATTTCTGGGAGGTGTTAAACGGAGGTGGAAGTTTTCAGCACTAAACGTGGATGTATTCTTATCAAGGAAGTGGAGTTTCTTCTACAACGATTGAACACTATTGATTTGTCACTTATTTTATACCCAGCACTGATTTATCTTGGGGTTTCATGGCCACTACTACTATATTTGATGTTTTGTATATACTGTATATGTCATTTATTATTGAATTTATGTAACTACTGAGAATATGGTTATTATATGACACTTTGTTAATTGGCTGCTCACTCCATATACACTATTTGCTTTAGGAGAAAGAGATTTATTTATTTTTTTGTTTGTTTTTTTAGCAATTTCATGTGAAGTTGGGTTTTAAGCTTTCCAGATATGGATGTTAAGAGTCTGACTGTTTGTACATTTGGCCAAATCCAATAAATAGAAGTCCATCACCTCTTGGGTCAAGTCCACTTACTTTAGTGTCTCTGTTCATGCTGGAAAATGTGAGAAAGGAATTGACCTATCCGGTTTTATTTTAATTTTTTTTTTTTTTTTTTTACACACTAAAGCTTTGAAGATAAGGACACAAGGACAATGTCTGACCATGTAGGAAGAAAGAAAACAAAATAAAGTGTGCGCCAAGCAGTGGTGAATTTAAGGGGATCACGCTGAGCTGACAACCTGGCATCAGAATACAGAAATGCCCAAAAGACCTTATCGGAGATTCAGATTAACAGATTGTGTTGGGCAGCGGGCACTGCTAAAGCAATTTTCGGTCCTTAAAGCTTGCTGCAATGATCCTTTTTTTCCTTTAGCTGACTATAAAGCAGGTTTTTAAATAGAACATTTGCAGTAAAAAACTCCAGCCTGTAGTGTATGATAATCCAAAATTTAGGGCTATTTTTGAAAAAGTTTTAATATAATGAAATAATAATAAAAATGAGCTAGTTTTGTCACAAATGGGGCTTTCGAAAATGGTTGGGATCATGGACCCTCCATCAGGGGCGGACTGACCATTCCGCCACTCGGGCACTTCCCGAGGGCCCCGGGCCACTAGGGGGCCCCATCAGGGTTGCCAGCCTCAGTAAAACCAGGGACAGTATGTAAAAATATGTGTTTTTTTTTACATCCGTTTCTGAAATGTCCCTTACCGACATCCTTTAGGTCTAAAAATCCAGAGATTATAGCTGCCCCACCTCTACAGTACCTTCTCAGCCAATAGAAACATGTCTGTGTATACTGTGTGTACATGTATGTGTATACTGTGTGTACATGTATGTGTATACTGTGCGATTGTATACTGTGTGTGTGTATACTGTGTGGCCCCATAATCTCTGATTGCCTGGGGGCCCCATAATTTCCTATTGCCCGGGGGGCCCCATAATCTCCTATTGCCCGGGGGCCCCATGAGTTGTCAGTCCGCCCCTGCCCTCCATGAAACCTGCATGCTGGCCTGGTACCTGGAAAGCACAGGAGACAATGATAAGAGGAAGCTCAGAACACTGGACTATAGTAGAAATAGAGTTCATCACTGGGGTGCTGGCTTTACAGGCAGGCAGGAGAAATAGTAAGAGCTATTTAGAGGGTTTACAGGAAGACAGGACTATCCCATAGCAGTGGGCTTACAGGAACACAGGGGTAGCAACATGTATGAGGAACAAAGAGGTGCACAGGGGACCCAAGGAATGCAGATACACAGAATACACTTGGGGTGCCTGAAGAGTCTAGAACAGGGAAGATACCTATTTGTGCAGGTGGGGGAGAGCCCAGCATGGCCACACGCACAGCGGAGGTGAGGGCCCTTGGAAGGGACAAGGTACAGAATCAAAGGAACCTACTTGCATCTCCAGAGCTCCTGAATAGATGAGTTGCACTGCAGATGATTCCTAGGTTGCAGTCCTCTGACTAGGAGTAAGCAGATGTGCACAGGGACACAGAACAGAAAATTAGCTAAGAATACACAGGAAGACACTAAAGTGGACAAAGGCACAAGTCATTAGGAACAAGTGGGGCTCCAGCTACAATTACACCAAGAGTCTCGTTTTGAGGTCACTCAAAATCTTCTTGGAAATCCAGGGATGCTAGGAAGCACTGGGGGAGCCTAGGAACCTTCTCCACTAGGAAACACAGGAAGACATTGGGAATCTTCCACACTAGGAAGCACTGGGGGCATTAGGAATCTTTCCCACTAGGTAGCACTAGGGGACACTAAAGATCTTCTCCTCTGGGGGACACTAGTAATATTCTGCACTAGCAATAAGTTGAGGTCACTTGGAATCTTCTCCACTAGGAAACACAGAGGGACATTAGGAATCGTCTCCACTAGGAAGTACTGGGGTCACTATAAATCTTCCCCACTAGGAAGATCTGAGGGACTCTAGGAATCTTCTCCACTAGAAATAAGTGGGGGTCACTGGAAAAATTCTCCACTAGGAAACGCTGGGGGACACTAGGAACCTTTCCCACTAGGAAGAGCTGAGGGATACTAGTAATCTTCTCCACTAGAAAGCAATCGGGTCACTAGAAACCTTCCCCACTAGGAAGCACTGAGAGACACTAGGAATATTTTCCACTAGAAAGCACTAGGGGACACTAGGGATCTTCTCCACTGGGAAACACTAGGAATAATCTCCATTATGAAGTACCTGGGGTCACCATGAATCTTCTCCACTAGGAAACACTGGGGGTGGGGGGGGGGGGGGTTCACTTGGAATCTCCTCCACTAGGAAACACTTGGGGACATTAGGAGTCTTCTCTACAAGGAAGCACTGGGGTCACTAAGAATCTTCCCCACTAGGAAGATCTGAAGGACACTAGGAGTCTTCTCCACTAGTAAACAATACTGGGGGACACTAGGAATCTTCTACACTAGGAAACACTACTGGGGGACACTAGGAATCTTCTCCACTAGGAAACACTGGGGGTGGGGGGGGGGCACTTGAAATCTCCTCTACTAGGAAACACTTGGGGACATTAGGAGTCTATGAGGAAGCACTGGGGTCACTAAGAATCTTCCCCACTAGGAAGATCTGAAGGACACTAGGAATCTTCTCCACTAGTAAACAATACTGGGGGACACTAGGAAAACTTTTCCACTAGGAAGCACTGGGGAACACTGGAAGTCTTTTCCACTAGGAAACACTGTTGAATCCTCTCCACTAGGAAACACTAGGGGACATTAGGAATCTTCTCTTCCAGGAAGCACTGGGGTCACTAGGAATCAACCTTACTCTGTAGCACTGAGGGAAACTAGGAATCTACTGAAAACAGTACTGGGGGACACTCAGAATCTTCTCCACTAGCAAGCACACTGAGGGGAGGGGGAGGGGCACACTAGGAATCTTCTCCACCAGGAAACATTGGTGGGCACTAAGAATCTTCTCGACTAGGAAGCACTGGGGGACACATGGAATCTTCTCGACTAGGAAGCACTGGGGGACACATGGAATCTTCTCGACTAGAAAGCACTGAGGGACCCATGGAATCTTCTCGACTAGGAAGCACTGGGGGACACAAGGAATCTTCTCGACTAGGAAGCACTGGGGGACACAAGGAATCTTCTCAACTAGGTAAACTAGCTGTTGCTCAAGCTAATTGGGTCAACTCAACAGCAGGAAGTTAACCAGTCTTGAATGCAAGTCTTTTGGGATAACACGTAACAGCAGAACCCTGAAAGTTAAAGCCATTGAACTACATGTGTCAGCATGCCTGATGATCTTTGGGAATACAAGGTCCCATTGTTAGAAAAGAAGAAAAAAAAGGGCTGATTTCCATTGCAGCAAATTCAATTTTTGTTCCACTGATTCATGTGAGTTACAGGTCAACCTTGACTCCTGGAATTAACAAAGAATCCATCTGAGGAGTAACCTCTATTAGAAGACATTGACTTTGTCGATGGATCTGTGATCGTAGCGTCTTATTTTAAAACAACATTTACTCACCCAGAGGAGCCAAACTTTAGTCTTCTAATGAACATAAACAACAGTAGGAGGGATTCCACGCTGTCTTGGCAGAGGGCTGGAGTGTGTGGGGAATCTTATATCTTAAACACAGAGGGTTCCGACAACTTAATAGCATGGTATGGGAAAGAGTGAAATTCAATGTTTTTATTTGCCTGGTATAAATTGTAAGACCTCTGTGAAATTTTAACAAATTGACAAAAGGAAGGAAAAATTAGGTTGGCTCTTAGGTGGTTTTATTCCTTTTTTATTAACTACCAGGTTAAGAAAATTAAGGGGGACAGAATGCAAAGATGGGGAGAATGTATTGTATTAGACAACGAAAACTTATATATGGATCCCCAACTTGTCACATGAGGATATTTGGCCACCAAACACTGGAGGCAAACCAGAGGCTTAACTCAAACCTTCACTGCAAGAAACTATGAAGGGTCCCTCTGACTCCTGGCCGGGGCCCTTTCCTCCGGGCCTGGGGCCCTTCCCATTGGTCCAGGGGCTCTCTACTCCCACTGTGGGACCCTTTATTACAGTTCCGAAGCAAGACCCTTCCACATGTTCTGCCCCCCCCCCCCCCCACAGTGGCAGAAAAACGGCAGGGCCTGGTCACGAGTTCCATGTTTGGGACCCTGGTAGTTCCACCACTGGTGTCAGTAGTTTATATTTTTTATATCTTTTAAAATGTTTAGAATTTTATTTATATTATTACTGTTTTATTTTTTATTATTAAAAAAAATGTATATTTAGGAGCCCTGTTGGGGGGCCTTGGTGAATTATCTGGGGTCTAAACAGATGTTTCACAGCCCTCAATCTCCATCTCTGCAGCCTCAGCTGCACAGAATGAATGGACAGGAATAGCTCTGTATAGAGCTTCCTATTCACTCACAAACTGAAGCATAGTAAACACAGTATGGATCACAGACTCTGTCTATTCAGAAAATGAAGGGGCCGATAAATTACATATTTACCTGCCCCTTCCCCACTCTCCTTCAGGAAAGGTGCATTCCTGTGCACAGAAGATTGGTGTTTTTTGTTTTTTTTTTCTGTTGGGGGTGGGTGGGGTAAGCGTGTCAGTTTTTTGGAATAGAATATATAGGATTGTTTGGTATTCGTGTACCGTATATACTCGAGTATAAGCTGAGTTTTTCAGCACATTTTTTTTGTGCTGAAAGTGCCCCCCCTTGGCTTATACTCGAGTCAAGCACTTTTCTGCCACAAAAAAAAAAAAATCTGACCCGACTTTGGGGCCCCGTATCTCGGGGCCACTTGGAGCTAGGCACTCTAAATTTAGTATTCAAACCCAGTGGAACTAGCACTATAATATATCCAAAGATGGGGTTCCTAGCACTAAGTGACCCTGAGATACGGGGGCCCCAAAGTCAGTCAACTGTGTCCATCTGCAGCAATGTCATTTCGGGACCCTTTGGCTGCAGCTAGGGGGCATTTAGGAACCCTTAACTACCAAGTTTGAAGTTTGGGGGACCTATGGCTGCAAATGGCACAGTGAGGCATGCAAATGGGCACAGTAAGGCTGCAAATGGGCATTGTTGACCCTTTTTCACTTACAGTAGCTGCGCATTTCTCACCCTAGGCTTATACTCGAGTCAATAAGTTTTCCCATTTTTTTGTGGTAAAATTAGGTGCCTCGGCTTATATTCGGGTCGGCTTATACTCGAGTATATATGGTAGTTTCTTTCCTGAACTATTGAATATAAAGTTGTATGAATTGATATGTTGAATATAAAATAAAAATAAAATTTGATAATAATAATAAAAAAAAAAAGTGTCAAATTCACCCCTGAACTGCTGATTGGAAACCACACCGGACTCTGCACTCAAACCATCCGCGCATATATGTGAACCCAGCCTAACTATTCTAAATATTTTGCCAACAAAACAAACACTAATTACGTGGCAAAATAAATTACCCAGAATAACTGCTCATCCTTAACACAGCGCAAATAACATGCACTGAAAGCAGTAACCTGGAAGCAAAACAAAAAGAAAGGAATTGATGTGGAAATTTCGGTGTGAACGCTCAAATAAAAGCACAAATTAGGGATACTTTATTTTTTTAGTACTTGTCGATACAATATACCGATACCTACCACAACTGTTTTGCTTCCACTTCAGCTGTCAGAAATGAAAGCATTGAAAAGTTATTTAAAATTGAAAAAATATATATATTTTTTTAATTTTCCGCTTTTTTCAATGTGAAACGTGTAAACATGTGTTAAAGGTGTAAAAATATTAACATTAATATTAACGAACAAAGCAAACAAAAAAAAAAAAGTTTGAATTATTAATAGTTTATAAAAAAAAAAGTGATAAAATCAGCAAGAAAATAATAATTAAATGGAGAAGGAGAATATTGAGTTATTAACCGCTTGCCGACCAGTGCACGACTATATACGTCGGCACAATGGCACGGCTGCGCAAATGGGCATACAGGTACATCCCCTTTGAGAGGCGGCATTGTGGGCCACGTACTCCGTGACCGTGCCCACGGGTCCCGCGGACTCGATGTCCTCCGGTGTCCCGCGATCGTGTCATGGAGCGGCAGAATGGGGATATGCCTATATAAACAAGGCATTTCCCCTTCTGCTTAGTGACATGACAGAGATCACTGCTCCCTGTCACCGGGAGCAGTGATCGCTGTCATGTGAGTGGTAGCCCATCCCCCCCACAGTTAGAATCACTCCCTAGGACACACTTAACCCCTTGATCGCCCCCTAGTGTTTAACCCCTTCCCTGCCAGTGTTATTTATACAGTAATCAGTGCATTTTTATAGCACTGATCGCTGTATAAATGACAATGGTCCCAAAATAGTGTCGAACGTGTCCGATGTGTCCACCATAATGTCGCAGTCACGATAAAAATCGCTGATCGCCGCCATTACCAATAAAAAAAAATGTATAATAAAAATGCTATAAATCTATCCCCTATTTTGTAGACGCTATAACTTTTGCGTAAACTAATAAATATATGCTTATTGCGATTTTTTTTTTTACCAAAAATATGTAGAAGAATACGTATCGGTCTAAACTATATTTTTTGGGGATATTTATTATAGCAAAAAGTAAAAAACAATGTGTTTTTTTCAAAATTGACGCTCTATTTTTGTTTATAGCGCAAAAAGTAAAAAACGCAGGGGCGATCAAATACCACCAAAAGAAAGCTCTATTTGTGAGAAAAATTTTGTTTGGGAAGCACGTCGCACGACCGCACAATAGTCATTTAAAGCGACGCAGTGCCGAATCGCAAAAAAGTGCTCTGGTCTTTGGCCAGCCAAATGGTCCGGGGCTTAAGTGGTTAAAGTTCCCTTTTAATGAATGCATCGGTCATGATGGCCTCTCGCAGGATGTGGTGCCTTATAAGCTATCCCAAGGCGGGTCCCAAGAAAAGTTTCAGCGCATGGATGAAACACAGTGAAGACTCAGATCAGGCGTCCGTGAAACAAGCGTGACGTGTTAATGGAAGTAACACACTCACTGTTCTCTATGGAAACGGAAGAAAAGGAAGATTAAAAAGAACCGAGTTCTAATGGGAAAAGCAGGATATTGTCAATGAGCAAGTCAAGGCAAGACTTTGGTCAAATATAAAAATAAAAAAAATAAAAAAAATTTTTTTAGGCTGTATAGTCATTAAAAATAATCATAAGTATTTTAAAGGATTATTAAGCAAAACATATTGGATTCTGGTAACTGCATAGAATGAATGCCTTTAATTATAGTGTTCAGTATAGAAATTCCTATTCTATTTATTAGGCCTTTATTTATATTTTGTTGCAAAGGTACATGCAAACTATTAGGCACTGATGCAATTTCAGATGTAACTTAATCAATGGAAAAAAACATTGCTTCCAATATTGCCCATTCACATCTATGCAGAGCAGCTGCCATGCAACTTTGGGGGCTACTTTGGTGCAATGCAGTGCAATTTTGCGGTCCATAGACTTCAATGGAAAGGCAATAAAGTTACATCTGTATGCATTTTTAATGCTTTTTTGTGTGCGATTTGCACTGGTTGTTAGGATGCCTGCACCTGCCGGCGTCTTAACAACCAGTGACTCATCCTTGCTGTCATTGGTTTTTAAGGAGTCAGTGCCCGGCAGTGTCCTAACAACCAGTGACTCATCCCTGCTGTCATTGGTTTTTAAGGAGTCAGTGCCCGGCAGTGTCCTAACAACCAGTGACTCATCCCTGCTGTCGTTGGTTGTTAAGGAGTCAATGCCCGGCAGTGTCCTAACAACCAGTGACTCATCCCTGCTGTCGTTGGTTGTTAAGGTGTCAGTTCTGGCAGTGTCCTAACAAACAGTGACTCATCCCTGCTGTCGTTGGTTGTTACGGAGTCAGTGCCCGACTGTGTCCTAACAACCAGTGACTCATCCCTGCTGTCGTTGGTTGTTAAGGAGTCAATGCCCGGCAGTGTCCTAACAACCAGTGACTCATCCCTGCTGTCGTTGGTTGTTAAGGTGTCAGTTCTGGCAGTGTCCTAACAAACAGTGACTCATCCCTGCTGTCGTTGGTTGTTACGGAGTCAGTGCCCGACTGTGTCCTAACAACCAGTGACTCATCCCTGCTGTCGTTGGTTGTTAAGGAGTCAGTTCCCGGCAGTGTCCTAACAACCAGTGTCTCGTCCCTGCTGTCGTTGATTGTTAAGGAGTCAGTTCCCGGCAGTGTCCTAGCAACCAGTGACTCATCCCTGCTGTCGTTGGTTGTTAAGGAGTCAGTTCCTGGCAGTGTCCTAACAACCAGTGACTCATCCCTGCTGTCGTTGGTTGTTAAGGAGTCAGTGCCCGGCAGTGTCCTGACCGACTCATCCCTGCTGTCGTTGGTTGTTAAGGAGTCAGTTCCCGGCAGTGTCCTAACAACCAGTGACTCATCCCTGCTGTCGTTGGTTGTTAAGGAGTCAGTGCCCGGCAGTGTCCTGACCGACTCATCCCTGCTGTCGTTGGTTGTTAACCACTTGCCGACCAGCGCACGCAGATATACGTCGGCAGAATGGCACGGACAGGCAGGAGGGCGTATATATAAGTCCCTCCTTTAGCCTGTCCTTGCCATCGGGAGCGCGCCGGGAGCGGCGCCCTCCCACGCTGGTCGGCACCCCCGTGAGTCCGGCCGCGGTCCCCGCGGACTCGATCGCCGCGGGGACACCCGCGATTGTCTCACGGGAAGGCTGAACGGGGAGATGCCGAGATAAACAGCATCTCCCCGTTCTGCCTAGCAACTAGTGACGCCGATCTCTGCTCCCTGTGATTGGAGCAGAGATCAGCATTCACTAGCTGACAGACACGCCCCCTCACAGTAAAAAACACACCCCTAGGCATACTTAACCATTACACTGCCCCCTTGTGGTTAACCCCTTCACTGCCAGTGTCATTTATACAGGAATCAATGCATTTAAATAGCATTAATTGCTGTAAAAATGACAATTGTCCCAAAAATGTGTCAAAAATTTCCGATGTGTCCGCCATAATGTCGCAGTCACAAAAAAAATCGCAGATCTCCGCCATTACTAATAAAAAAAAAATTATTAATAAAAATGCTATAAAACTATCCCCTATCTTGTAAACGCTATAACTTCTGCGCAAACCGATCAATAATCGCTTATTGCGATTTTTTTTACCAAAAATATGTAGAAGAATACGTATCGGCCTAAACTGAGGAAAAAAAATGTTTTTTTATATATTTTTGGGGGATATTTATTATAGCAAAAAATGAAAAATAATGCGTTTTTTTTCAAAATTGTCGCTCTTTTTTGTTTATAGCGCAAAAAATTAAAACTGCAGGGGCGATCAAATACCACCAAAAGAAAGCTCTATTTGTGGGAAAAAAAGGACGTCAATTTTGTTTGGGAGCCACGTCGCACGACCGCGCAATTGTCAGTTAAAGCGGCGCAGTGCCGAATCGCAAAAAGGGGCCTGGTCCTTTGGCTGCAAATTGGTCCGGTCTGAAAGTGGTTAAGGAGTCAGTTCCCGGTGTCCTAACAACCAGTGACTCATCCCTGCTGTCGTTGGTTGTTAAGGAGTCAGTTCCCGACAGTGTCCTAGTAACCAATGAATCATCCCTGCTGTTTAAACTATAATTAATATAGTTTAACCACAATGTGGATGGGGATGCCTCCTTGCTGAGCTATTCAGGGAGACTTCCCCGCAGTCACAGTACACTGATCAGCACTGCCGGTTATAGCCGGTAGAGCTGATTGCGCCGGCCAAAATCCAACAGGGCGCTTGTACAAAAGTTGATTGTTCGATCAACCTGTCCTGTCCACAACATGGATTGGAATTTGGCCAGTCCCTGCTAAACCAGTCGAATTTTGATCCATGTATGGCTGGCTTAAAGCGGAACTTTAGTGATTTTTTCATCTTTCCATCTATTAAGTCTTCTGCCCTCGTTGTTTTAACTTTGGATAGTAAAACATTTTTTTTTCTGCCAGTAAATACCTTTACTACAGCCCACTTGTATAGACATCCACAAACCCTGAGACTATTGCTAGGCCCCCCCATCTTAGAATTGATGTCAGCAAGCCCAGCAGATTCCGAGATGTCACTGAAGTGACACTCTATAATATTCCACTACACTTCTTCCACGGCGGATACATCAAAGTTAATGTGCGGAAGTGAAAGGAAGGGCAGAGGAGCTGGGCCAGCATGCACAATAATTAGTCACTTCCTGAGGAGGAGAGAGCTATGGAAGGAGTGCAGTAAACACACAGATCCCTGTACTGTCAGGGGAGAGGAGACAGATTGTGTGTTCCTGGTATATAGGAACACTGATCAGTCTCCTCCCCTCGTCAGTCCCCTCCCCCCACAGTTAGTACCACTCCCTCGGTAACACAGTTAACCCTTGATCGCCCCCTAGTGTTTAACCCCTTCCCTGCCACTGACATTTATATAGTAATCAGTGCATATTTATAGCACTGATCGCTGTATAATTGTCAGTGGTCCCAATATAGTGTCAAAGGTGCCCGATCTGTCTGCCGCAATGTCGCACTCCCGATAAAAATCGCAGATCGCCACAATTACTAGTAATAAAAAATTAATAAAAATGCCATAAATAGCAAATAAAAAAAATTTTGAGAAAAAAAAAAAAAAAGCCATAAATCAATAACCTATTTTGTAGGCGCTATAACTTTTGCGCAATCCAATCAATATACGCTTATTGTGATTTTTTTTTTACCAAAAATTTGTAGGCCTAAACTGAGGAACATTTTATTTTTATTTTTTTTTATTTTGATATTTATTATAACAAAAAGTAAAAAATATATTGTGTTTTTTTCAAAACTGTTGCTTCTTTGTTTATAACGCAAAAAAAAAAAAAACGCAGAGGTGATTAAATGGCACCAAAAGAAAGCTCTATTTGTGGGGGGGGGGGGGGGGGGGGGGGAATGATCAAAATTTCATTGTACAATGTCGCACGACCGCGCAATTGTCATTCAAAATGTTACAGCGCTGAAAGCTGAAAATTGGCCTGGGCAGGAAGGGGGTGAAAATGCCCGGTATTAAAGTGGTTAAAGTTCACGTGCGTGTGCGTCCCAATACTTTTGATAATATAGTGTAATTTGACACATCCAGTGAAATAAATGGAGCCGTCTTTATAGCTGTAGCCGGTGTGCAGACCTGGGACCCCAAGTGTAAAGATCTCTCGTCCTCCAAAGTATTTCATGGATATAATAGGCTGATTCAGCTGAACTCTTTTTGGATGGACTGACCCTTTAATTGTGTCCATTAGGGCTGTGTGTCCACTGCTTGTTGTCATGGCAGAAACCACACCTCCCAACTTTTTGAGATGGGAATGAGGGACACCTATCAGCAAAAGTATGCAGGAATAGGACACACCCCTTGCCACGCCCCCTTAAAGGAGAATTGTACAAAAAACAAGCTTGGTTAAACCCACAAGTGCTTTTTTTACCACTACTATTCCTTTATATTCGTTTTTTTAATTTACAAATGCAGCAATTTAGAAATCAGATGAAAGGTTTAGCGCTGGAAAACACTTTTTGATAGATAAAAAGTGCATTTTATATACATCTATATAGATCAGACCAGAATGAGGGACAAATGAGGAGGAAAGAGGGACAGAGGGACATTGCTCCAAATCAGGGACAGTCCCTCGAAATCCGGGACAGTTGGGAGCTGTGCAGAAACATAAACACAAGTGTGTCTATCATCAGCCTCTATTGTGGAGGGAAGGTTTGCATAGATGCAGCGCACCGAAGTGTCCACACACATTTCTATCCAAAAGAATTGTCAACGTTTCAATCTAATCTAAGAGAAGAGATAGAGTGGGTGAAGCTTCTTTCATCTGAATCCTGATTAAATTTCATGTCAAATAAAAAAGAAAGATATGGTAAGTCATCAGAGATCAGGTCAGGGAGTGAGAGGAAGGAGAAAGAAGAGGGCAGAGAGAAGAAGGGAAGGTAGGGAGAGTGAGAAAAAGAGATAGGAAAGAAGGAAGAGGAGTGTGAGAGCAATAAAAGAGGGAAGGGGAACGAGGGAGGGGAGAAAGGAGAGAGGAAAAGAGAGAAAAGAAAGAAAAACAGTGTGTGAGGGAGAGGAAAGGAGAGAGAGGGAGGAAAGGAGAGAGAGGGGAGGGGGGAGAGAGAGGGGAGGGAGGAAAGGAGAGAGAGGGGAGGAAGGAAAGGAGAGAGAGGGGAGGGGGAAGGAGAGAGAGGGGAGGGGGGGAAGAAGAGAGAGGGGAGGGGGAGAGAGAGTGGAGGGGGGGGGAGAGAGTGGAGGGGGGGGGAGAGAGTGGAGGGGGGAAAGAGGGGAGGTGGAGGGGAGGGGAGAGGGAGGAAAGGAGAGAGAGGGGAGGGGAGGAAAGGAGAGAGAGGGGAGGGGGGGGAGAAAGAGGAGAGAGAGAGGGGAGAGGGAGGAAAGGAGAGAGAGGGGAGGGGAGGAAAGGGAGAGAGAGGGGAGGGGAGGAAAAGAGAGAGAGAGGGGAGGGGGGAGGAGAGGAGAGGGGAGGGGGGGGCGGGAAGGAGAGAGAGGGGGAGGGGGAAGGAGAGAGAGGGGAGGGGGGAAGAGAGAGAGAGGGGAGGGGGAAACGGAGAGAGGGGAGGGAGGAAAGGGAGAGAGAGGGGGAGGGGGGAAGGGAGAGAGAGTGGAGGGGGTGAGAGTGGAGAGGGGGGAGAGAGGGGAGGGGGGGAGGGCGAGGAATGGAGAGAGAGTGGAGGGGGCAGAGAGGGGAGGGGGAGGAATGGAGAGAGAGTGGAGGGGGGAAGGAGAGAGAGGGAAGAGGGAGGAAAGAGGACAAGAGAAAAGAGAAGGGATTGAAGAGTGTAGGAGAGGGGAAAAGGAGAGACAGAGGAGAGAGGAGAAGAGTAGGGATGAGCTTGACGTTCGGGTTGAACATACTTTCGGCTCGAACATCGGGTGTTCGCCGAAGAGCGAACATTATGGGGTGTTCGTGGCAAATTCAAGCGCCGTGGAACGCCCCATAATGCACTGCTAGATCGCAGTGTATTGCTGTATGATGATTGGCCAAAGCATGCATCTGACCTGCGCCTCCCAGCGCCCTCTGCTAAGAGAGCAATAATTGGCCAAAGGCAGGGTACCTTTGGCCAATCATGGCTTAGGGGGACTAAGTCCACGCCCCACACTATATAAAGCTGCCTACACGGCGGCCCTGTGTAGTGTTGTTGGTGTGAACGGAGAGATAGCTTTATTTAGATTAAAGTGATTGTAAGGGTTTGTGTGGCCCCAAACCTCATCTTCTGGGATCCCCCGGCGGCTATCGCGGCTCCACCCCACATCAGATAACCCCCTAGAAGAAGTGCTCTCCCGGGGGGTTACCTTGCGGGCGCATAGGATGCATTAAGTTGAAAAAATAGGAGGGTTTACAACCCCTTTAAGCAGGCAGGTTATTCAGTGTATTTAATATATATAAATATATACAGTCAGTCTAGTATATATATATATATATATATATATATATATATATATATATATATATACTCTGCATTTAGCATAGACTATAAATTCAGTGTTTACTCTATATTCAGTCAGTGCATTAATATATATCTATATATATATATATATATATATATATATATATATATATATATATATATATATATACACTCTATGTATACACTCTATATACTCTGCATCCAGTGTAGCCTATGTCTACAGTGCATTCTGTGGTGTACTGTTTCTAATACACTTCAGGCGGTGTACACAGTATCTAATACAGTGTGTACAGTGTCTACTACACTTCTGGTGGGAGAGGGGAAGGAGGGAGAGAGAAAGGAAAGAGAGAGAGAGTGAAGAAGGGAGAGAGGAAGGAGAGAGAGAGAAGGAGGGCGAGAGGAAGAAGGGAGAGAGAGAAGGAGGGAGAGAGGAAGGAGGGAGAGAGAGTGAGAAGGAGGAGAGAAATAGAGGAAGAAGGGAGAAAGAGAAGGAGAGAGGGGAAGTAGGGAGAGACGAAGGAGAGAGAAAGGAAGGAGGGGAAGAGAGAGAAGGAGGGAGAGGGGAAGGAGGGATAGAGGAAGGAGAGAGAGAAGAAGGGAGAGAGGAAGGAGTGAGAGAGAAGGAGGGAGAGAGGAAGGAAGGAGGGAGAGAGAGCGAGAAGGAGGAGAGAAATAAAGGAGGAAGGGAGAGAGAGAGATAGATGGAGGAGACAGAGGGAGGAAAGCGGGAGAGAGAGAGAGGGGAGAGAGAGAGGAAGAAAGGAAGCGAGAGAGAGAGAGAGAGAGAGAGAGAGAGAGAGAGAGAGAGAGAGAGAGAGAGAAAGGAAGGCGGGAGAGAGAAGGGTAGAGAGAGGAAGTAGGGAGAGGGGAAGGAGGGAGACAGAGAGAAGGAGGGAGAGGGGGAGGAGGAAGAGAGAAAGGAGAGAGAGAGAGAAGGGAGGGAGAGAGAAGGAGAAGAGAAATAAAGGAAGGAGGGAGAGAGAGATAGATGGAGAGAGGGAGGAAAGCGGGAGAGAGAGAGGGAGAGAGAGGGGAAGAAAGGAAGCGAGAGAGAGAGAGAGAGAGAGAGGAGGGGAGAGAGAGAGAGAAAGGAAGGCGGGAGAGAGAAGGGGAGAGAGAGGAAGTAGGGAGAGGGGAAGGAGGGAGAGAGAGCAAGAAGGAGGAGAGAAATATAGGAAGGAGGGAGAAAGAGAAGGAGAGAGGGGAAGAGAGAGAGGGGAAGTAGGAAGAGAAGGAGAGAGAAAGGAAGGAGGCCGAGAGAGAAGGAGGGAGAGGGGAAGGGGGGGAAATAGGAAGGAGAGAGAGAGAAGAAGGGAGAGAGGAAGGAGGAGAGAGAAGGAGGGAGAGAGGAAGGAAGGAGGGAGAGAGAGCGAGAAGGAGGGGAGAAATAAAGGAAGAAGGGAGAGAGAGATAGATGGAGGAGAGAGAGGGAGGAAAGCGGGAGAGGGAGAGAGAGAGAGGGGGAAGAAAGGAAGCGAGAGAGAGGAGGGGGATAGAGAGAGAGAGAGAGAGAGAGAGAGAGAGAGAGAGAGAAAGGACGTGAGAGAGAGAGAGAGAGAGTGGAGAGAGAGAGAGAGAGAAAGGAAGGCGGGAGAGAGAGGAAGTAGGGAGAGGGGAAGGAGGGAGAGGGGGAGGAGGGAGAGAAAAAGGAGAGAGAGAGAGAGAGAAGA
This sequence comes from Lithobates sylvaticus, assembly GCA_028564925.1. Taxonomy (NCBI): domain Eukaryota; kingdom Metazoa; phylum Chordata; class Amphibia; order Anura; family Ranidae; genus Lithobates; species Lithobates sylvaticus. The sequence goes on along the minus strand of CM053037.1, from coordinate 173,195,534 downwards.
AGGGAGAGAGAAGGAGGAGAGAAATAAAGGAAGGAGGGAGAGAGAGATAGATGGAGGAGAGAGAGAGAGGGAGGAAAGTGGGGGAGAGAGATAGAGAGGAAGAAAGGAAGCGAGAGAGAGAGAGAGAGAGAGAGAGAGAGAGAGAGAGAGAGAGAGAGAGAGAGAGAGAGAGAGAGAGAAAGGAAGGAGGGAGAGAGAAAGGAAGGAGGGAGAGAGAAGGGGGGAGAGAGAGAGAGAAGAAGTAGGGAGAGAGGAAGTAGGGAAAGAAAGAGAGAAGGAGGGGGAGGAGGGAGAGAGAAAGGAGAGAGAGAGAGAAGAAGAAGGGAGAGAGAGCAAGAAGGAGGAGAGAAATAGAGGAAGGAGGGAGAGAGAGAGAAAGATGGGGGGGGGGAGGGAGGAAAGCGGGAGAGAGAGAGAGGGGGGAAAGGAAGTGAGAGAGAGAAGGAGGGGTGAGAGAGTAAGAGAGAGAGAGAGTAAGAAGGGAGAGAGAGAAGTGGAGAGAGAGAGAAAGAAGGAGAGCGGAGAGAAGAGAGGAGAGAGAGAAAGGATGAGAGAGAGAGAGAGGAGGGAGAGAGAGAAAGGGAGGAGAGAAAGGGGAGAGAGAGGGAAGGAGAGAGAGAGAGAAGGCGGGAGATAGAGAAGGGAGAGAGAAAGGATGGATAGAGAAGGAGAGAGAGAGAGGAAAAAGGAAGAGAGAGAGAGAGGAGTGTGAGAATGAGAGCGAGGAAGGAGGAAAGGGAAAGAAGGAGACCAAGAGAGGAAAAGAAGGAAAATAAATCAGTGTGTGAATGGGGGGAAGAGAGAAGATGAAAGAAAAGCGAAAGGACAGGAGAATGTAAGAGAGGGAAAAGGGGGAAGGATACAGGGGGAGAGAGAGCAGGTAGTGTGTGATCAAGAAGAAAAAAAGAGGAAAGAGAAAGAACAAGAGAAATAAGAGTGTAAAGGAGACATAAAGGAGTGAGCGAGAGGAGGAAAGAAGAAGGGAAACAAGTGTAAGATCATTGGAGAAGGGGGGGAGGAAAGAAAAAAAGAGAGAGGGGAGATAGGAAAGGATAGAGAGAATGATGAGAACGAGAATGGAGGGAAGGGGTATAGGGAAGGGATAAAGGAAAGAGTGAGAAAGGAGACAGTGTAGAACAGACAAAGAAAGAGGAAAGGAGAGAAATAGAGAGAAAGAAACAGAGCAGAGGGTTAGCAGAGAGGAGAAGAGAAAGGAGAAGGGATAAAAGAGTGCACTGTTGAGGGAGAAAGTGCAAGTAGTAGGAAAAACGAGAAAGAAAGAGTGAGAGAGAGAGAGAAAAGAGAGATTGAGGGAAATGGGAGGAAGGAGAGAAGAAGAGAGGGGGGAAGGGATGATTTACTAAAACTGGTGCACACAGAATCTGGTTCCGCTGTGCATAGTAACCAATCAGCTTCTAACTTCAGCTTGTTCAATTAAGCTTTGACACTAAAACCTGGAAGCTGATTGGATACTATGTACAGTAGAACCAGATTCTGTGTGCACCGGTTTTAGCAAATCTTCCCCACTGGGTATGAGAGAGAAAGATATATAGAGGGAGATATATAGAGAGGGAGATATATAGAGAGGGAGATATATAGAGAGGGAGATATATAGAGAGGGAGATATATAGAGAGGGAGATATATAGAGAGGGAGATATATAGAGAGGGAGATATATAGAGAGGGAGATATAGAGAGGGAGATATATAGAGAGGGAGATATAGAGAGGGAGATATAGAGAGGGAGATATATAGAGAGAAAGATATATAGAGAGGGAGCTATATATATATAGAGGGAGATATAGAGAGAGAGAGAGATATAGAGGGAGATATATAGAGAGAGATATATAGAGAGAGATATATATAGAGGGAGATATATAGAGAGGGAGATATATATAGAGGGAGATATATAGAGGGAGATATATAAAGAGGGAGATATATATAGAGGGAGATATATAGAGGGAGATATATAGAGAGAGAGATATATAGAGAGGGAGATATAGAGAGGGAGATATAGAGAGGGAGATATAGAGAGGTAGATATATAGACAGGGCCATCTTAAGAGCATTATAGGCCCCCGGGCAATACAGTGCACTGGGGCCCCTGTGTGCACTACACACCGCACTGACCACTACATACCACACCACACTGACCACTACACACCACACTGACCACTACATACCACACCACACTGACCACTACACACCACACTGACCACTACACTACATACCACACCGACCACTACACACCACACTGACCACTACACTACATACCACACCACACTGACCACTACACACCACACCACACTGACCACTACACTACATACCACACCACATACCACACTGACCACTACACTACATACCACACCACATACCACACTGACCACTACACTACATACCACACCACATACCACACTGACCACTACACTACATACCACACTGACCACTACACACCACACTGACCACTACACTACATACCACACTGACCACTACACACCACACTGACCACTACACTACATACCACACTGACCACTACACACCACACTGACCACTACACTACATACCACACTGACCACTACACACCACACTGACCACTACACTACATACCACACTGACCACTACACGCCACACTGACCACTACACTACATATCACACTGACCACTACACACCACACTGACCACTACACTACATACCACACTGACCACTACACTACAAACCACACTGACCACTACACTACAAACCACACTGACCACTACACTACAAACCACACTGACCACTACAAACCACACTGACCACTACACTACATACCACACTGACCACTACACTACAAACCACACTGACCACTACACTACAAACCACACTGACCACTACACTACAAACCACACTGACCACTACACTACAAACCACACTGACCACTACACTACAAACCACACTGACCACTACACTACAAACCACACTGACCACTACACTACAAACCACACTGACCACTACACTACATACCACACTGACCACTACACTACAAACCACACTGACCACTACACTACATACCACACTGACCACTACACTACAAACCACACCACACTGACCACTACACTACATGCCACACCACACTGACCACTACACTACATGCCACACTGACCACTACATGCCACACCACACTGACCACTACACTACATACCACACTGACCACTACACACCACACTGTCCACTACATACCACACTGACCACTACAAACCACACTGACCACTACACTACAAACCACACTGACCACTACACTACAAACCACACTGACCACTACACTACAAACCACACTGACCACTACACTACAAACCACACCGACCACTACACACCACACTGACCACTACACACTAACCTACCTGAATCCTATACTGACCACTACTACACAAACTACACTACCCACTGACCACTACATACCACACTGACCACTACATACCACACTGACCACTACATACCACACCGACCACTACACTACATACCACACTGACCTACCTGAATCCTATACTGACCACTACACTACATACCACACTGACCTACCTGAATCCTATACTGACCACTACACTACATACCACACACCACACCACACTGACCTACCTGAATCCTATATTGACCACTACTACACAAACTACACTACCCACTGACCACTACATACCACACAACACTAACCTACCTGATTCCTATACTGACCAGTACACTACACACCACCCTACCTGATTTCTATACTGACCACTACTACACAATCTACACTATCCACTGACCACTACACTATACACTACATACTGACCGCTACAGAATACTCTATCCACAGACCAATACACCACACACACAATACATTACACTACACACAATACATTACACTACACACAATACACTATACACAATACATTACACTACACTACACACAATACATTACACTATACACAATACACTACACACAATACATTACACTACACACAATACATTACACTACACACAATACATTACACTATACACAATACATTACACTATACACAATACATTACACTACACACAATACATTACACTATGCATTACACACAATACATTACACTATGCATTACACATTACACTACACACAATACACAATACATTACACTACACACAATACACTACACACAATACATTACACACAATACATTACACTATGCATTACACACAATACATTACACACAATACATTACACACAATACATTACACTATACACTGACTTTATGGCTGCTCCCTCTCCCCAGACCATATCTACTCCCCCCCCCCCGGCCAGCAAAAAAAAAACTCACGAGTGAGTCCCTTACCTTTTTTTTCCTTTCATTTCTGCTCTGCGCTGCCTGTCACACTGCCAGACTGCCTGCCCCAGCGGGGATGATCAGTGACCCGGAGAGGAGGAGGCGTCCGAGGCGAAGATAGCGGCCACAGCTCACAGTGAAGGCCAGCCCGCTCTCCCACGATTGAGGACAGGCCAGGCCCACCTGCTGCACATGACCCCTTTCGCCCAATCACAGGGCGCCAGGGGCCGGCCTGAGACTGGACATGGCGGCCGGAGCGCGGGGTCACAGGGAATAAAAACGAGGGTGACACAGATGCTTGGCTCGCTGGGCAGGTGGGGCCCCCCAGGCAAGTGGGGCCCCCGGGCAACTGCCCAGCGTGCCCAATGGAAAAGACGGCCCTGTATATAGAGGGAGATATATAGAGAGGTAGATATATAGAGAGGGAGATATATATAGAGAGAGATATATAGAGAGGGAGATATATATAGAGAGGGAGATATATAGAGAGAGATATATATAGAGAGGGAGATATATATAGAGAGGGAGATATATAGAGAGGGAGATATATAGAGAGGGAGATATATATAGAGAGGGAGATATATAGAGAGGGAGATATATATAGAGAGGGAGATATATAGAGAGAGATATATATAGAGAGGGAGATATATATAGAGAGGGAGATATATAGAGAGGGAGATATATATAGAGAGGGAGATATATAGAGAGGGAGATATATATAGAGAGGGAGATATATAGAGAGGGAGATATATAGAGAGAGATATATATAGAGAGGGAGATATATATAGAGAGGGAGATATATAGAGAGGGAGATATATAGAGAGGGAGATATATATAGAGAGGGAGATATATAGAGAGGGAGATATATATAGAGAGGGAGATATATAGAGAGTGAGATATATATAGAGAGAGATATATATAGAGAGGGAGATATATATAGAGAGGGAGATATATAGAGAGGGAGATATATAGAGAGGGAGATATATATAGAGGGAGATATATAGAGAGAGATATATATAGAGAGGGAGATATATATAGAGAGGGAGAGATATAGAGAGGGAGATATATAGAGAGGGAGATATATATAGAGAGGGAGATATATAGAGAGGGAGATATATAGAGAGGGAGATATATATAGAGAGGGAGATATATATAGAGAGGGAGATATATAGAGAGGGAGATATATATAGAGAGGGAGATATATAGAGAGAGATATATATAGAGAGGGAGATATATATAGAGAGGGAGATATATATAGAGAGGGAGATATATAGAGAGGGAGATATATAGAGAGGGAGATATATAGAGAGGGAGATATATAGAGAGGGAGATATATAGAGAGGGAGATATATAGAGAGGGAGATATATATAGAGAGGGAGATATATATAGAGAGGGAGATATATAGAGAGGGAGATATATATAGAGAGGGAGATATATAGAGAGGGAGATATATATAGAGAGGGAGATATATATAGAGAGGGAGATATATATAGAGAGGGAGATATATATAGAGAGGGAGAGAGGGAGATATATAGAGAGGGAGATATATATAGAGAGGGAGATATATAGAGAGGGAGATATATAGAGAGGGAGATATATATAGAGAGGGAGATATATATAGAGAGAGGGAGATATATATAGAGAGGGAGATATATATATATATAGAGGGAGATATATAGAGAGGGAGATATATATAGAGAGGGAGATATATATAGAGAGGGAGATATATAGAGAGAGATATATATAGAGAGAGATATAATAACAAAGAAGGAGATGGACGAGGGGGGTGGAAAGGAGTGGATAACGATACAAATAGGAGATTTGGAATGGAAAAGAAAGGTTTGTGTAATGAGGAGCAAAAAGGGAAGAATGGAGGGGGTGGTACAGAGGGAAAGGAAGTAACAGAAAAAAGAGAGAGGGAGAGAATGGAAGGGAGAAAGAGGAGGCATTTGAGTGAAGGCAGGGGAGGAAGAGAGAAGAGTTGGGTAAAACAGAGAAAGGAAGAGAGAATAGGAGAGGAGAGTGTGATATATATAAGGAGAAATTAAAGTGTGATAAAGGGAGAAAGGATAGAAGGGAGAGGAGAGTTCAGAGAAGGAGAAGGGAGAGGAGAGTTCAGAGAAGGAGAAGGGAGAGGAGAGTACAGGCATGGAGAGTAGAGGGTGATATAGGCAGAGAGGAGAGTGTTATAAAGACAAAGGGAATTGAGAGGAGAGTACAGAGAAGGAGAAGGGAGAGGGGAGTACAGAGAAGAAGGGAGAAGAGAGTACAGAGGAGAAGGGAGAGGAGAGTACAGAGAAGAAGGGAGAGGAGAGTACAGAGAAGGGAGAGGAGAGTATAGACAAGGAGAAGGGAGAGGAGAGTACAGAGAAGAAGGGAGAGGAGAGTACAGAGAAGGGAGAGGAGAGTATAGACAAGGAGAAGGGAGAGGAGAGTACAGAGAAGAAGGGAGAGGAGAGTACAGAGGAGAAGGGAGAGGAGAGTACAGAGAAGAAGGGAGAGGAGAGTACAGAGGAGAAGGGAGAGGAGAGTACAGAGGAGAAGGGAGAGGAGAGTACAGAGGAGAAGGGAGAGGAGAGTACAGAGAAGGGAGAGGAGAGTACAGAGAAGGGAGAGGAGAGTACAGGGGTGGAAAAGTTATAGAAGAGTACAAAGGGAGAGGAGAGTACAGAGGAGAAGGGAGAGGAGAGTACAGAGAGGGAGAAGGGAGTGGAGAGTACAGAGAAGAAGGGAGAGGAGAGTACAGAGAAGAAGGGAGAGGAGAGTACAGAGAAGAAGGGAGAGGAGAGTACAGAGAAGAAGGGAGAGGTGAGTACAGAGAAGGGAGAGGAAAGTATAGACAAGGAGAAGGGAGAGGAGAGTACAGAGAAGAAGGGAGATGAGAGTAAAGAGGAGAAGGGAGAGGAGAGTACAGAGAAGAAGAGAGAGGAGTGTACAGAGAAGTAGGGAGAGGAGAGTACAAAGAAGAAGGGAGAGGAGAGTACAGAGAAGGAGAAGGGAGAGGAGAGTACAAAGAAGAAGGGAGAGGAGAGTACAGAGGAGAAGGGAGAGGAGAGTACAGAGGAGAAGGGAGAGGAGAGTACAGAGGAGAAGGGAGAGGAAAGTACAGAGAAGGGAGAGGAGAGTACAGAGGAGGAGAAGGGATAGAAGAGTACAAAGGGAGAGGAGAGTACAGAGGAGAAGGGAGAGGAGAGTACAGAGAAGGAGAAGGGAGTGGAGAGTGTAATACAGACAGGGAGAAGGGAAAGGAGAGTACAGACATGGAGAGGAGAGTGATATATGTGGGGGGAGTGCATTGTGTGATAAAGACAAGGGGAATGGAGAGAGGAGTACAGAGAGTGAGTACAGACGGAGAGGAAAGTACAATTAAGGAGAAAGGAGAGAAGAGTGTAATATAAACAGGGAGAAGAGAGTTCAGACAGGCAGAGGAGAGTATGATATAGACCATGAAAAGGGTGAGGAGAGTATAGACAAGGAGAAGGGAGAGGACAGTAGTATAGACAAGGAGAAGGGAGAGGAGAGTATAGACAAGGAGAAGGGAGAGGAGAGTACAGACAGGCAGAGGAGAGTATGCTACAGACAAGGAGAAGGGAGAGGAGAGTATAGACAAGGAGAAGGGAGAGGAGAGTATGATACAGACAAGGAAAAGGGAGAGAAGAATTGATAGCAGAGTACAGACCTGGAGAGGAGAATGTGATATAGACGGTGAGAATGGATAGGAGAGTTTGGTACAGACAAGGAAAACTGAGAGGAGAGCACATACATGGAGAAGAGACTTTAATATAGACAGGGAGAAGAGAGTGTGATATAGACAGTGAGAAGGGAGAGGAGAATACAGACAGAGAGAGGAGAGTGTGATACAGACAAGGGGAAGGGAGATGAGAAGTTAGAGGAGAGACAGTGAGAGATGAGAGAAGAGTAAAGGCAGAGAGAAGGGAGAGGAGAAACAGGGAGAAGAGAGGAGAGGCAGGAAGAGGAGAGGCAGAGAGAAGGGATAGAAGAGGCAGGGAGAAGGTAGAGGAGTGTAGAGGCAGGGAGTGGAGTGTTTGATACAGACAGGGGGAAGGGAGAGGAGAGGCAGAGAAAAGGGAGAGAAGAGGCAGGGAGAAGGGAGAGAAGAGGCAGGGAGAAGGGAGAGGAGTGTAGAGGTGGGGAGTGGAGTGTGTGATACAGACAGGGGGAAGGGAGAGGAGAAGAGACAGTGAGAGGGGAGAGGAGAGGCAGTGAGAAGGGAGAGGAGATGGGAGAGGAGAGGCAGAGATAAAGGAGAAGAGAGGCAGGGAGAAGGGAGGCAGAGAGAATGGATAGAAGCGGCAGGGGGGAGTGGGAGGAAAGGCAGAGAGAAGGGAGAGGAGTGTAGAGGCAGGGATTGGAGAGTGTGATACAGACAGGGGAAGGGAGATCAGAAGAGACAGTGAGAGGGGAGAGGAGAGGCAGAGAGAGGAGAGGTAGAGAGAAGGGAGAGGAGAGGCTGGGAGAAGAGAGGCAGGGAGAAGGGAGATAGAGATAAGGGAGAGGAGAGGAGAGGCAGGGAGAAGGGAGAAGAGAAGCAGGGAGAAGAGAGAGGAGAATACAGGCACGGAGAGGAGAATGTAGTACATATAGGGAGGAGATGTTTGGGGGAGGGGTGTCCGTCTTCTTGTACCCCCCCCCCCTCTTTACCCCCCCTCCTCTTTCTGCCCCCCCGGAGTTTCCTCCATCCATCTCTCTACCTGAGCGGCTCCGCCCACCGCCCCTCCCACATTCTCCGCTGGAGCATTTGGCACCGAAGCTGGACGGAGCTCTAATCTCATTCCAGATGTGTTCCCCGCCCCATGCCCCTCCCTCCCAGCCCCGGCAGCCAATCCCCCCGGCCGCAGCCTGCCCTTCGATTGGCGCGGGGGCTCGCGCTGGGCGGGGCCGTCTGCCGAAGTTGGACTCGGGGAATCCAGCTGTGGCCAACTGAGAGCTCCGGCGTCTTCCCCCCGGCTCGCCGCATCTCGCCTCTGCCCTCTCCGCCCTCCTTCCTAACAACTTCCATCCCGGGCGGCGGGAGAGCGGCACCGGCACCCCCGGGACTTTTATCCCGAGCTCGCTTTAAGAAGCCCCATAAAAAGGTGGGGAGGAGGGGGGGGAGGAGGAGGAGGGGGCAAGCATCACCTGGCACCGATCACTGGCAACATCTGGAGAGGAGAAGAAGGAGCCCAGAGGGCGGACGTTTGGCATGAAGATCTGCTGGAGCCATCAAGAGGCGAGCAAAGACGGATAGAAGAGAGCTATTGGGAGAGGAGGAGGAGGAGGAGGAGGAGAAGAGCGGTCCAGGGATGGGGAGGTGGGAGGGATGGTGATGGAAGAGAAGACATCCAGGTGACAGGTAGAAAAGCTCCATCCCCAGCCCAGAGGTGGAAGGTTGAGGGCACCTTCCATGGTCCAGGTCCTGGAGAGCTCAGGTAAGGGTCATCCAACCATGGGAACCTTAGAATAGAAGACAACCTTCCCCTCATCCACAGGCTGAGACTATGAAACCTCTAGACAGGTGAGACACAAGCCCACCCAACTTTGCCCACCTATGTTGGAGGACCTCAAAGACCCAACTTGCCTCCTGGATGCACCTTCAGGCCGGGGGCGGAAGAGGCTGGACCCTTGGATGAAGCATCACTCCCAACAGTAAAAGAAGAGGAACCCCCTCCTTACCCCCCTTGCTGACTTTGGGACCGCGGTGAGGAGCAGCATGGCCGGAGAAGCCAAAGCCCAGGAGCAGGATCCTTCCAAAGACAGCAAGGCGACGGAGGCGGAGGTGGACGGGCTGCCCTATCCCACCATTGCTCCGGTGGTATTCTTCTACCTGAACCAAGAGAGCAGACCCAGGAGCTGGTGCCTGAGGATAGTGTGTAATCCATATCCTTTCAATGAGCCAAGGTAAGGCGTTGGAAGGGGGGGGGGGGGGGGTGGAAGGTCCGCCGGTGGTGATGGCTTTTCTGGCAAGTGTCTCCATTTTGGCCAAATCTAGTGTATTGGATTATTACGGCTATATATTCATATATCTTTTTATATATTCTTGCGTTGCTGCTTTGTGATTGAGCCTGTAACAATGCCCCGGCACCGTCTATGGCCTCGAAGCAATTTATTGAGGAAGATAGGCAAGATTGCCAACTGTCAGTAAATTCACGAGCAACTTGTGAAATCCATGATTCTTTACATCTGTCCGTCAACGTCCATTACTCGTAGTCTGCATGTCCGTATGGACATTCGCGGACAGATGTAAAAATCAAGAGTTTTACTAAGACCCCTTTCACACTGGGGCGTTTTTCAGGCGCTTTAGTGTTAAAAAAAGCGCCTGTAAAGCGCTTGAAAGAAGCCTCATCTGCAATCCCAATGTGAAAACCCAAGTGCTTTAAGAGCCCTTTCACACTGCCAGCGCCTGAAAAACGCTCGTAAAGCGCCACTTAAACTAGCGGCGCTTTACCAGCATTTTTCGAGCACTAGTGGGGTGCTTTTAACCCCTGCTAGTGGCCAAATAAAGGGTTAAAAGAGCCCACAAAGCGCTGATGCCAAAAGGCGCTTTGCAGGCATTTTGCAGGCGCTTCCCATTGATTTCAATGGGAAGGGGCGCTTTACAAAACGCTGTATTCAGCGCTCCAAAAGCGCTGCAAAGAAGCTGCTTGCAGGACTTTTTTTGACGCCCGGCCAGCGCAGCGCCTCAGTGTGAAAGCACTCAGGCTTTCACATTGGGATTGCAGTTGCGGCTTCTTTCAGGCGCTTTACAGGCGCTTTTTTTAACGCTAAAGCGCATGAAAAACGCCATAGTGTGAAAGGGGTCTGAGTGTGAAAGCACTCAGGTTTTTACATTGGGATTGCAGATGCGGCTTTATTCAGGCGCTTTACAGGCGCTTATTTTAACGCTAAAGCGCCTGAAAAACGCCATAGTGTGAAAGGGGTCTCAGTGTGAAAGCACTCGGGCTTTCACATTTTGATTGCAGTTGCGGCTTCATTCAGGCGCTTTTTTTTTAACGCTAAAGCGCCTGAAAAACCCCATAGTGTGAAAGGGGTCTAACTGTCTGTGAATTTACTGACAGTTGGCAACCCTCAACGCTGGACCAAAAAAAGACGATGCAGTAACCCGTAATGTGGAAACCCATAACAACAAGTCAAGTCGTATGTTTTCTTTATCTGAAAACCACATCGGGCTTGGCACATATGGCAGCAAATAAAAAAAAACGTGCGGCGATTATGTGACTGTGATATTGTGCTTAAGGTTGCCAACTGTCAGTAAATTCACAAACAGTTTGTAAAATCCATGATTTTTACATCCCTCCTTGAATGTACATGCAGTCTGGACATTCACAGAAAGATGTAAGAATTAATGATTTCCTCAATTGTCCGCAAATTTACTGACAGCTGGCAAGGCTGTGGGCCAAGCTGGCCAATCAGAATTCATCTTTGATAATCTGACTTTATAAAAAAAGAAATCTGCTTGGTTGTTATAGGTGACTGTGGTTTGCCTATCACTATTGCATTGCCTAACCGAATTAGCCTGCGTGCTTCCTTTGCTCCAGTTTATAATAGTCAGCTTCCTTCAGCTTATTGTGTCCTCCGGTTGGGAAGGGAAAAAAAAAAAAAAAATGATTGGTCAGCAAGTAGCATCTGTTTAAGGTTTCTTGTGAACGGTGACTGTATTTTCAGGTTGCGTCAAGCAGCACTTATGAGTTAACACCTTGGTTGAAAAAAAAAAACCTTTTACTGATGATATAGGATCCTTCTGATCTCCGGAGAAAAGAACCAAATTGAACCGTTGGCAGAAGACAACACAATGGGATGGAAGTTTGTCGAGGTTCCCTTACGTTATGCTTGTAAGGATGAGCAAAGTTTTGGTAAAGATCACAGCAACATTGCACAGTGCAGTGCTTATGGGATTTAGTGGATGTGAATAGATTCTTGGATGGAAGATAGATAGACTCTAGGAGAGAAGATAGATAGATAGATAGATTGATAGATAGATAGATAGATAGATAGATTCTAGGCGAGAAGATAGATAGATAGATAGATAGATTCTAGGAGAGAAGATAGATAGATAGATAGATAGATAGATAGATAGATTCTAGGCGAGAAGATAGATAGATAGATTCTAGGAGAGAAGATAGATAGATAGATAGATAGATAGATAGATTCTAGGCGAGAAGATAGATAGATAGATAGATTCTAGATAGATAGATAGATAGATAGATAGATAGATAGATAGATTCTAGGAGAGAAGATAGATAGATAGATAGATAGATTCTAGGCGAGAAGATAGATAGATAGATAGATAGATAGATAGATTCTAGGCGAGAAGATAGATAGATAGATTCTAGGAGAGAAGATAGATAGATAGATAGATAGATAGATAGATAGATTCTAGGCGAGAAGATAGATAGATAGATAGATAGATAGATAGATTCTAGGCGAGAAGATAGATAGATAGATAGATAGATAGATAGATAGATAGATAGATTCTAGGCGAGCAGATAGATAGATAGATAGATAGATAGATAGATAGATAGATATGGGGCATAAGACTTGTAAGTGGTGCAGCAGTATTAAACATCCCTTACGATTCTGAACACCCCCTGTAATTTTGTATTTGTCGGCATGTGGAAAAATCTTTGCAATAAATGGTCCGTAGTTTCCTCCACAGAACCTCCAGGGAACTCAACATGTCTTCCATCCATCCATATCTTCCACCACACATGTACTTCTACATGTACTGCTATAGAATGACGGCCAAGTCTGGGGTGAAAGGTCATAATGGGTCCCAAGTAGAATGGACATATCTGTAAAAGCCAACTGTTCTTGGTGCAGGGTCTGCTCATGAATGCACACCCATAGATAGGTTGATACTTCCGGGCTTACGTGAAGGGTCATGAAGCATCCCAAGCAGAATGGAAGGATCTCTAAAAGTTGGTTATTCTTGGTGCAAGATCTGTAAATAGTGCTACTATATAGTAAAAATAAGCATAAAGTACCGTCGTCCTGGAATTTAGAAAAACATGGGGATGGCAGAAAGATTGAGGCAACTATGGACTTTCAGTCCATAGGCAACTATGGACTTTGGTGCAAGATCTGCCCGGGTCATTTGTTACTCTTGGGCTTACATGACAGGTTTACGATGGGTCCCAGTTGACAGATCTCTGAAAGCCAACTGTTCTTGGTGTAAGATCTGCCCATTCATGGGTAGTTTGGCACTCTCGGGCTCCCGTGAGAGGGTCAAGAAGCATCCCAAGCAGAATGGAAAGATTTCTGAAAGCCGGCAAGATCTGCTTAAGGATGCCTATTCATGGGTCATTTCATACTCTTGGGCTTAAATAAAGGGTGTGAAGGGTCATGACCAAGAAGAATGGACATATCTCTGAAAGCCAACCATTCTAGGTGCAAGATTGTCTAAGGTCTATTCATAGGTAGATTGACAATCTTGGGCTTACATGAAAGGTTAAGATGGGTCCCAAGTAGAATCGACAGACCTTTGAAAGCCAACTTTTCATGGTGCAAGATCTGCCTATGGGTAGATTGACACTCTTGGGCTTACATAAAGGGTGTCATGAAGCATCTCAAGCTGTCTGTTCTTGGGGCAAGATCTGCCCTTGAATGTCTATTCGTGGGCCATTTGATACTCTTGGGCTTACATGAAAGGTCGTGACGGGTCATGACCAAGTAGGATGGACAGATCTCTGAAAGCCAAGTGTTCTAGGTGCAAGATATTCTCATGCCTATTCATAGGTAGATTACACTCTTTGGCTTTGGTGAAAGGTTAAGAAGGGGTCCAATAGAATCGATAGATCTCTGAAAGCCAACTGTTCTTATTGTAAGAGCTGCCCGTAGATGCCCATTCATAGGTAGATTGATGCTCTTGGGCTTACATGAGAGGCCATGAAGCATCCCAAGCAGAATGGAAAGATCTCTGAAAGTTGGAAGTTCTTGGTGCAAATCTGCCCTTGGCTATTGATAGGTAGATTGACACCCTTGTGCTTACGTGAAAGGTTAAGGTGGATCCCAAGTAGAATCGACAGATCTCTGAAAACAAACTCTTCTTGGTGTCAGAGCTGCCCGTAGATGCCCATCTTTACTTGGAAGAGTCAGTACTCAGTAGCATTACACCAATCATTTTTTTGTAGCTGACTGTAAGGATGGTATTCTAACCACCACAGGTCAGTCCATCACTACTTGGCAGAACCAGTAGCATGACACCAATGGTCTTTTTAGCTGACTGCAAGGGTGGTAATCAAACTACCACTGTAAGGAGTCATTCTTCCTCCTGACCACCAAGGTAATGTCTAGTACACACGATCAGAAAATCGGTCGCAAAAAAATACAGCTTTCTAAGTGATCGTACGATAATCTGATCTTAGTACACAGCTTCCGAGAGCCGATCATGACAGTTTAGAAGGGACAAACGCATATTTTTTTCCTGTACGAGACGAAAACAAACTATTTTCATTTAATCAGTACAGTATTGGTCTGAAAAAAATTGCAAGACTAAGACCACGCATGCTCAGAAATGAAAGAATACATCGCAATACAATACAACATAACACATTACATCACTCCTGAAGTTGTATTCTGTTGTATGAGAGTTTTCATAACTTTAGTAACCTCTTCATTTACGATATGAGATTTCCTCCCAGAAACTTGCTCTCGCACGCCCCCTGGGGCGCGCACTCGGGAACATTCGTGACCGCCGGGTCCCGAGGACCCGGCGCATCACGGATCACGGTAAACAGCTGCTGATAGCGGCTGTTTACCACGTGATCGCTCCGTCAAATGACGGAGCGATCACATGTACACAAACCAGCTTCATGTCATGACGCCGGTTCCTCCCTCCCCTCTCTGTACCGATCGGTACAGTGAGAGGGGAGAAGCGGAAAGGGGGAGAGATGGGACCAGCGCTGTGGGCTGGATGTGTAGTGCCCACAGCGCTGGTCAGTGCCTGCAATACTCTGCCACCACTGTGCAATGCTCTGCAACCACTGTGCAATGCTCTGCAACCACTGTGCAATACTCTGCAACCACTGTGCAATGCTCTGCAACCACTGTGCAATGCTCTGCAACCACTGTGCAATACTCTGCCACCACTGCAATGCTCTGCAACCACTGTGCAATGCTCTGCCACCACTGCAATACTCTGCAACCACTGTGCAATGCTCTGCCACCACTGTGCAATACTCTGCAACCACTGTGCAATGCTCTGCCACCACTGTGCAATACTCTGCAACCACTGTGCAATGCTCTGCCACCACTGTGCAATGCTCTGCCACCACTGCAATGCTCTGCCACCACTGCAATGCTCTGCAACCACTGTGCAATGCTCTGCAACCAGTGTGCATTGCTCTGCCGCCACTGTGCAATACTCTGCCAATACTGTGCAACACTGCAATACTCTGCCAATACTCGCCAATACTCGCCAATACTCTGCAATAATTTTTAATAGAAACAAAGAATTTTTTTATTTTTTTTTTACCGAATTTTCAGTATTTTTTGATTTATAGCGCAAAAAATAAAAAACCCAGCGGTGATTAAATACCACCAAAAGAAAGCTCTATTTGTGTGAAAAAAGGACACAAAATTCATTTGGGTACAGTGTTGCATGACTGAGTAATTGTCATTCAAAGTGTGAGAGCACCGAAAGCTGAAAATTGGTCTGGTTAGGAAGGGGGTTTAACTGCCCAGTGGGTAAGTGGTTAAGGGGCATTTTCCTAATGGGCCCTGATGGATAATTCTTAGCAGGGGTTCCCTGATGCTTAAAATTATTTCAAGGGTTCCTCTGGGGTAAAAAGGTCCAGAAAGGCTTATGTAAACACGATGTGGGCATCACCTTGGATGTTCTCGGACCACCAGGATAACTGAATGGGTTAAAAAACAGAAATCAAGGTATAACAGATAGAAAAAGCCAAATTGATGCAATTTTCAAGCGTTTTCAGTGCAAATGTGCCACCACATATATATATATATATATACATATATAGTAAGGGGATCACCTTGGGTGTTTTCTGACCATCAGGACGATTGGACGTGTAACTTTTTCTTGCCGTTAAAGAAATAGTGTGCTATGTGGAGGTTGGCATAGTGGGCTAGGTGGAGGTCGGTCTACAGAACAGTAACCCATTGGGCTTGATTTACTAAAACTGGAGAGTGCAAAATCTGGAAACCAATCAGCTTCCAGTTTTTTTTATCAAAGCTTAATTGAACAAGCTGAAGTTAGAAGCTGATTGGCTACCATGCACCAGATTTTTCACTCTCCAGTTTTAATAAATCAACCCCAACGCGTCAAATTAAGGCCCCATGCACACGAGACGCTGTTAAACGCGCGTTCAGAGGCAGTTGGACACTTTTTTCAACTGCCCCTGAACGCATGCAATGTTATCCTATGTGTCCATGTACACAGTCTCGTTTTTCCCGTTTTTATGCAGTTGCATTTAACCTCGTTTTTCCAGAAGCAAAAAAAAATGGGTTCAGACACTTTGCTTTTCCACGTTTCAGACGCAAAACGCGGCTAGACGTGGCTAAACGCGGCACCTGCGTTTAGCCACGTTTGCGTTTATAAGCGTTTTTAAAGGAACCAAATTTTTTGGACCAGAAAACTCAGAAATATGATGGTAAACCATAAAAAATACTAAGAAAATTGGTTTAAAATGTCGTAATTACTTTAGATAGTTCATAGAGCATATATACTCACTGATGCAATGCCATACAATGAGGAATGCCTACACTTCTTTGCCCCAACCCTTAAAGTGGTGTTGCCACCAAAAAAAAATAAAAAATTGGCTTAAAAATCATAAAATAATTGGAAAAAAAAATGTTTTTTACTCACCTCTAAATGCCTGTTGCTAGGGGGTCCCTCGTAGTCTGCCACCTTCAGTGCCCAGCAACTGACGTCACTTCCTGTAGGCGCCGCACAGTCATCTGGGACCTGTCACGTGTCCCAGATGAGTGAGCGTTGGATCACGGCGCTGCTCGCGCATGCGCATTGGGTGCCCGGCTGTGAAGCCACAGCCGGGTGCCCACATTAAGAATGGGGGCCTCGCTCCCTCGCATCGCTGGACCCTGGGACAGGTCTTTTTTTCACAAAGAAAAACCTGCATACCAATGTGTAGTCAGCCCCAACCCCCCACCATGTTTGTGAAATATCCGACGGACATTCGCAGGGCCATCAACGGATGGGTCCAATATCGACGCGCTCTGACTCTGGACCTCTCACGCAATTTGCGACGACGTTGCTGCCTCATCAATAGCAACTTCAGGAGCATTTCCTGACATATATTCAATATGGGATCCATTTCCAAAAAAACCCCACAGAAATGCCCCGTACACACGGTCGGATTTTCCGACGGAAAATGTCCTATCGGACAATGTTGTTTCGGAAATTCCGACGGTGTGTAGGCTCCACCGGACTTTTTCCGTCGGATTTTCCGACAGACAAAGTTTTATCTCCTGCTCTTAAGTTTTCCGACAACAAAATCCTATCGGACTTTTTGCGATCGTGTGTAGCGAATTCCGACGGACAAAGTGCCACGCATGCTCAGATCACATTACAAGACCAAAGCTATTGGCTACTAGCCTCTACGCAGTCCCGTCATAGGCAACAAACGTCACCACGTTCAGAATGATCGGATTTTCCGACAACTTTGTCCGACCGTGTGTATGCAACACCAGTGTCGGACAAAATCCGGCGGAAAAAATCTGATGGATTTTGTGGTCGGATTTTCCAACCGTTTGTACGGGGCAAAAGAGAGGCAAATGCAAGTGCACAACTACTCTCTCTGCTGCTGCTGCTCACTCTGATCAAAATGGCAGAAATAGTTAATAATACATGCTTTCTGAGCTTGGGGAGGGTCTATATGATGTTATCTTTACAAACGCTTATAGACGCAAACGCGGCGTGAAAACGCAGGTTTCTGCTTTTTAAAACATGCGTTCAGCAGAGTTTGCATCTGCGTCTCGTGTACATGGGGCCTTATAGACGCAAACGCAGTAAAACGCGGCAAAACGCGCATTTTTAAAACGCAGGTTTCTGCTTTTTAAAACATGCGTTCCGCAGAGTTTGCATCTGCGTCTCGTGTGCATGGGGCCTAAAACCTTAATTCCTCCAAGGATGACTGGGCATTTTCTACGTGTTCCTATTTTTTTTTTCAAAATTCCTTTTTGCCCCATTTATTCTTCTCACCCCATTGTGATAAACCCGTCTTTTCGTATTGTGTCTTGTTTGTCTCAACCTGTGTCTCGCTGTGTGTTGCTATACCGCCCAGTGAGTCTTTTTTTTTTTTTTTTGTATATTTACATACTGCATCTCTCAGCTCAGCAGGATCAGGGATTTTCTATAATCTGGAGTTAGCGTTTTGTTAAATTAAAAGCAGATGCTACTTGAGGAAGCGAGGAAGGATTTTCCTGTACGCAGAAGGGGCTTTTTATGGGACAGGTACAGAATTCGAGACCCTCAAAGGCCCTGTAAAGTTTCCCATGCCTCTTCTAGAACACCGCCGAAGCCTTATTAGCCTTTAGGTTAGTTTATCTGCTCTCTACTTTTTTCTTTTTTCTTCTCTATTATGTTGTTTTTGCTTTTTTTTTTTTTTCTCTCTCTTCTTGGAAGATCCCTTTGAATATTTGGGGTCTTCTGCGGCCCACTCTCCCCGCAGACAGGGATTTCTCCGGAGCTGAAGTCAAAACATGAAATTCCAGAAAGATTATGACGTCAGCAAAATGGAAACAATATGTACTTCTCAGATGGCGATGGAGAGAAAGCAAAAAAAAAAAAAAAAAAGACAAAAGGATCGAATGTAGATTGGAAGGGAGCAGTCTTTGGCTACTTTGTAGACCAAGTCCAATGTTCTAAGACGGCCTTACGAGTCGCCACTAAACATTCCAAAGCTTCGAACTTTGGCACGAAGGTAAAACAAGTTCATAAAATTTCGGCTCTGGGAAAGAACATTATGAATTCGTCTTTATTATTTACTCATACTTGGGTAAATCTGATACTTGCTTCTTTCTTTCCCTAGACAATATCAGATTTTACATTTGCAAAAGAACTTTGTATTTTTTTATTTACATTTTTGTGTATTTTTTTTTTACATTTTTGTGTATTTTTTTTTTTTTTATTTTTGTGTATTTTTTTTTTACATTATTGTGTATTTTTTTTTTTATTTTTGTGTATTTTATTTTTTACATTTCTGTGTATTTTTTTTTTTACATTTTTGTGTATTTATTTTTTACATTATTGTGTATTTTTTTTTTTTACATTTTTGTGTATTTTTTTTTTTATTTTTGTGTATTTTTTTTTTTTTACATTTTTGTGTATTTTTTTTTTTACATTTTTGTGTATTTTTTTTTTTTTTACATTTTTGTGTATTTTTTTTCTGCATTAGCAATGAATTTTACTGCACTAGCCCACATCCTTCAAACACAAGGTCCGCAGGCCAAATCTGGCCCCCGCCAGGCCATTTCATGTGGCCCTTGCACCTCTCCTGCAGCTTCGGCACGCCCACTCATCTCTGTAGTTGGCAGCAAAAAGGAGGACGGAACTCCTCTGTCAGATCCTGTACTTGTCAGTGCAGCTGCAGCGAGGCTCGTCTTTTTTTTTTTTTTACATTTTTGTGTATTTTTTTTCTGCATTAGCAATGAATTTTAATGTACTAGCCCACATCCTTTAAACACAAGGCCCGCGGGCCAAATCTGGCCCCCGCCAGGCCATTTCGTGTGGCCCTTGCACCTCTCCCGCAGCTTCGGCACCCCCTTTGTCTCTGTAGTTGGCAGCAAAAAGGAGGACGGAACTCCTCTGTCAGATCCTGTACTTGTCAGTGCAGCTGCAGCGAGGCTCATCTTTGCCCCCCAGCACTTGGCAGCAGAGAGGAGGACAGAACTCCTCCTACAGATCCTGTACTTGTCAGTGCAGTGGCAGCGAGGCTCATCTTTGCCCCCGACCCCCAGCACTTGGCAGCAGAGAGGAGGACAGAACTCCTCCTACAGATCTTGCACTTCTCTCTGTATAGCCACAGCAACCCCTTGTCTACGCCCGGGTCTCGGCATTTGGCAGACTCTGGCAGCAGACTCCAGCCCTTCTCTGATCCACCTCACTCAGTTATTATCAGATCTCCCAGTGTATAGATAGACAGTTATTATCAGATCTCCCAGTGTATGGATAGACAGTTATTATCAGATCTCCCATTGTATACACAGTTATTATCAGATCTCCCAGTGTATAGATAGACAGTTATTATCAGATCTCCCAGTGTATAGATAGACAGTTATTATCAGATCTCCCAGTGTATAGACAGTTATTATCAGATCTCCCAGTGTATGGATAGACAGTTATCAGATCTCCCAGTGTATAGACAGTTATTATCAGATCTCCCAGTGTATAGACAGTTATTATCAGATCTTCCAGTGTATAGACAGTTATTATCAGATCTCCCAGTGTATAGACAGTTATTATCAGATCTCCCAGTGTATAGACAGTTATTATCAGATCTCCCAGTGTATAAATAGACAGTTATTATCAGATCTCCCAGTGTATAAATAGACAGTTATTATCAGATCTCCCAGTGTATAGACAGTTATTATCAGATCTCCCAGTGTATAGACAGTTATTATCAGATCTTCCAGTGTATAGACAGTTATTATCAGATCTCCCAGTGTATAGACAGTTATTATCAGATCTCCCAGTGTATATATAGACAGTTATTATCAGATCTCCCAGTGTATAGACAGTTATTATCAGATCTTCCAGTGTATGGATAGACAGTTATTATCAGATCTCCCAGTTTATAGATAGACAGTTATTATCAGATCTCCCAGTGTATAGACAGTTATTATCAGATCTTCCAGTGTATAGATAGACAGTTATTATCAGATCTCCCAGTGTATAGACAGTTATCAGATCTCCCAGTGTATAGACAGTTATTATCAGATCTCCCAGTGTATAGACAGTTATTATCAGATCTCCCAGTGTATAGACAGTTATTATCAGATCTACCAGTGTATATATAGACAGTTATTATCAGATCTCCCAGTGTATATACAGTTATCAGATCTCCCAGTGTATAGACAGTTATTATCAGATCTCCCAGTGTATATATAGACAGTTATTATCAGATCTCCCAGTGTATAGATAGACAGTTATTATCAGATCTCCCAGTGTATAGACAGTTATTATCAGATCTCCCAGTGTATAAATAGACAGTTATTATCAGATCTCCCAGTGTATAAATAGACAGTTATTATCAGATCTCCCAGTGTATAGATAGACAGTTATTATCAGATCTCCCAGTGTATAGACAGTTATTATCAGATCTTCCAGTGTATAGACAGTTATTATCAGATCTCCCAGTGTATATATAGACAGTTATTATCAGATCTCCCAGTGTATAGACAGTTATTATCAGATCTTCCAGTGTATAGATAGACAGTTATTATCAGATCTCCCAGTGTATAGACAGTTATTATCAGATCTCCCAGTGTATATATAGACAGTTATTATCAGATCTCCCAGTGTATAGACAGTTATTATCAGATCTCCCAGTTTATAGACAGTTATCAGATCTCCCAGTGTATAGACAGTTATTATCAGATCTCCCAGTGTATAGACAGTTATTATCAGATCTCCCAGTGTATGGATAGACAGTTATTATCAGATCTCCCAGTTTATAGATAGACAGTTATTATCAGATCTCCCAGTGTATAGACAGTTATTATCAGATCTCCCAGTGTATAGATAGACAGTTATTATCAGATCTCCCAGTGTATAGACAGTTATTATCAGATCTTCCAGTGTATATATAGACAGTTATTATCAGATCTCCCAGTGTATAGACAGTTATTATCAGATCTTCCAGTGTATAGATAGACAGTTATTATCAGATCTCCCAGTGTATAGACAGTTATTATCAGATCTCCCAGTTTATGGATAGACAGTTATTATCAGATCTCCCAGTGTATAGACAGTTATTATCAGATCTTCCAGTGTATAGATAGACAGTTATTATCAGATCTCCCAGTGTATAGACAGTTATCAGATCTCCCAGTGTATAGACAGTTATTATCAGATCTCCCAGTGTATAGACAGTTATTATCAGATCTCCCAGTGTATAGACAGTTATTATCAGATCTCCCAGTGTATATATAGACAGTTATTATCAGATCTCCCAGTGTATAGACAGTTATTATCAGATCTCCCAGTTTATAGACAGTTATCAGATCTCCCAGTGTATAGACAGTTATTATCAGATCTCCCAGTGTATATATAGACAGTTATTATCAGATCTCCCAGTGTATAGATAGACAGTTATTATCAGATCTCCCAGTGTATAGACAGTTATTATCAGATCTCCCAGTGTATAAATAGACAGTTATTATCAGATCTCCCAGTGTATAAATAGACAGTTATTATCAGATCTCCCAGTGTATAGATAGACAGTTATTATCAGATCTCCCAGTGTATAGACAGTTATTATCAGATCTTCCAGTGTATAGACAGTTATTATCAGATCTCCCAGTGTATATATAGACAGTTATTATCAGATCTCCCAGTGTATAGACAGTTATTATCAGATCTTCCAGTGTATAGATAGACAGTTATTATCAGATCTCCCAGTGTATAGACAGTTATCAGATCTCCCAGTGTATAGATAGACAGTTATTATCAGATCTCCCAGTGTATAGACAGTTATTATCAGATCTTCCAGTGTATAGACAGTTATTATCAGATCTCCCAGTGTATGGATAGACAGTTATTATCAGATCTCCCAGTTTATAGATAGACAGTTATTATCAGATCTCCCAGTGTATAGACAGTTATTATCAGATCTTCCAGTGTATATATAGACAGTTATTATCAGATCTCCCAGTGTATAGACAGTTATTATCAGATCTCCCAGTGTATAGACAGTTATTATCAGATCTCCCAGTGTATGGATAGACAGTTATCAGATCTCCCAGTGTATAGACAGTTATTATCAGATCTCCCAGTGTATAGACAGTTATTATCAGATCTTCCAGTGTATAGACAGTTATTATCAGATCTCCCAGTTTATGGATAGACAGTTATTATCAGATCTCCCAGTGTATAGACAGTTATTATCAGATCTCCCCGTGTATAGATAGACAGTTATTATCAGATCTCCCAGTGTATAGACAGTTATCAGATCTCCCAGTGTATAGACAGTTATTATCAGATCTCCCAGTGTATAGACATTTATTATCAGATCTCCCAGTGTATAGACAGTTATTATCAGATCTCCCAGTGTATATATAGACAGTTATTATCAGATCTCCCAGTGTATAGATAGACAGTTATTATCAGATCTCCCAGTGTATAGACAGTTATTATCAGATCTCCCAGTGTATAAATAGACAGTTATTATCAGATCTCCCAGTGTATAAATAGACAGTTATTATCAGATCTCCCAGTGTATAGATAGACAGTTATTATCAGATCTCCCAGTGTATAGACAGTTATTATCAGATCTTCCAGTGTATAGACAGTTATTATCAGATCTCCCAGTGTATATATAGACAGTTATTATCAGATCTCCCAGTGTATAGACAGTTATTATCAGATCTACCAGTGTATAGATAGACAGTTATTATCAGATATCCCAGTGTATAGACAGTTATCAGATCTCCCAGTGTATAGATAGACAGTTATTATCAGATCTCCCAGTGTATAGACAGTTATTATCAGATCTTCCAGTGTATAGACAGTTATTATCAGATCTCCCAGTGTATGGATAGACAGTTATTATCAGATCTCCCAGTTTATAGATAGACAGTTATTATCAGATCTCCCAGTGTATAGACAGTTATTATCAGATCTTCCAGTGTATATATAGACAGTTATTATCAGATCTCCCAGTGTATAGACAGTTATTATCAGATCTCCCAGTGTATAGACAGTTATTATCAGATCTCCCAGTGTATGGATAGACAGTTATAAGATCTCCCAGTGTATAGACAGTTATTATCAGATCTCCCAGTGTATAGACAGTTATTATCAGATCTTCCAGTGTATAGACAGTTATTATCAGATCTCCCAGTGTATAGACAGTTATTATCAGATCTCCCAGTGTATAGACAGTTATTATCAGATCTCCCAGTGTATAAATAGACAGTTATTATCAGATCTCCCAGTGTATAGACAGTTATTATCAGATCTCCCAGTGTATAGACAGTTATTATCAGATCTTCCAGTGTATAGACAGTTATTATCAGATCTCCCAGTGTATAGACAGTTATTATCAGATCTCCCAGTGTATATATAGACAGTTATTATCAGATCTCCCAGTGTATAGACAGTTATTATCAGATCTTCCAGTGTATAGACAGTTATTATCAGATCTCCCAGTGTATGGATAGACAGTTATTATCAGATCTCCCAGTTTATAGATAGACAGTTATTATCAGATCTCCCAGTGTATAGACAGTTATTATCAGATCTTCCAGTGTATAGATAGACAGTTATTATCAGATCTCCCAGTGTATAGACAGTTATCAGATCTCCCAGTGTATAGACAGTTATTATCAGATCTCCCAGTGTATAGACAGTTATTATCAGATCTCCCAGTGTATAGACAGTTATTATCAGATCTCCCAGTGTATATATAGACAGTTATTATCAGATCTCCCAGTGTATAGACAGTTATCAGATCTCCCAGTGTATAGACAGTTATTATCAGATCTCCCAGTGTATATATAGACAGTTATTATCAGATCTCCCAGTGTATAGATAGACAGTTATTATCAGATCTCCCAGTGTATAGACAGTTATTATCAGATCTCCCAGTGTATAAATAGACAGTTATTATCAGATCTCCCAGTGTATAAATAGACAGTTATTATCAGATCTCCCAGTGTATAGATAGACAGTTATTATCAGATCTCCCAGTGTATAGACAGTTATTATCAGATCTTCCAGTGTATAGACAGTTATTATCAGATCTCCCAGTGTATATATAGACAGTTATTATCAGATCTCCCAGTGTATAGACAGTTATTATCAGATCTTCCAGTGTATAGATAGACAGTTATTATCAGATCTCCCAGTGTATAGACAGTTATTATCAGATCTCCCAGTGTATATATAGACAGTTATTATCAGATCTCCCAGTGTATAGACAGTTATTATCAGATCTCCCAGTTTATAGACAGTTATCAGATCTCCCAGTGTATAGACAGTTATTATCAGATCTCCCAGTGTATAGACAGTTATTATCAGATCTCCCAGTGTATGGATAGACAGTTATTATCAGATCTCCCAGTTTATAGATAGACAGTTATTATCAGATCTCCCAGTGTATAGACAGTTATTATCAGATCTCCCAGTGTATAGATAGACAGTTATTATCAGATCTCCCAGTGTATAGACAGTTATTTTCAGATCTTCCAGTGTATATATAGACAGTTATTATCAGATCTCCCAGTGTATAGACAGTTATTATCAGATCTTCCAGTGTATAGATAGACAGTTATTATCAGATCTCCCAGTGTATAGACAGTTATCAGATCTCCCAGTGTATAGACAGTTATTATCAGATCTCCCAGTTTATGGATAGACAGTTATTATCAGATCTCCCAGTGTATAGACAGTTATTATCAGATCTTCCAGTGTATAGATAGACAGTTATTATCAGATCTCCCAGTGTATAGACAGTTATCAGATCTCCCAGTGTATAGACAGTTATTATCAGATCTCCCAGTGTATAGACAGTTATTATCAGATCTTCCAGTGTATAGACAGTTATTATCAGATCTCCCAGTGTATATATAGACAGTTATTATCAGATCTCCCAGTGTATAGACAGTTATTATCAGATCTCCCAGTTTATAGACAGTTATCAGATCTCCCAGTGTATAGACAGTTATTATCAGATCTCCCAGTGTATATATAGACAGTTATTATCAGATCTCCCAGTGTATAGATAGACAGTTATTATCAGATCTCCCAGTGTATAGACAGTTATTATCAGATCTCCCAGTGTATAAATAGACAGTTATTATCAGATCTCCCAGTGTATAAATAGACAGTTATTATCAGATCTCCCAGTGTATAGATAGACAGTTATTATCAGATCTCCCAGTGTATAGACAGTTATTATCAGATCTTCCAGTGTATAGACAGTTATTATCAGATCTCCCAGTGTATATATAGACAGTTATTATCAGATCTCCCAGTGTATAGACAGTTATTATCAGATCTTCCAGTGTATAGATAGACAGTTATTATCAGATCTCCCAGTGTATAGACAGTTATCAGATCTCCCAGTGTATAGATAGACAGTTATTATCAGATCTCCCAGTGTATAGACAGTTATTATCAGATCTTCCAGTGTATAGACAGTTATTATCAGATCTCCCAGTGTATGGATAGACAGTTATTAACAGATCTCCCAGTGTATAGACAGTTATTATCAGATCTTCCAGTGTATGGATAGACAGTTATTATCAGATCTCCCAGTTTATAGATAGACAGTTATTATCAGATCTCCCAGTGTATAGATAGACAGTTATTATCAGATCTCCCAGTGTATAGACAGTTATTATCAGATCTTCCAGTGTATAGATAGACAGTTATTATCAGATCTCCCAGTGTATAGACAGTTATCAGATCTCCCAGTGTATAGACAGTTATTATCAGATCTCCCAGTGTATAGACAGTTATTATCAGATCTCCCAGTGTATATATAGACAGTTATTATCAGATCTCCCGGTGTATAGACAGTTATTATCAGATCTCCCAGTTTATAGACAGTTATCAGATCTCCCAGTGTATAGACAGTTATTATCAGATCTCCCAGTGTATATATAGACAGTTATTATCAGATCTCCCAGTGTATAGATAGACAGTTATTATCAGATCTCCCAGTGTATAGACAGTTATTATCAGATCTCCCAGTGTATAAATAGACAGTTATTATCAGATCTCCCAGTGTATAAATAGACAGTTATTATCAGATCTCCCAGTGTATAGATAGACAGTTATTATCAGATCTTCCAGTGTATAGACAGTTATTATCAGATCTTCCAGTGTATAGACAGTTATTATCAGATCTCCCAGTGTATATATAGACAGTTATTATCAGATCTCCCAGTGTATAGACAGTTATTATCAGATCTTCCAGTGTATAGATAGACAGTTATTATCAGATCTCCCAGTGTATAGACAGTTATCAGATCTCCCAGTGTATAGACAGTTATTATCAGATCTCCCAGTGTATAGACAGTTATTATCAGATCTCCCAGTGTATAGACAGTTATTATCAGATCTCCCAGTGTATATATAGACAGTTATTATCAGATCTCCCAGTGTATAGACAGTTATTATCAGATCTCCCAGTTTATAGACAGTTATCAGATCTCCCAGTGTATAGACAGTTATTATCAGATCTCCCAGTGTATATATAGACAGTTATTATCAGATCTCCCAGTGTATAGATAGACAGTTATTATCAGATCTCCCAGTGTATAGACAGTTATTATCAGATCTCCCAGTGTATAAATAGACAGTTATTATCAGATCTCCCAGTGTATAGATAGACAGTTATTATCAGATCTCCCAGTGTATAGACAGTTATTATCAGATCTTCCAGTGTATAGACAGTTATTATCAGATCTCCCAGTGTATGGATAGACAGTTATTATCAGATCTCCCAGTTTATAGATAGACAGTTATTATCAGATCTCCCAGTGTATAGACAGTTATTATCAGATCTCCCAGTGTATAGATAGACAGTTATTATCAGATCTCCCAGTGTATAGACAGTTATTATCAGATCTTCCAGTGTATATATAGACAGTTATTATCAGATCTCCCAGTGTATAGACAGTTATTATCAGATCTTCCAGTGTATAGATAGACAGTTATTATCAGATCTCCCAGTGTATAGACAGTTATCAGATCTCCCAGTGTATAGACAGTTATTATCAGATCTCCCAGTTTATGGATAGACAGTTATTATCAGATCTCCCAGTGTATAGATAGACAGTTATTATCAGATCTCCCAGTGTATAGACAGTTATTATCAGATCTCCCAGTGTATATATAGACAGTTATTATCAGATCTCCCAGTGTATAGACAGTTATTATCAGATCTCCCAGTGTATAGATAGACAGTTATTATCAGATCTCCCAGTGTATAGACAGTTATTATCAGATCTCCCAGTGTATAGACAGTTATTATCAGATCTCCCAGTGTATAGATAGACAGTTATTATCAGATCTCCCAGTGTATAGACAGTTATCAGATCTTCCAGTGTATAGATAGACAGTTATCAGATCTCCCAGTGTATAGACAGTTATCAGATCTCCCAGTGTATAGACAGTTATCAGATCTCCCAGTGTATAGACAGTTATCAGATCTCCCAGTGTATAGACAGTTATCAGATCTCCCAGTGTATAGACAGTTATTATCAGATCTCCCAGTGTATAGATAGACAGTTATTATCAGATCTCCCAGTGTATAGACAGTTATTATCAGATCTCACAGTGTATGGATAGACAGTTATCAGATCTCCCAGTGTATAGACAGTTATTATCACATCTCCCAGTGTATGGATAGACAGTTATTATCAGATCTTCCAGTGTATATATAGACAGTTATTATCAGATCTCCCAGTGTATAGACAGTTATTATCAGATCTCCCAGTGTATAGACAGTTATTATCAGATCTCCCAGTGTATAGATAGACAGTTATCAGATCTCCCAGTGTATAGACAGTTATCAGATCTCCCAGTGTATAGACAGTTATCAGATCTCCCAGTGTATAGACAGTTATTATCAGATCTCCCAGTGTATAGACATCCGAGAAAAACGAGATACAAATTTTTTTTTTCTTACACAGAGCGACCTTTGCAATCTTTCTTTATAAACGACAAAACAAGCAGCGTGCGGCGAGCGAAGTAATGAATAAGCCAGAACTCGGGATCTGCACACTTGTTCTGCACTCAGATTGTATGGAAGCCGTTGGCAGCCATTGTTCTCCTCTCAGTGTGACTTTCCTGAACCGCAAACCTGGACTTGGTAGAACTTAAACTGAACCTGTAATTTGCTCTTACTGGGGAAGGTCCATTTCATTCAGGTAAACCTAAAGCTGTAATTAAACCCAAAAAGCAAACGTTTACAGTATTATTATGCAGCTTACCAATTCTTAGATGTGGTGGCTGCATTTGTTTTCTTTTTTACGCTGGGTTCACACTGGTGAGGTGGCAGACATCGCATGTGATTCGCAGCGCATTCCTGTGCACATCACATGCCATGTCTGTACGGTGCGATTTACAGTTTGTATGGCTGAAATCGCATCACATGTGCACCAAAATGGCGCAGGACTCTTTCTTTTCCCTTCACCCATGCGATGCGATTCTGGCAATCGCACTGCGTTTTGTGATCTGTTTCGGGGTGTCGTTAAGATAACATTGACACCGCCGCAGATCGCATGGACACCATGACCGAGGGAGATTGACAATTATTTTGTGTTTCTTCTATTTGCGAATAATCGCACCAACTGTTGCCACCCTCTCACCAAGCTGCTTGGCGATGGTCTTGTAGCCCATTCCAGCCTTGTGTAGGTCTACAATCTTGTCCCCGACGTCCTTGGACAGCTCTTTGGTCTTGGCCATGGTGGAGGGATTGGAATCTGATTGATTGCTTCTGGGGACAGGTGTCTTTTATACAGGTAACAAGCTGAGATTAGGAGCACTCCCTTTAACTGCTTGCCAACCGCCTCACACAGATATACTGTGGCAGTAGGGCACGTAAAGGCAGAATCATGCACCTGTACGATGCGGCTTGCGTGTGCCCGCTGGGAGCTTTGTGAGTGTGATCGCGTGTCTCATGGAGAGGAAGAACGCGGTCATGCTGATGTAAACAGGTAATCTGTAAAAATGTATAAAGAGTCGCCTATGGAGATTTTAAAATACAGTGGAGCCTTGGTTTTACGAGCATAATCCGTTCCGGGAGAATGCTTGTAATCCAAAGCACTTGCATATCAAAGCGAGTTTCCCCATAGAAGCCAATGGAAACGAAGATAATTCGTTCCGCATTGACTTCTATTACATGCAATACCGCATGTGGCCAGAGGTGGGGGGGGCGCCGGAGAGCCTCGGAAATACATGGGGACAGGTCGGCTGAACTCGGAAAGGCTCGGGAATAGAGTATTTCCGAGTGAGTCCAAGTGAGTCCGAGTCCGAGGTGGGGGACGCCAATGTGGCCAGATATGGGTGGGGGGGTGGGGGGGGGGGGGGTGACCGGAGAGCCTCAGAAATACTTGGGGACAGCTCGGCTGAACTCGTAAAGCCTCGGAAAGGCTCGGAAACACTCGGGAATGGAGTGTTTCTGAGTATTTCCGAGTGATTCCGAGTATTTCCGAACGGCTCCGAACCGTTCTGAGTGTCACTGGCGCCCCCGCACCTCTGGCCAAATGCGGTACTGCACACCCCATTAGCTTGTTTTGCAAGACAACACTCGCAAACCGAGTCAGAAAAAAAAAAAAAAAAGTTGCTCGTCTTTCAAAACGCTCGTTAACCACGTTACTCGTACCAAGGTTCCACTGTATCGTGGTTTGCCATTCCACGAGTGTGCGCAATTTTAATGTGTGACATGTTAGGTATCTATTTACTCGACGTAACATCATCGTTTATGTTTTACTAGGGGTGCAACGGATCGTCACTGATCCGTGATCCGAACGGGTCACCATGTGCGGATCGGCACACGCCGCGATCCGCGGCCTCGGCCTAAGGAAAGGCCGCGGCTTCGGCCTAGCTCAGGAGCGGCGGCCATCTTGGTGCACCCGTTGGCTGTTTACAATGTGATCGCTCCGTCAAATGACGGAGCGATCACTTGTAAACAAACGGTGTCAAGATAACGCCGGTTCCTCTCTCCAGTGGAGGGGAGAGAGATACCCAGCCATACCCTGCGATACCCAGCCCTACCCTGCGATACCCAGCCATACTCTGCGATACCCAGCCGTACCCTGCGATACCCAGTCATACCCTGCGATACCCAGCCATACCCTGCGATACCCAGCCATACCCTGCGATACCCAGCCATACCCTGCGATACCCAGCCATACTCTGCGATACCCAGCCATACTCTGCAATACCCAGCCGTACCCTGCGATACCCAGCCATACTCTGCGATACCCAGCCATACCCTGCGATGCCCAGCCATACCCTGCGATACCCAGCCATACTCTGCGATACCCAGCCATACCCTGCGATACCCAGCCATACCCTGCGATACCCAGCCATACCCTGCGATACCCAGCCATACCCTGCGATACCCAGCCATACCCTGCGATACCCAGCCATACTCTGCGATACCCAGCCATACTCTGCGATACCCAGCCATACCCTGCGATACCCAGCCATACCCTGCGATACCCAGCCATACCCTGCGATACCCAGCCATACCCTGCGATACCCAGCCATACTCTGCGATACCCAGCCATACACTGCAATACCCAGCCGTACCCAGCCAATATTACAGTGGGGGAGATGACGTGGATATTACAGTGGGGACTATATGGTGGTGGAATTTTTACAGGTTTTTGCAAATTCAATTATTATTTGCTGATCCGAAAAAAGGATCCGATCCGTGACTCTGATCCGAGGAACGATCCGATCCGTGAGTTTTTTGATCCGTTGCACCCCTATATTTTACCAAAAATTTAGTTATATATTGTGTTTTTTTTTTTATTTTTACATTCAAATCCCTGAAAGTGTATCTTTTCCCAAAAAATTGCGTTTGAAAAACCGCTGCGTAAATACTGTGTGACAGAAAAAAATTTAACCATTGCCACTTTATTCTCTAGGGTCTCTGCTAAAAAAAAAATATATATATATATATATATATATATATATATATTATATATATATATGTTTGGGGGGTTCTAATTTATTTTACAGCAAATAATACCATAAAAGGCCTGGTCTTCAAGTGGTTAAAAATTCTTCCTATTGTACGGCCAGCTTAGGAGTGACGGCCCCCGAGGTTCAAAAACAAGACAGCAAAGTCAGCAGTCATGTCCCTGTGCTGACAGGTCCTCCTCTATGTTATCCGTTACACTAAAATGTCACTAATAAGGGGACATTGTACCGCTACACACAATTACTAAAACGTTGACATCTGTTGAAACTGACTTCTATTCTGCTGACATTTTGTCTTCCTGCTTTCTCTCCTCATCAACATTCTTAACCGCTTGCTGACCGCCAGCATTGCATTTAACCACTTAAAGCGGTTCTGCACCCATTTCATTTAGTAAATCTCTTGGCCTTCCAAATCAGGCAAAGAGTACTAAATGAAATGTGTTTTGTTTTTTGTTTTTTTACTTACCTTGTAATTGAAGACTTCCGGTCTTCTCTCTCTGCGGCGGCGGGCGGGGTCTCTGCGCCGATCGTCGTCACGCCGCACTGTCTCCTGGGATCTGGTGTCATTGATCCCAGGAGTCAGTGCGGGCATCTTCCGAAATCTCGCGAGATTTCGGCCACATCTTCCGAAATCTCCCGAGATGTCGGCAGATGTGCCGTTACTGCGCACGCGCGAGTAACGGCGGTGCATGCTGGGCCATCTAAAGTTCCTGTGGGTGTTTCACATGCCCACAGGCAAGATGGCCCCCAGCACTAAAGAAGAAGACGAGGAACTTCATCGGACGAAAACCGGCGGCGATCGAGATGGAAGATGGAACAGGTGAGTCCCCCAATAAAGGTAAGCATCCTTTATATTCCGTCCTAAAAAAAAAAATTTTTTACAGAGTGCAGAACCGCTTTAAGGACAGAGCCTCTTTTTGCGATTTGTTGTTTACAAGTTAAAAACATTTTTTTTTTTTTTAGAAAATTACTTAGAACCCCCCAAACATTATATATATTTTTTTTCTAACACCCTAGAGAATAAAATGGTGGTCATTGCAGTACTTTCTGCCACACCGTATTTACGCAGCGGTCTTAAGCCCCATACACACGGTCGGACTTTTTCATGGATTCTGTCCGATCGGACAATGTTGTTGAAAAATCAGACCGTGTGTATGCACCATCGGACAGTGTTCGTCGGTTTGTCCGACGGACAAAGTCTTATCTCCTGCTGGAAAGATTTGCCGTCAACCCGGTCCGATCACACCAAACCCGATCGTGTGTACGGTTGTCCGACCGGACAAAGTGCTACGCATGCTCAGATCACATTACAAGACCAAAGCTATTGACTACTAGCCTCTACGTTGTCCCGTCGTAGGCAACAAACGTCACCACGTTCAGAATGATCGGATTTTCCGACAACTTTGTCCGACCGTGTGTACGCAAAACCAACATCGGACAAAGTACGACGGACATGATCCGACGGACCTGGTCCGCGGATTGTCCGACCGTGTGTATGGGGCTTTACAAGCACACTTTTTGGGGAAAAAAATACACTTTTTTTAATTAAAAAATAAGACAACAGTAAAGTTAGACCAATTTTTTTTTAGATTGTGAAAGATAATGTTACGCCGAGTAAATAGATACCCAACATGTCACGCTTCAAAATTGCGCCCGCTCGTGGAATGGGGACAAACCTTTAAAAATCTCCATAGGCGCCGTTTAAAAAATTCTTCAGATTGCATGTTTTGAGTTACAGAGGAGATCTAGGGCTATAATTATTGCTCTCGCTCTAACGATCGCGGCAATACCTCACATGTGTGATTTGAACGCCGTTTTCATATGCGGGTGCTACCCACATATGCGTTTGCTTCTGCGCGTGAGCTCGGCGGGATGGGGCTCGTTTAAAAACATTTTTTTTTTCTTATTTATTTTACCTTTTATTTTTTTATTTTTACACTGTTCTTTTTTAAAAAAAAAAAATGGTGTCACTTTTATTTCTATTACAATGTAAACATCCCTTGTAATAGAAAAAAATCATGACAGGACCTCTTAAATATGAGATCTGGTGTCAAAAAGACTTCAGATCTCATATTCACACTAAAATACAATAAAAAAAATAAAATTAAAAAAAATTTGTCATTTAAAAAAAAAATTTGTCATTTAAAAAAAAATTTGTCATTTAAAAAAAAAATTGTCATTTAAAAAAAAGTAAGAAAAATGGCCGTTTAAGAGCTATGGGCGGAAGTGACGTTTTGACATCACTTTCCGGCCTGCAATGATATGGAGACGGGTGGTGGCCATCTTCCCCTCACTCGCCTCCATACCACTGACGTGAGAGGATCCGATCGCCTCCGCTGCCAACTGCTCCGGTAAGCGGCGGAGGGCACCGGAGTGCGGCGGGAGGGGCGCCGATAAAAGTGATCTTGCAGCAAATTTGCCGCAGAGACCACTATTATCGGAAAGCGGACCGCCGGCCAAAGAAGTGGATACCAGGGGTTATGGTAGCTAGCTGCTGCCATAACAACGATATTCCTCTTCAAATTAGGACGTATATCGGCGTGTGGCGGTCCGTAAGTAGTTAATGCCAGCGGGCAGCTCCCCCAGATGGTGAAATTCCTGGTTTAGAGGCGCGTGTGCGCACGCCCCCTGCCGAAATGTGCTGTGATTGGACACAGCATGAGTTTGCCAGCAGGTTACAGCCAATCATTTTGGCTGTATGCCTGCTGATCGGCTGTAGCCAATCACAGCACAGAGATCTGTGTGTTTGTAAACACAACACACAGACTGTGGCTGGATTTCCCACCTGCTCTCAGTTACTGTTCAGAACGGAAAGCAAAGAGAAGCCCAGCCAGATGATCTGTCAGTAAAAGCGGCACACATACACTTGTTGGGCACACAGTTAACCCTTTGATTACCCTCCTGATCACTCCTGTCACCCAGCCAGTGTCATTAGTACACTGTAGAGTATTATCACAGATCACTGTATTAGCACAGCTCCCAACTGTCCCTGATTTCGAGGGGCTGTCCCTGATTTGGAGCAATGTCCCTCTGTCCCTCTTTCCTCCTCATTTGCCCCTCATTCTGGTCTGATCTATATAGTTGTATATAAAATGCACTTTTTATCTTTCAAAAAGTGTTTTCCAGCGCTAAACCTTTCATCAAATTTCTAAATTGCTGCATTTGTAAATTCCAAAAGCCAATATAAAGGAATAGTAGTGGTAAAAAAAAAAGCACTTGTGCATTTAATTAACCTTTTTTTTGGGGGTTATGTCCCCTTTAAGGGGGTGTGGCAAGGGGGGCGTGTCCTATGCCTACATACGTTTGCTAGTAGGTGTCCCTCATTCCCATCTCAAAATGTTGTGAGGTATGTATTATGCCGCGTACACACGAAGGGACTTTTCCCGGCGGACCTAAGTCCAGCGGACAATCCGCTGGACTTTCGTCACTAGTGACGTCAGTGTCAGTTAGTCTCCCTCCCAGCCAGTGACTGTTAACACCAGATTGGCCGCCACACTATCACAGTCTATATAAGTCGCTGATCGCCACCATTACCAGTACAGTGTCTGTATGGTTCAGTATCTTCACGATCAGAACTTTACCTCAATAGCATTGTGTCCCCAAAAACATTTTTTTTTTTTCCAAAGACATGTAGCAGCATACATTTTGGCCTGAATGTATCAATAAATTAGATTTTATTAGAAATGTTTTTTAACAGAAAATATGTTTTTTTGTTTTTTTTAATTTTCTGTATTTTTTCGTTTATAAAAGAAAAAGAAGAAATAACACAGAGGTGATCAAATACCACGAAAAGAAAGCTCTATTTGTGTGACAAAAATGATATAAACTTAATTTGGGTACAGTTAAGGACCGGATGGATTTGCCCCCTAAATGACCAGGCCATTTTTTTGTGATACAGCACTGCATTGCCTTAACTGACAATTGCGCGGTCGTGTGACGTTGTACCCAAACAAAATTGATTGTTCTTTTTTCCCACAAATAGAGTTTTCTTTTGGTGGTATTTGATTACCTCTGCGGTTTTTATTTTAAGCGTATGTTGATTGGTTTGCGCAAAAGTTATAGCGTGGGGAATAGATTTATGCCATTTTTATTATTTATAATTTTTTTTTACTAGTAATGGCAGCGATCAGCGATTTTTAGCGAGACTGCGACATTGCGGCGGACAGATCGGACACTTTTGACACTTCTTGGGGACCTGTGACATTTATACAGCGATCCGTGCTATACAAATGCACTGATTACTGTATAAATGTCACTGGCAGTGAAG
The DNA here is from genome assembly GCA_028564925.1 of Lithobates sylvaticus. NCBI lineage: Eukaryota > Metazoa > Chordata > Amphibia > Anura > Ranidae > Lithobates > Lithobates sylvaticus. Next base: position 173,159,094 of record CM053037.1, on the reverse strand, counting down.
GAGTTAACACTAGGGGGCGATCAAGGGGATCCCCGTTCTGACAGGGGAGTTCAGAGTGATCGTCGGATTAGGAACAGCGATCTCTCTGTACTCCAGGTCACTCCCCTCCCCCCACAGTTAGAAAGGAACAGCAATCTCTCTGTACTCCAGGTCAGTCCCATCCCCCCACAGTTAGAAACACAGTGTTTCTAACTGTGGGGGGAGGGGAGTGACCTGGAGTACAGAGAGATCGCTGTTCCTAATCACTAGGAACAGACGATCACTCTGAACTCCCCTGTCAGAACGGGGATCTCTTTGTTTACATTAACAGACCCCCGTTCTGGCTCTCTGTGGAGCGATCGCGGGTGGCCGTCGGCCGCAATGTCCGCCGGCCTCCTGCGATCGCTCCAAAGAGAACCAGAACGGGGGTCTGTCAATGTAAACAAAGAGATCCCCGTTCTGACAGGGGAGTTCAGAGTGATTGCATCGGTTTCCGTGCCGCGCACACGCCCGCTGTAGTGATTAAAGAGACCACCGTACAGCTACAGTGATTCGCGGGAACAAGCCGACCTGCCGCCGTATAATTATGGCGGCTGGTCGGCAAGTGGTTAAAGTAGCGCAGTGCTGAATGGCAAAAAGTGCCCTTATCATTAAAGTGGAAGTAAACCCCCCCTATCGTTTTCAGCCAAGGAAGCTGCCATCTTTGCCTCTGTTTAATCGACAACTGCCATGATGCTGCACATGTGATCAGTTATGAAACCAGCCATTGGATGGTTTGACAGTTTGGTTGAGAGCACAACCAATGGGAGTGTTACATTTCCGGCACGTGCTGGAAATGAAACTGCTTTATGGATGGGTTTACTTCCGCTTTAAGGCTGGGTTCACACCTGTGCGATCACAGACATTGCATGTGATTCGCACCAGGGTTGCCATCCTCCCGCAGCATTTTTTACTGACAAATCATGGAAAATTTACTGACGGAGCACTTTTTTTTTTTTTTACTGGCAACCTAAGAAATTACAGAACTCCTATTGAAAACTAACACAGTGAATATTTGAACAGTATAAACATGATATGGAAACACTGACAATACATATAACAAAGTAATCTGCTTGATTTACACTTAAAAAGTCAACAAAACATGAAATTATCAGCCCCTGATGTTTACTGGCAGTTGTAAAAAAAAATCACAGATTTTTAGGAACTGTCAGTAAATTTACTGGCGGTTGGCAAACCCTGATTCGCACTGCTTTGCTGCGCAGATCACATGCGACATCTGTGCGAATTCAGCCATACAAAGTGTACGGCTGAAATTGCATCACATTCGCACCGAAATGGCGCAGGACCCCTTTTTTTGGTCCGCACTGGAATCGGATGGCATTGGGTGTTCACACCCAATGCCATCCGATTCCTGTACCATTTGACAGTTCTCACTCCGAACCGATCTGGGGGTGTCATTAACTTTCAATTGACACCCGCAGCGGTTTGCAAAGGGCAGTGTGAACTGCCTGCGAATCATATGCGATGCGGGAACAGGCACAGGAATCACGCTGGTTCCCGCATCGCGTATGTGTGAATCGGGCCCAAGATTCAGGAGGTCAAGTGGTTAAGTGTTGCAGCTTCTAATGCACATTGTAAGAAGCTCACAGTGTGCAGTGAAGTCAGAGTAAGGCATTTCAGTCCAAACAGAGGAGCCAGTAGAACTGTGCAAGACGGAAGGGAAGGCCGGGGTTCTGCTTTAATATCAAACAACGAGGGGCCCCTTTTATCTGTAGCAGAATTCTTCAGTCCTACCTCTGGGGACGTCATGTATTTTGATGTTGCACAATTTTCCAGCTACGGTGGTCACTAATTAGGTCACATTACCCGGGTCTCTGAACGCATTATAGTCATTTGACTTCATATAATAACATTTAGCGATTCTCCAGATTTAAAGGCCATGTTTTTCTGCGAGGAAACAGACTTTGGCCTGTAATGTTTCCGCCGACCTGTTCCGGATTAAAGCCTAACTCCGGACAGATTTGACCTTTTAAGTTTCGGATACAGTTGTGAAGCTTTAAAGTTTCAATAAGGTTTTGTAATTCTGTCTGTGACCCCATTGGAGAGATTGCCCTGACTTCCTGTCTCTGAGATGGCCAATGGGGGGAGTGGTTGTTACCAGCAGCAATAACAACTACCCCAGACGTTCTATTTCTTCTTCCCACTCTACTAAAATTGTGTTTTTGTTGTGTGTCCATGTTTTAAAGATTACCCTTCACTTACTATCCTGACATGTAGTAAAAAAAAAAAAAGTCTGCCCAATAAGGACAAAGAAGACAACAATAAAATCTGTGAAGAGGCTCTAACCCTTCCCTGCTCCATTCATATTACATTCAAAAAGTTTTGGCTGCAGTTAGTCTTTGACCCTTAGCCATTGCCCTTTAAATGGATGTTAACACCAGGAGGCGGAGGCAGATTCCCAATCACGTAATCATAGTTTCATAGTTAGTAAGGTTGAATAAAGACATCAGTCTATCCAGTTCAACCTGAGCAAGTGTCTACAATTGCCCCATCCCTGTACATTGCACATCAGTCCCTACCCTCAAGGAGCCCACAATCTAAGGTCCCCATTCATATACTAGGGCCAATTTTTGGACAGAAGCCAATTAACCTACCTGCATGTCTTTGGATAATCGATGCTATTGGTTGTCATAAGTCACATGACCCATCCTGTTGCCTATCAGGAGCCCACGGTTACAGTCCCAGGCAGTAAGCAAGCTCCCATTACAGAAACTTGGAGCCCTATGGATGCATATTTGCGGTGGCTGGATGTTAAGTCCCACCTGCCCTGTCAAAGCATACCGTATATACTCGAGTATAAGCCGAGTTTATCAGCACGTTTTTTTGTGCTGAAAATGCCCCCCTCGGCTTATACTGGAGTCAAGCACTTTTCTGCAGCAGAGAATGACATTTTCCAAACCGAATTTGGGGCCCCGTATCTAGCGGCCACTTGGTGCTAGGAACCCAAAGTTTGGTGTGCAAACACAGTGGTTCCTAGCACCAAGTGGCCCCCGAGATACGGGGCCCCAAAGTCGGTTCGGAAAATGTCATTCTCTGCTGCAGAAAAGTGCTTGACATTTTCTGAACCAAATTTGGGGCCCCGCATTTCAGAGCCACTTGGTGCTAGGAACCCCAGCTATTGGATATGTTGTAGTGCTGGTTCCACTGGGTTTGCACACCAAGTTTTGGGATTCCTAGCACCAAGTGGCCCCAAGATACGGGGCCCCAAAGTCGGTCAATTGTGTCCGTCTGCAGCAATGTCATTTCGGGACCCTTTGGGTCCAGAGACCCCAAATATTGGCTGCAGCTAGGGGGCACCTAGGAACCCTTAACTACCGAGTTTGAAGTTAGGGGGACCTATGGCTGCAAATGGGCACAGTGAGGCTGCAAATGGGCATTGTTGACCCTCTTTTCCACTTATAGTAGCTGCGCATTTCTCACCCTAGGCTTATACTCGAGTCAATACATTTTCCCCAGTTTTTTGTGGTAAAATTAGATGCCTCGGCTTATATTCCGGTCGGCTTATACTCGAGTATATGCGGTATATGCAAAATGCAGTCAGCAAGAAAAAAGTGATGGGGTTTTAATTAGTCTGTACTCTATCCTAAACTAGAATGTAAGGAGCATTCTTCCCACTGATCAAACGTAAGGATAATTCTTTCCACTGATCACCAGTGTAAGGGACATTCTTCCCACTGATCAGCAATGTAAGTGTCAATCTTCCTACTAACCACCAATGTAAGGGTCATTCTTCCCACTGACCACCAATGTAAGGGGTATTCCTCGTAATGGCCACCTATATAAGAGACATTCTTCCCACTGCCCAACTGACTATCCAAAACGAATGCCCCGTACCGACGGACTTTGTCCGAAACTGGTGTTGCATACACACGGTCGGACAAAGTTATCCGATCATTCTGAACGTGATGACATTCGTCCGTTACGATGGGACTACGTTCACCATAGTAGCCAATAGCTTTGGTCTCATAATTTGATCTGAGCATGCGTGGCAATTTGCCCGTCGGAATTCTCGACACACGATCGGAAAAAGTCCGATAGGATTTTGTTGTCGGAAAATTTGAGATCTTGCTCTCAAATTTTTTCCGTCGGAATATCCGACGGAAAAAGCCAGATAGAGCCCACACACGGGCGGATTTTCCGACAACATGGTCCGATCGGACATTTTCCGTCAATATTTTCGACCGTGTGAACGGGGCATAACTCAGCACCTAAATAATAACCAAAGCTCCAGACTTGTCTTCTGCTCTAGAGCCAGCTATTCATCATCCAAGTTGTCAAAGCAGCTGACCACTAAATATATGGCAATAGTTGCATACTTCTCAAAGTTCAAAGATTATAAAGATATGCTATTATGGATGTGGTTCCTTGGTCTACCACAAACCTGTCCACTAAGTAGATGCAGTAGGTATATGTTGGCAGAACACTGGACCCGAGTGGACAAAAATCATTGGTCTGGCATGGAAATGTAACCAAAACTCGGGGACTCATCTTCTGCTCTAGATGTTCATCCAAAGTGTCAAAGGGGTTTACTTTCCACCACAAAATACATGGCAATGGTTAGGTACTTCAATGGATTGAGAAGGATATACAGGTATGGTTGTGGTTCCTTGGCCCACCCATGAACCTATCCACTACTTAGTAAAATAGGTATGTGTCGGTGGAGCCCATGGCCTCATAGTGGACAAAAAACTGGAGCCAGACACAAGCCTTTTAGAGGCAGCTTTCTGTCAACCAGAGTCTGTGGAGCAGTCTGAAAAATATTGGAAGGATGAAGCACCACAAAGTTTGAACAAGATCAAAAGGATTTTATTCATCAAGACACGCAACCAGAAATCCAATGCATTTCAGGGCTCAAAACGTCATCAGGGTTAAGAAATAGGACAGCATAAAATAATGAGTTGGGTATCTAAAATTGTAGAGTATCTAAGTTTGTACGATTGTAAAGATTGTATTGTCTACAACAGCTATTCTCAAACGTTTTACCCAAGTGGAACCCTTAAAATCATTTTTAGGTCTCAAAGAACCCCCACTAAACTCAGTTAGATTGGTGGTCAGGGAAGAATGCCTTCCTTACATTGGCGGTCCAAATGCCAAGCTTGCAGATAGCTACAAATGATCATTGGTGTTATATTGTTGGCTCTGATGGAACAGTATACAGTAGGCCCTAGAACTATGCAGGAACTATCAGATGGGAGGTCAATCTGCCACAACTCAAGGAGCCTTTGTCAACCTCAGGAGGAACCGTGGGCTATAAAGGGGGTACATTGACTACCACAAGCAACAAACGGGTACATAGGGGGCTTAGTGACCATAATGGGGCACAATGACCACCACTGATCAGATCAGCAAGAGGGTACACAGGGGCATACTGATCATAAAGAGGGCACACTGACACCAACAGTTATGGGGGCACACACCATTGACCACCAGCATTTAAAGGGACACTCACCATTAAGGGTCACTAACTCCTAACCACTGAAATTATTTCTGAAAGCTAGAAAATGTCCTGATAATGAAGGGGTATTATAGTCTGGTGCTCAGCTGGTTAAGATATTAAGTGACATGATGTTTTTTATGGAATGCATTTGCTTTACACACTTTATTGATGCTCTGGGTTTACTCTGAAGTTAACATAAGACAGAATAATCCATCACGGGGCAGTCGAGTCTCTCCTGATCATTGCTTGCAAGAGAATGCAAACCTTTGCCAGTCAATTATATCTTCTGTAGCTCCTCTTATATATGGTGGTGTGGTTCTGGAACATTCAGTATGATCGTTATCGCTGGGCTGACTGTCTCTTGGAATTTTCGAGTCCCCGTTGTGATGTGGATTTAATTTGTCTCCGTACGCTTTAGCTGGGAGGCGAAGATACTTTAGAAGAATGCTACTTTTATTTGTATAATATTTTGATTTGCCAAACAGCGAGTCAATTTGAAGCATTATTGCGGGTTTCCAAGAAGAGTGTCATCCACCAATATATTTTTCAGTGACTCGTAGATTTGTAAGGAGAACTAGCAAATACTTCAAATATATTAAAGCTGAACTCAAGATGAAAAGCTCAATAGGCAAATGAAATATACGTATAGGAGGCTGTTTTACTTGCCAAAGGATTTGTATTTCTGTTCATGCACTCCTGAGATTTACACAGCTCTGACTCATAACACAGCTCTGTCTGCCAAGGCATGAGACCTGATATGTTCTGTTGCAGTAAGTAAGTAGCACTTACAGGTCTGGCCCCTCCCCCAGCCTTTGATTGGACCGTGGAGGGAGAAGCAGCAGACTGATGAGCTCGTCAATCTGCTCTCTCCTTCTGTCCGATTAAAGAAGATGTAAACCCAATCATTAAAATTTTCATATAATCTGTAACATGTTAGTTAATTTCAAAAGTCACTTTCTGTAGATGTGCTACAGATTTGGTTGGAGACTATAGACATGCTATGGATTTGGTTGGAGACTTGCTACAGATTTGGTTGGAGACTTGCTACAGATTTGGTTGGAGATTATAGACATGCTACAGATTTGGTTGGAGACATGCTACAGATTTGGTTGGAGACTGGAGACATGCTATGGATTTGGTTGGAGACTGGAGACATGCTACAGATTTGGTTGGAGACTTGCTACAGATTTGGTTGGAGACTATAGACATGCTACAGATTTGGTTGGAGACATGCTACAGATTTGGTTGGAGACTGGAGACATGCTATGGATTTGGTTGGAGACTGGAGACATGCTACAGATTTGGTTGGAGACTTGCTACAGATTTGGTTGGAGACTATAGACATGCTACAGATTTGGTTGGAGACATGCTACAGATTTGGTTGGAGACTGGAGACATGCTATGGATTTGGTTGGAGACTGGAGACATGCTACAGATTTGGTTGGAGACTTGCTACAGATTTGGTTGGAGACATGCTACAGATTTGGTTGGAGACTGGAGACATGCTATGGATTTGGTTGGAGACTGGAGACATGCTACAGATTTGGTTGGAGACTTGCTACAGATTTGGTTGGAGACTATAGAAATGTTACAGATTTGGTTGGAGATTATAGACATGCTACAGATTTGGTTGGAGACTATAAACATGCTACAGATTTGGTTGGAGACTTGTTACAGATTTGGTTGGAGACTTGCTACATATTTGGTTGGAGATTATAGACATGTTACAGATTTGGTTGGAGATACTAGACATGCTACAGATTTGGTTGGAGACATGCTACAGATTTGGTTGGAGACATGCTACAGATTTGGTTGGAGACTGGAGACATGCTATGGATTTGGTTGGAGACTGGAGACATGCTACAGATTTGGTTGGAGACTATAGACATGCTATGGATTTGGTTGGAGACTTGCTACAGATTTGGTTGGAGACTATAGAAATGTTACAGATTTGGTTGGAGATTATAGACTTGCTACAGATTTGGTTGGAGACTATAAACATGCTACAGATTTGGTTGGAGACTTGTTACAGATTTGGTTGGAGACTTGCTACAGATTTGGTTGGAGACTGGGGACATGCTGAAGATTTAGTTGGAGACTATAGGCATGCTACAGATTTAGTTGGAGACTATAGGCATGCTACAGATTTAGTTGGAGACTATAGACATGCTATAGATTTTGTTGGAGACTGTAGACATGCTACGGATTTGGTTGGAGACTATAGAAATATTAGAGATTTGGTTGAAGACTGGAGACATGCCACAGATTTGTTTGAAGATTGTAGACATATTACAGATTTGGTTGCAGACTGGAGACATTCTACAAATTTGGTTGGAGACTTTAGAAATGCTACAAATTTGGTTGGGGACTGTAGACATGTTAGAGGTTTGCTTGGAGACTATAGACATGCTACGGATTTGGTTGGAGACTTGGTACAGGTTTGGTTGAAGACTGTAGACATGCTATGGCTTTGGTCGGTGGCTGTAAACCTGGTACCGGATTGGTTGGAGGCTGTAGACATGCTGCATCTTTGGTTGAAGTCTTGGTACAGACTTGGTTGGAGACTGGAGACATGCTGCAGATTTCGTGAGAGACAGTGAGAGACTGGGGACATGTTATATGAAGCTATTAGAGATCGCAATTACTACAATACTTACCAACCTCCTTGTCCCACTCCTCAGGATCACGCCCACATTCAGTATGGTCCCGCCTATATCACACTCAGTTTCTAGGTGTTCCACCCAGCTCAAGACCACTTTCTGAGCATCCCAGCCTCTGATTATGAGGGTACAGCTTACTCTCGGCCATGATCCCTTCAGCTAATACGTTTTTTTAAATTACCGTGCATGCTCAGTAAGGCTGCTTTCACACTGGGGCGGTGCGGGGCGGCGACGGTAAAGCAGCGCTATATTTAGCGCTGCTTACCATCGCTTTACCCGCGGTATGCGGCCGCTAGCGGGGTGGTTTTAACCCCCGCTAGCGGCCGCAAAAGGGTTAAAAACCTCCGCAAACCGCCGCTGCAGCGGCGGTTTGCGGGCGGTATCCCCGCGGTTTCCCATTGATTTCAATGGGAACGAACGGTATAGGAGCGGTAAATACACCGCTCCTACACCGCTCCAAAGATGCAGCTAGCAGGACTTTTTTTTACCGTCCTGCTAGCGCACCGCTCCAGTGTGAAAGCCCGCCGGCTTTCACACTGGAGTGAATGGGGCCGGTTTTTTCAGGCGGTGTACAGGCGCTATTTTTAGCGCTGTACCGCCTGAAAACCGCCCCAGTGTGAAAGGGGCCTAACTCAAATAAGGGTGATGCTGTGATCTGGAGACACAACTCAGTACACAGCATTATCAGGACTAAGGAGGGCAGAGATATGGGACTGTCCCGGAATATCCAGTACACAGCATTATTAGGACTAAGGACAGAGATATGGGCAGGGCCGTCTTTAATATTGATTGGACCCTGGGCAAAACTTTTCTTGCCCCCCCCCCCCCCCCCCCCCCCCCATGCAGTTTCGCTCTCCACCTGCTCTGAGACATACAATAAATAGCAGATAGATTTAAAATCAGTTTCCTGAATAAGATCAGGCAGCTATTGTGATTGCCAGAGGTTACATTGTATCATTACCGCTGACTGACTGGTTGCTAGAGGTTACAGCACACATTAAGGCTCACTGATTAGTTGCTAGATGTTACAGCACATGATTTGTGCTTGTTGATTGGTTGCTAGAGATTACTGTGTATATGACCGCAGGGGGGCATGATATACATATCAATGCCGCCGACCACCACTATTTACATATGAACGCTGCCGCTATTTACATATGAATGCCGGTAATTTACATGTAAACACAGGATCTGCAGGTGAGTCATCGGTACACAACAATAGGGCAGAGCTGGGCAGCATTAGTAGCAGAACTTCACACTGAGATATCGGGACACAGCACAACCTCAAAGGATGAGGGAATTTAAACCAGGATAGTTGGCAAGTATGAGTCAGCTGCTTTGGGCCCCAAAACAATGACAGGGCCCAGGGCAGCTGCCCCTTTTGCCCTGCCTTAAAAACGGCCCTGGATATGGGACTGTTCGGGAATATCCAGTACACAGCATTATTAGGACTAAGGACAGAGATATGGGACTGCTTCGGAATATCCAGTACACAGCATTATTAGGACTAAGGACAGAGATATGGGACTGTCCTGGAATATCCAGTACACAGCATTATTAGGACTAAGGACAGAGATATGGGACTGTCCTGGAATATCCAGTACACAGCATTATTAGACTAAGGACAGAGATATGGGACTGTCCGGGAATATCCAGTACACAGCATTATTAGGACTAAGGACAGAGATATGGGACTGTCCCGGAATATCCAGTACACAGCATTATTAGGACTAAGGACAGAGATATGGGACTGTCCCGGAATATCTAGTACACAGCATTATTAGGACTAAGGACAGAGATATGGGACTGTCCCGGAATAGCCAGTACAGAGCATTATTAGGACTAAGGACAGAGATATGGGACTGTCCCGGAATATCCAGTACACAGCATTATTAGGACTAAGGACAGAGATATGGGACTGTCCCGGAATATCCAGTACACAGCATTATTAGGACTAAGGACAGAGATAAGGAACTGTCCCGGCAAAAATCCAGGACTGTTGGCCCCCTATGCTACTACCCATTTACAAATCTTTGCTCGTACTACCAATACAGACTTTTGGGGTCCAAAATCCCCACAAGTACTAAAGGGCCATATGTGGCACAGGTTAAGCACCAGATATATGGTCAAATCTTGCCCCCCGCTTTACGGCAACTTCAGTGATCCAATCACCATATGTTAACTCAAACCGAACAATAAATTGGTGCAGCAGTGAGAGTGTCACCAACAAGAGCAAATGCAGCATCCATAACAATCTGAGAATTATTTCTGTACTTGTTGCAATGCCAGACCATCGGTTGTGAGCCGACTACTGGGCAGCGCCATGGTCTGCATTCACCATTCATCTTGTGATGTGAGAGACATAAACTTGGACTGCTATTGTGATTTTTTTAATGCTTTAATACTTCTATCTAGATCTTGTCCTTTATCTGGAAATGCAAGTGGAGCAACACACCAAATTATATCTGAATGTTGTCTGGACCAGTATAAATAGCAAATTTAATTAGAAAGTGTCAGTAAGAAATACAGTGCCTGGAAAAAGTATTCATACCCCTTGAAATTTTCCACATTTTCTCATGTTACAGCCAAAAACCTAAATGTATTTTATTGGGATTTTATGTGATAGACCAACACAAAGTGGCTCATAATTGTGAAGTGGAAGGAAAATGATAAATGGTTTTGATTTTTATTTTTTTTTACAAATAAATATGTGAAAAGTGTGGCGTGCATTTGTACTCTGATACCCCTAACTAAAATCGAGTGGAACCAATTGACTTCAGAAGTCACCTAATTAGTAAATAGAGTCCACCCATGTGTAATTTAATCTCAGTATAAATGTGGTTCTGTGAAGCCCTCAGAGGTTTGTTAGAGAACCTTAGTGAACAAAAAGCATCATGAAGGCCAAGGAACACACCAGGCAGGTCAGGGATAACGTTGTGGAGAAGTGTAAAGCAGGGTTAGGTTATAAATAAATATCCCAAGCTTTGAACATCTCATAGAGCACTGTTCAATCCATCATCCGAAAATGGAAAGAGTATGGCACAACTGCAAACCTACCAAGACATGGCCGTCCACCTAAACTGACCGGCCGGGCAAGGGGAGTATTCATCAGAGAAGCAGCCAAGAGGTCCATGGTAACTCTGGAGGAGCTGCAGAGATCCACAGCTCAGGTGGGAGAATCTGAACACAGGACAACTATTAGTCGCTCTCTCCACAAATCTGCCCTTTATGGAAGAGTGGCAAGAAGAAAGACATTGTTGAAAGTAAGTCATAGGAAGTTATGTTTGCAGTTTGCGAGAAGCCATGTGGGGGACACAGCAAACATGTGGAAGAAGCGGCTCTGGTCAGATGAGACCAAAATTTAACTTTTTGGCCTAAAGGCAAAATGCTATGTTTGGGGGAAAACTAACACTGCACATTACCCTGAACACACCATCCTCACTGTGAAACATGGTGGTGGCAGCATCATGTTGTGAGGATTCTTTTCTTCAGCAGGGACAGGGAAGCTGGTTAGAGTTGATGGGAAGATGGATGGAGCCAAATACAGGGCAATCTTAGAAGAAAACCTGTTATGCCGCGTACACACGAGCGTAAATTCCTGCCAGCAAAAGTCCGATGTGAACCGTGTGTTTGCTCCATCGTACTTTTGCTGGCGGAATTTCCACCAACAAAAGATTGAGAGCAGGTTCTCTATTTTTCCGTCGGAAAAAGTTCCTATCGGAAATTCCGTTCGTCTGTATGCAATTCCAACACGCAAAAGAAATGCATGCTCGGAAACAATTCAACGCATGCTCGGAAGCATCGAACTTCATTTTCTCGGCTCGTCGTAGTGTTGTACGTCACCGTGTTCTTGACAGTCGAAAGTTCAGCAAACTTTTGTGTGACCGTGTGTATGCAAGCCAAGCTTGAGCGGACATTCCGTCGGAAAAAACATCCCTGATTTTTCTGACGGAAATTCCGCCTGTGTGTACGCGGCATTAGAGTCTGCAAAAGACTTGAGACTGGGGCGGAGGTTCACCTTCCAGCAGGACAACGACCCTAAACATACAGCTAGAGCTACAATTGAATGGTTTAGATCAAAGCATATTCATGTGTTAGAATGGCCCAGTCAAAGTCCAGACCTAAATCCAATTGAGAATCTGTGGCAAGAGTTGAAAATCGCTGCTCACAGACGCTCTCCATCCAATCTGACAGAGCTTGAGATATTTTGCAAAGAAGAAGAATGGGCAAAAGTGTCCCTCTTTAGATGTGCAAAGCTGGTAGAGACATCCCCAAAAAGACTTGCAGCTGTAATTGCAGTGAAAGGCGGTTCTACAAAGTACTGACTCCGGGGGGCGCTATACAAATGCACACTTTTCACATATTTATTTGTAAAAAAAAAAAAATTGAAAACCATTTACCATTTTCCTTCCACTTTACTATTATGTGCCACTTTGTGTTGGTCTATCACAAAAAAATCCCAATAAAATACATTTATGGTCGGAGCCCTCGGTTCTTAACGATGTGAAGGAGCAAACATAAACACGCCACAAGACAGACAACAAACTAGACCTGAAGTGTGCCCTGGTCTACCGTAAGGTAAGCCCTGGTGAGCTGCACCGTGAGGCCCTTTCTGCTAGTAGAGTAGTTAAGAAAAGGGCGCTTACCTGAGGAGTAATGGCTGTTTCTGTAGAGAAACGTGTTGGAGTGTTCTGAGAAGGGTAATGGGTGGGGGGGTACGGCGCGCTGGAACCGACACCGGCCTCGTGGAGAGGTCTGGTATATATACCCTCCGGGCTCCTCCCATAATTGCAGGCCACCATGCTGGCCTTCCTATTTATGGTCGGAGCCCTCGGTTCTTAACGATGTGAAGGAGCAAACATAAACACGCCACAAGACAGACAACAAACTAGACCTGAAGTGTGCCCTGGTCTACCGTAAGGTAAGCCCTGGTGAGCTGCACCGTGAGGCCCTTTCTGCTAGTAGAGTAGTTAAGAAAAGGGCGCAAAGACTTGTTTTTAGGGAGGTAATGGTTTATTGTTTGGCAAAAGATTGTAAGACTGGTGGTGCCGTGAAGGTGGTGACTCAGACTAGGGTTAGTTGAGACCAGTGAGGGATGGCAGCCATGGTCGAATCGGCTCCGGGTTCCTGGGAAAAGAACAACGGGAAATTGAATCGGGACAGAGCGTCAGCTGAGGTGTTACACTTGCCCGGGATGTGGACGCAGAGGACCTTGAACTGGTGTAGCAGGGATAATTGTACCAGCCTGCGCAGGAAGGCCATAATGGTCAAGGACCTGGACCGGCCTTTGTTTATGATGTCAGCTGTGGCCTGATTGTCAGTGGAAAAAACCACCGTCTGGCCTGCCCAACTGCTTCCCCAGGTTTGTGCTGCTGCCACTATTGGGTATAGTTCGAATAGGGAGGAGGACTGGCTGAAACCGGGGATTGCCAAGATTTCTGGCGGCCACGGACCGGCAAACCAGTGGGGGCCAAAAATAGCTGCGAAGCCCGTGGAGGCAGCGGCGTCAGTGACAATCCGGGGAGAAGAGGGAGATGCTGCCGGAATGAACATGGAAATGCCATTCCAGTCAGCCAGGAAGTGGTCCCACATGGAAAGGTCGGCTATGGCTGCCTGATCAAGTCTGAAGATCTGGTCTGGGTCTTGACATCCTGTGAGGAAAACTAGGAGGCGGGAGACAAAGGATCGTCCCTGAGGGATGACTCTTACTGCGAAATTTAACATCCCGAGTAAGGACTGAAGTTGCCTCCTGGAGCACCCCTGGGTGGCCGTGAAGGAATGAATGACTTCCCTGATGCGAGTCAACTTGTCTGGTGGTAGGCTGGCCTGCATGGCCTGAGTGTCTAGTATGACGCCTAGGAAGGTGATGCGATGTGCTGGGCCTTCTATCTTCTTCTCCGCTATGGGGACATTGAGGTTGGAGAAGACCTCCATTAGACTCATGAGGTCTACCGGGGGACGGTTGGGGTCTTCGATGAGCAGAAAGTCATCCAAGTAATGGATCACTTTCTGACAGGATGCGTGGTGCGAGAGAATCCAGGACAGGGACTGTGCGAACGTGTCAAAGAGCCATGGGCTGCTTTTGGATCCAAAGGTCAGTTTCGTGGCGAAGTAGTACTGACCTTTCCACCTGACTCCGTGCCGGCGCCACAGACACGGCTGGATTGGTAGCAGCTTGAAGGCGTCTGCGACGTCTGCTTTGGAGAGCCAGGCGCCCTCGCCTGTGTCTAGGATGGCCTGGATAGCAAGGTCGACAGAAGAGTATTTGAGAGAAAATTCTTGTGAGGGTATAAGGGAATTTAAGCTAGGTGTGTGAGAAGAATAAGGCGCGGACAAATCATAAATTAAACGGAGTTTATTTGAAAACTTCCCTTTTACGAGCCCGATAGGGCTAACTCTCCAAACGGAAAACGGTGGGTGAGAGAAGGGGCCGATCATGTACCCTCGGTCAAGTTCGTTTTGTAGTAGGGTACTGATGGCTTCCTCGTCGGTGGCTGCTGACAGCAGGTTTTTGCACTCGTGGGTGGTGTCGGGGAGTGTGATAAGCCCCGTGTGAAAGCCTGTGGTGAAGCCTTGTACCAGAAAGGCTGCTAGTGAGGGTGATGGGTGTGAGGTGAGGTAGGATTGCAGCCATCCGATATCAATACGGCTTAGTCAGGCTGAGCTGAGCTTATTGATCCCGCAGGTGATCCTGGGGTGGGCTTTGCGGCAAATGAGGCAGACGTGGAGGAGTCTGCAACGTGAGAAGTTGCAGATCCCCAAATTGAAATTATTGCATATCTGCGCCCCTCCTAAAGTTCGGACGGGCCGTCCGAGTCTGTCCTCCTGGGGGTGTGGTGGGGTTGCGTCTGAATACTGGGATGTGTGCGGGGCAGAGGGGAAGTTGGGGAGGCGTCTACCATCGGGTTCTGAACACCAATTGGCGGTGTGGGTGGAGGATTGGCAGTTAGTGCAAAGTGGGGAGCGGAGGCCAGCGAAATGGCGACAGAAGAGTTTGGTGTCGATGGCGCTCCAGTCCGTGGTTGCCTGAAACTGACTGAGCTTGGCTGCTGCCTTTGCTGAAAAGGAGCGATGGTAGTCGTAGAAGGCGCTGCCTCCGTACTTGTACCCTAAATCTGTGACAGCATGAAGGTAGAGGTCTAGTTCTTCCCTCCTGTCTGGTTTGATGGAGCAGATGACATCCCGAAACATGCCGAAAGCAAGTACGAACTCCGTAACCGTGAGCTTTCGTGTAAGCCTGTGGTCTTTTGCCTTCAAGATAACGGAAACGTCGCCCCAAGCGTAGGCCTTGTTCTCTGTCACATCGTGTACCGAGATCAGAAGGGATGCCAGGTTGATGTCGCGGCCATCTAGTATTTCCTTCCTGATGTTTGCCGGGATGAGATGTGCGGGGAAAACAGAAAAACCGGCGTGGGGCGTAGCTGTAACGCATGATGCGGGGGTGGCGGGGGCGGCAGCTGGTGGAGAGGGGGTTCCTTGCTGGAGCTCCAAGGTCCCCACTCTGGCCTGGACATCAGAGATGGTAGTAGATAGAGAGGAGACCAGCGTGTGAAGCTGGGACACTGCCGAGGCAATTGTCTGTAGTGATGCCTGAGTGTCTGGTGGGGTTGGTGGGGATGGGCTGGGGAACAGTAGTCTGTACAGTTCGGCTTTCCTGGCCGTGATGGGGTAGGGGATATTCCTGCGCCTCAGCTCAGCTGAGAGTCTGGGGATGGTCCAATCTCTGAAGGCTTGAGAGGAGTTGTCTGCCGGACCCGCTTCGGGTGGTGATGGGGCGGGGGTGAAATCGTCGCTGCTGGCCAGAGACATGGCGTCTGCTAGAATAAAAGAGGGGGGGGGGGGGAGGGGGGGGGCATGTTTGTCTCGGGTTTCTCTTCTTTTTTTTTTTCTTTTTTTTTTTTATGTTTTGAAGGGCAGGAGAGCATATATATATGTATGTGGTTGTGGCAAAAAAAAAAAAAGGGGGGGGGGGGGGGGGGGGGGCAGGGTGGGATACCTGTGTGACAGGTCTGGGAACAAATGGGTTGCGCGCGTGCGCTGAGTGGGATGTTCCATGGGCCTATATGTAAAACTCGGGGGGGGGGGTGCGTGACACCCGAGGTGAGCCAGGAGGTGACTGGCCGGATGGTTGATGCTCGGGTGTCCGTCTGTGCTCGGCACGGACTGGTTAACCAGAGCCCCCCCAGGGCGGTACTGGGGGGAGTGGCTACTGGTTGATTTGCTAAGTAGGAAATGTTTCGATCTGTAGCATTTGACGTAGGTTCGGTCAGCTAATACTTGCACTGCCAGCAAGTCATGAGACTAGGTGACCTTGTCTGCGTAGTGAAGGCTTGTGCTTCGAAAAATAGAGTGATATGCATAGAAGTATGTGACAGTTACTAACGCCTGGAGATTTTATCAAAACTATGGTGTTCTGCTTGGATGGGGAGGGGAGATGTGTGAACGAAGCAAGATACCGTTCGACGGTATGGTAACAATTGGGGGTGCGCGTGAGCGCTGGGTGAGTTTGTTTCTTTGGCCTGTGGAACTCAGAGAATGCGTGACAACCGAGGTAAGCCAGGAGGTGACTGACCAGGTAACCGGTGCTCGGGTGTCCGTCTGTGCTCGGCACGGACTAGTTCAACCAGAGCCCCACCAGGGCGGTACTGGGGGGAGTGGCTGCTGGTTGGTTGCTAAGTAGGGATGTTTCGATCTGTAGTAGTTTGACGTGGGTTCGGTCAGCTAATACTTGCACTGCCAGCAAGTCATGAGACTAGGTGACCTTGTCTGCGTAGTGAAGACTTGTGCTTCGAAAACAGAGTGACATGCATAGAAGTATGTGACAGTTTCTAACGCCAGGGTACTGAGCCAAATAAGTATGTGGGAGGGGGATATGTAGTGAAAAGGTGTGAAGAGAATGGAAAACTGAAACCAACAATAACTTACGCACCTGCTTGCTGCCCTAGTGATGGAGTCACTGTAGGGGTCAAAACCTGGTGGACCTGGTACCTACGGTAGGGTGACGTAAAAAATATTAGTGAGAGGTGGGTTGCAAGAGCTGATTTGGGGCCGTAGTTGACCCCCTGGTGAAGAGATGCAAGCCCTCAAGACAAAAAGGGGGTAGGTTATTATATATTTTTTTTTTTTTTTTACCTGAAAAAGGAACGGGATGGTCTGATCCTGTTGTGTAGGAGACCAGGGGCGATTACTGACCTAAGGAAAAGGTGAAAAGGGATAGAGAAAGGCGTGAGTAGCTGAAGTTTGCTACTGGGGAAGTTGTGGCTGCGAGGCCAATGGAGGTCGAGCTGCAACGATTGCAGAGGTATGTGGGAGGGTGGATGTGGGAGCCGTGACACAAACCTGCGGTGAAGCAAGATGTGCGGGGGGGGGGGGGGGCGGCTGTGCCTCACATTGGCTGGGTTGCCGTGGAAGGCAAGGAGTGGACTGTCTTGCTGAGGTTTGCAAGGTGTGGGGGCCCATTTACACGAACTTGCGGTGCCTGCAAGAAGTGCGTGGGGAGGGCAGTGACAGATGCTCTGGTGGGTGTGTGTGTTTTTTTTTATTTTTTTTTTTGTTTTTTATTTTTTATTTATTTTTTTTTTTTTTGGGGGGAGGGGGGCGTTGTGGTGGCCGTGTGAGTGAGGGGATGCTTGCACTGGGTAGCGGGCGTAACAACCAGTGGAAGTGGGGTGAATTGTGGGGTAGAAAATAAACAAACAATAGCATGGTAGTTGAAAATGACTCAGTGGAAAAACAGGGGTTTCGACGTAGCGACGAAAAAGCATAAATCCTACCTGCGACGCTGAAGCGGAACGAACTGGGGGTGCGATCGGGAATCGAATCCGTAATCTGGAACGAGGAGCGTCGGACAACTCAGGAACGTGTACTGAGTTGTTTGTCGGCCTGGTGACGTGTAATACGGCGCGCTGGAACCGACACCGGCCTCGTGGAGAGGTCTGGTATATATACCCTCCGGGCTCCTCCCATAATTGCAGGCCACCATGCTGACCTTCCTATTTATGTTTTTGGTTGTAACATGGCAAAATGTGGAAAATTTCAAGGGGTATGAATACTTTTTCAAGGCACTGTATATACAGTAATAGGGAAATATATTACCTCTAAAAACAAACAGCTACATACATATGTTTTACCTGCCAAAAGAATAATATTCCTGTCCACTCTGCTTTTAGTTCTACACAGCTCTGCTACAACCAGGGCTGGTGCTACCACTAGGCAAACTAGGCGGCCGCCTAGGGCGCCCGACCACTGGTTTTCCTACTCTCTTCTCTCTGCAGAAAGCAACTAAGTCTCAGCATCAGCAGGCAGCCGCCTCTCCATTCACACATAGTTTCAGAGGTGCAGCAGTGGTCGAGGACTGTGTCTGTGTCCTGACTCCCGCAGCAAGCAAACATTCATCGATGGGCACTGGTGAGGCTGTATTTGATGGGTGCTGGTGAGGCTACATTTGATGGGCGCTGGTGAGGCTGCATTTGATGGGCGCTGGTGAGGCTGCATTTGATGGGTGCTGGTGAGGCTGCATTTGATGGGTGCTGGTGAGACTGTATTTGATGGGTGCTGGTGAGGCTGCATTTGATGGGTGCTGGTGAGGCTGCATTTGATGGGTGCTGGTGAGGCTACATTTGATGGGCGCTGGTGAGGCTGCATTTGATGGGTGCTGGTGAGACTGCATTTGATGGGTGCTGGTGGGCTGCATTTGATGGGCGCTGGTGAGGCTGTATTTGATGGGTGCTGGTGAGGCTGCATTTGATGGGTGCTGGTGAGGCTGCATTTGATGGGTGCTGGTGGGCTGCATTTGATGGGCGCTGGTGAGGCTGTATTTGATGGGTGCTGGTGAGGCTGCATTTGATGGGTGCTGGTGAGGCTGCCTTTGATGGGTGCTGGTGAAGCTGCATTTGATGGGTGCTGGTGAGGCTGTATTTGATGGGCGCTGGTGAGACTGTATTTGATGGGTGCTGGTGAGGCTGCATTTGATGGGTGCTGGTGAGGCTGTATTTGATGGGCGCTGGTGAGGCTGTATTTGATGGGCGCTGGTGAGACTGTATTTGATGGGTGCTGGTGAGGCTGCATTTGATGGGTGCTGGTGAGTCTGCATTTGATGGGTGCTGGTGAGGCTGCATTTGAGGGGCGCTGGTGAGGCTGCATTTGATGGGTGCTGGTGAGGCTGCATTTGATGGGTGCTGGTGAGGCTGCATTTGATGGGTGCTGGTGAGGCTGTATTTGATGGGTGCTGGTGAGGCTGCATTTGATGGGTGCTGGTGAGACTGCATTTGATGGGTGCTGGTGAGGCTGTATTTGATGGGCACTGGTGAGGCTGCATTTGATGGGTGCTGGTGAGGCTGCATTTGATGGGTGCTGGTGAGACTGCATTTGATGGGTGCTGGTGAGGCTGTATTTGATGGGCACTGGTGAGACTGTATTTGATGGGTGCTGGTGAGGCTGCATTTGATGGGTGCTGGTGAGGCTGTATTTGATGGGCGCTGGTGAGACTGTATTTGATGGGTGCTGGTGAGGCTGCATTTGATGGGTGCTGGTGAGGCTGCATTTGATGGGTGCTGGTGAGGCTGCATTTGAGGGGCGCTGGTGAGGCTGCATTTGATGGGTGCTGGTGAGGCTGCATTTGATGGGTGCTGGTGAGGCTGCATTTGATGGGTGCTGGTGAGGCTGCATTTGATGGGTGCTGGTGAGGCTACATTTGATGGGCGCTTTATTAAAAAGGTGGGATTTACATGGACACGGGAAAGGGGGCGGAGTCAGCCAGGGGGGGGGGGCAAAATTAGGTTTCGCCTAGGGTGTCAAAAATCCTTGCGCCAGCCCTGGCTACAAATGTGTCCTGTCTGGCAGAGAAGGAGAGCTGTTGCAGTTAAGTAACAATTAGAGGTCTTGTCCCTCCCCCACCCCGTGGCAGGACAGTGAAAGGAGAAGCAGCACACTGACGAGCTCTCATCTCTATGCTCTCTCCCGCTATTAGCGTCCCCATTGTTAGCACATGAGGTTCATTGTTTTTCTTCTCCATCTCCATGTCTGGTACTTGCATTTAAAAAAATATATTTAATGCTGTATTAATGATTACTGAGCATGTGTTTTAGATGTGCCTGATGTTCAGCTTAAAGCATAACTCCACTTTCGTGGGGAAAAAAATAAAAAAAAATAGCAAATAAAAAAAATAATAATATAGTGTATACAATTGTGACACAAGTCATATTGTAATTGAATACTATTACAATCTGCAGCTCTGTAATTTTCTGTAAAATGCAATATACAGAATGTGTTCAGAACGCCCCCCAGAAACATGATTTCCTGCTTGTGTGATTGGCTCACCGATTTTCCCAGAAGTCTGCACTAATATACTTGGTCAAAAGTTCACATGAACTTAGTCTTCGTCCGTAGGGTTCAATATTGAGTTGGCCCACCCTTTGCAGCTATAACAGCTTCATCCATGTCTTTATGGACCGTGCTTTATGAAAAAATCTTCTTATTAATTGTTGTTGTTATTATAATTATTATTAATAATAATAATAACTGCAACAAAAAAAAAAGAATAATAAATAATAACATGCAAAATTTATATTACTATTATTTGTATTATTGATGTTGCTGTTGTTAATAATAATGAATACAACAATACATAAAATACATAAAAAATAAAATAACGAAGCTTCCCATAATAACCACAACTATAAATAGAATGGTAAATAATAACATGCACAATTAATAATATTATTATTATTTTTATTATTGATGTTGCTGTTGTTAATAATAATAGACACAACAATACATAAAATAAATAAAAAAAAATAAATAAAGAAGCTTCCCACAATAACTACAACAATAAATAGAATGATAAATAATAACATGCAAAATTTATAATATTACTATTATTTTTATTATTGATGTTGCTGTTGTTAATAATAATGAATACAACAATACATAAAAAAAATAAATAAAGAAGCTTCCCATAATAACTACAACAATAAATAGAATGATAAATAATAACATGCACAATTTAATAATATTACTATTATTTTTGTTATTGATGTTGCTGTTGTTAATAATAATGAATACAACAATACATAAAATACATAAAAAAATAAAATAAAGAAGCTTCCCATAATAACTACAACAATAAATAAAATGATAAATAATAACATGCACAATTAATAATAATATTATTATTTTTATTATTGATGTTGTTAATAATAATGAATACAACAATACATAAAATACATAAAAAAATAAAATAAAGAAGCTTCCCATAATAACTACAACAATAAATAAAATGATAAATAATAACATGCACAATTAATAATATTACTATTATTTTTATTATTGATGTTGCTGTTGTTAATAATAATGAATACAACAATACATAAAATACATAAAAAATAAAATAAAGAAGCTTCCCATAATAACTACAACTATAAATAGAATGGTAAATAATAACATGCACAATTAATAATATTTTATTATTTTTATTATTGATGTTGCTGTTGTTAATAATAATGAATACAACAATACATAAAATACATAAAAAAAATAAATAAAGAAGCTTCCCATAATAACTACAACTATAAATAGAATGGTAAATAATAACATGCACAATTAATAATATTATTATTATTTTTATTATTGATGTTGCTGTTGTTAATAATAATGAATACAACAATACATAAAATACATAAAAAAATAAATAAAGAAGCTTCCCATAAAAACTACTACAATAAATAGAATGGTAAATAATAACATGCACAATTAATAATAATATTATTATTTTTATTATTGATGTTAATAATAATGAATACAACAATACATAAAATACATAAAAAAATAAAATAAAGAAGCTTCCCATAATAACTACATCTATAAATAGAATGGTAAATAATAACATGCACAATTAATAATATTATTATTATTTGTATTATTGATGTTGCTGTTGTTATTAATAATGAATACAACAATACATAAAATACATAAAAAATAAAATAAAGAAGCTTCCCATAATAACTACAACTATAAATAGAATGGTAAATAATAACATGCACAATTAATAATATTATTATTATTTTTATTATTGATGTTGCTGTTAATATAAATGAATACAACAATACATAAAATACATAAAAAAAATAAAATAAAGAAGCTTCCCATTAAACAATACCTGTGTATAATAGATAATTGGATGTAAAAGCTATGTCTAATATTTTTAAGGGGTAATAAATTTATTAATATATACACACATTGAAAATATTATTTCTACTGCCTGCAGTAGACTGATAGCATCATCTTAGCCTAGGCAATTTCAAAGACAGCTTTTTAATGACAAAAAGTAAAGCTTTTTTTTTTTTTTATATATATATAAAAAAATTATACTCTTTTTTTATGCATATTTGTTAAGTTGGTGAAAGGTCCACTTTAATGTTACCAGCGTGTAGGATAATAAAATTATTAAAACAGTTCTGTCTAAAAAAAAAAAAAATTGAGCTATTTTTGGCAGCTCTATAGACTAAAGAAACAGGAGTCAATAGGTGTTGGAACAAAGGGGCTTCGTAAAACCACACAGTAATATAGGCTTGACATGCTTTTTTGCATAATTACTACATAAATTTTTTATGGAAAGTCATTGATCCCAAATACTAGGCTTACCATTTGCAAAATTAAGAGCAACGGATCTAGCCTTGCCCCACCTCTGGCCCTCCCACTCATTCCCAGTCCATATTTATCATCAATTGGACACGTATGTCCTCCTGCACCTTCCTAAACAAACACGGTAAAAAAGATGATGGGCTTTTGCCAGCATTTTAAAACCATTTATAGTTCAAATTAACTGACGTGGTAATTAAATATATTTTTGTTTTTAAAGGGCAGAGCCCTACAGCCCCATTGCGCCATATTTCCTGGTTTCAATTTACTTTCAAACTTTGTTTTTTTGTGTAACCTTTTAAAGTTTTACTTTAGCATTGCTTTTTATTTATTTATTTATTTATTAATTTTCTTTTCCTTTTTTTCTTTTTTTTTTTTGCTTATAAGGAATAATTCCAGAAGGACAATTCCAGAAACAAAACTTTGTTTTTATTGGGGAAATTTCCCCCTCTCTTCCAGTAAAGATGATATCCTTGACAAGGAGTGTATAGAATTACTGTAAAAAAAGAGAGGGATTATATATATTGGAAGGGCGGGTACCGGCCTGAAGTTATGGGAGGAGCCCGGAGGGTATTTAAGCAGCCCAAAGGCCGCCGGTCTTTGTCGGTTTCCTGTGCGTGATATCTGATACGTCAGACATCTAGGACCGACTCGTTCGAGACAAGCGCTGTTGGTGCCGTTTCGTGAGCTCCGTTTTTCGTCTGTCCGTCTCCTCTTGTTGCAGTCCCGCGTCCCGTGTTCGTAAGTTGTGTTACCCCTTCGTGTCGCACTCGTGTCGTCGAGTCGCAGTTCGTACAAAGAGTCTGGTTCGGCTGTCGCAGGTAGGGCTTCGGCTCCCATGTTTTACGTTCTCATGCACTGCTTATCATGTCACTAAACTGTGGTCTGCGTAGCTCACGAACCACGCACCGCTTGTCTCGAAACCTAAACACTTACTCGCACGTTTTTGGTTGTACACGATCGGGAGCCATCTAGCGGCACGCACATTCAGGGCCGCCCGCCACAACACTCCGACCGATGCCGCATCCGGCACTCGAGGGTTCCCCTTTCGCGGTCGTGCTACGCAGTCTTTGGATCGTTCAAACATGACTCACGCACGGGTGCCGTTCGCACTCACACGCATCGTTCATGTCCTGCCGTTATTCAAATCGGTTGCGCCAGCGAGCGTGCCGAATCGCTATTTGCATTCCGAATCGCTGTTGGCATGTCAATTGTACGAATCACTTCGACCGTGTCGAAACATTTCACGTATTAGCATGACAATCATTTCATCATTTCAAACATGGCTAACGTATCAGGCCATCCGGTCATGCTAAATCATTTCGCATCAGTTAAACAGGGCGTTCATGCCATCGTTTCGATCCTGGTCCGCTCGCATCCATAGATGCTCCGATCGGGGCGATCCAGATGCACGACTACCCGGCCTCATTTCGATACATGCGCCAAGGGCGGAATCACATCACTGGTTGCGTACATTCTTGATTCTTGCCCCTGTCATGGTATATCATTTCTGTCACCTTACCACGCTCGGCATGAATGCAGTCACTTCCCCGCACTAATTCGTGTCGGCGTGCCCTAGGCCCGGCCTCATTTCAATACATGCGCCAAGGGCGGAATCGCATCACTGGTTGCGTACATTCCTGATTCTTGCCCCTGTCATGGTATCTCATTTCTGTCACCTTACCACGCCCGGCATGAATGCAGTCACTTCCCCGCACTAATTCGTGTCGGCGTGCCCTAGGCCCGGCCTCATTTCAATACATGCGCCAAGGGCGGAATCGCATCACTGGTCGCGTACATTCCTGATTCTTGCCCCTGTCATGGTATCTCATTTCTGTCACCTTACCACGCCCGGCATGAATGCAGTCACTTCCTCGCACTAATTCGTGTCGGCGTGCCCTAGGCCGGCCTCATTTCAATACATGCGCCAAGGGCGGAATCGCATCACTGGTTGCGTACATTCCTGATTCTTGCCCCTGTCATGGTATCTCATTTCTGTCACCTTACCACGCCCGGCATGAATGCAGTCACTTCCTCGCACTAATTCGTGTCGGCGTGCCCTAGGCCCGGCCTCATTTCAATACATGCGCCAGGGGCGGAGTCGCAAAAAAAAAAAAAAAAAAAAAAACTTTGATTCTTGCCCTTGTCATGTTATATCATTTCTGTGTCACCTTACCACGCCCCGGCGTTAATTGGTCACCCGCCTGTACGAATTTGCGCCGGCGTGCCCTAGGCCGGCCGCATTTCTACAAAAAAAAAAAAGGGAGCTTGGAGTCGGACCCGGTGGCAGCTGGATGTCACAGTTCGGCCTCAGCGTACCCAGGCAGTTGGCCTCATTTCACGGTTGCCTCATTTCTGTACGTGCTCCAGAGTCCGGCTCACAGTCACCCCCCATACGGTACGAACGGGCCGGGCCCTGTCACGGGAAGTTCATTCAGTTAAGGCAACATGTCATGTCAGTCATTCGTGTTGTCATCTGTCATTTTATCCCACAGCGGTCTCGGCAGTCGACTCAAGTCACTATCGCCTGTTGTTATCATCTACGTTGGGTTCCGTCGCTCTGGACGGCAGCAGTTTTAGGCTCTTAAATAGGTACTTTCTCTCACACTCTCTCAGGTCAGTCGGATTCAGTAGGTCCACCTGCACCAACTTGATCAGGGTTCCAGCAGGTAAAAAAAAAAAAAAAAAACGCAGGGGCACGGGGGGCTCCTGCTTTCTCGTGGCAGGTATGTATATCATAGGTGACACGTCCAAACTCATTTCTTGTCACCTTTTATAGGCCCAGCCTGCAGACACGTGACCAGTCTACTAAGTAACAGGTCTTGGCAGCCGCCATGTCATCAGTCGGCAGCGATGACCTCACCACCCCGCTATCTCCGGCGTCAGCCTCCGAGGCTGGCAGTGTCCAGTCTCTTAGGGCATGGACAATTCCCAGGCTGTCCGCCGTGCTGGGACGCAGAGGGATACCCTTCTCGTCCGCGGCCAGGAAGGCGGAGCTATTCAGGCTCCTCTTCCCACCACCGGCCGCAGCAAGCCCCAGCAGCCAGCAGGCGTCTCTGGAATCGATTTCAGCCGCCGTCGCTCAGCTACACACCCTCGTGTCTTCCCTGTCTTCCTCAATCATTGAGGTCCAGGACAGGGTGTCTCGTCTAGAGGCCAGCCCGGCTGCCACGGTTCCGGACCCTGCGGTGGTCCCAGCCATCAGTGCACCGGCCGCAGGTAGTGAGCTTGCCACGACTACCGTTCACCCTTCCCACCTGGTGCCACCCAGCGTAAGGAAGGACATTCTAGAGGGCAGAGACGTTAATCTGGCCTCACTCTTGATCTCGGTCCATGACTTAGCCGAGAACAAGGCCTACACCTGGGGGGACGTCTCGGTGGTCTTGAAAGCGAAGGATCCGAGGCTCAACAGAAAGCTCACGGTGCCCGAGTTCACGCTCGCTTTCGGCATGTTTAGAGACGTGCTGTGCTCAGCCTCCCCCGGCAGACGGGAGGAACTGGACCTCTACCTCCATTTGATCGTAGACCTGGGCCACAAATACGGTGGCTCAGCGTTCTACGACTATCATCGGTCCTTTTCGGCCAAAGCCGCAGCCAGATTCTCACAGTTTCATTTGGCAACGGACTGGAGCGTAGTGGACACGGAGTTGTTCTGCCGCCACTTCGCAGGCCTTCGCTCCCCGCTATGTGCTGTCTGTCAGTCAGCATCCCACACCACGGTCTGGTGTGCCAACATAGCCTCTGTCCATCCGATAGCTAGCACGGCCTCTACCAGCACGAACCAGGCTCAGCAGGCCCCGGCGCAAGGGCAAAAGGTGGACAAGTTGGGACGTCCGGTGCGGATGGTTGGGGGAGCCGCCATTTGCAACAATTTTAATTACGGCTCCTGCAATTTCAGCCAGTGCCGGCTCTTGCACGTTTGCACCCTATGCCAGAGGGCGCACCCCAGGATCCTGTGTGAGGTCAAACAGAAGAAACCATGACTAAGCCGGGTCAATGTCCTTTGGCTCGGTGTTTACTTGACCTCACACCCCACTCCGTCACTCGCCAGCTACCTCATCCGAGGCTTCACTGATGGGTTTCATACCGGGCTCATCACCCTGCCCCACTCCACCCACGAATGTCCGAACCTACGCTCAGCAGCAACAGATGAGCCAGCGATTGATGTCCTTTTGCAGACGGAGTTGGATCGGGACTTCATGATAGGCCCGTTCTGTCAATCTCCCTTCAGCATCTGGAGGGTTAGCCCTATCGGGCTTGTGCAGGGAAAGTTTTCAAATAAAAAACGTCTGGTGTATGATCTGTCAGCGCCTCATTCTTCCGTCGTTCCCAGTCTCAACTCGCTCATCCCCTCCGAGGAGTTCTCGATGAAGTACGCTTCGGTAGACATGGCTATCCAGGCCATTCTCAGGGCAGGGGTGGGTGCTTGGCTCTCGAAGGCGGACATATCCGACGCCTTCAAGCTGCTGCCCATTCATCCTTCCCTGTGGTGCTGGCACGGCATCAAGTGGAGGGAGCGATATTATTTCGCGACCAAATTGACCTTCGGGTCTAAGAGTAGTCCTTGGCTATTTGACAAGTTCGCGGAGACCCTGGCGTGGATCCTTCTCCATGAGGCACAGTGCCACGAGGTCATCCATTATTTGGATGACTTCCTTCTGATAGAACCGCCCGGGGCTCCCCCAGGGGACCTTGGAAAGTTGAGGACGGTTTTCGACAATCTGAACGTCCCCATAGCGGAGCACAAGGTTGACGGCCCGGCACACAAGATCACGTTCTTGGGCGTCGACCTTGACACGCTTGCCATGCAGGCCAGCCTTCCTGCAGATAAATTGGACCGTATCAGGACGGTTCTGCGAGAATTCACCCGGGTGGGGGGATGTACTCAGAAGCAACTTCAGTCTCTCCTCGGGATGCTGAACTTTGCTGTGAGGATCATCCCCCAGGGCCGCTCCTTCGTGTCCCGGTTGCTGGTCTTCCTGTCCTACACTCAGGACCCAGACCAGGTCATCAGGCTGGATTCTGCAGCCAGGGCAGGTCTGGCCATGTGGGAACACTTTCTTAGTGATTGGAACGGTGTGTCCCTGTTCATCCCAGTCGTGTCCACGCAGTCACCACAGGTGGTGACCGACGCGGCGGCATCCACAGGATGCGCCGCCATTTTTGGCCATTTGTGGTTCGCCGCCCCTTGGCCTCCTCAAGCACTAGCCACACCGGGCTTCACTACTACGTCAGCCCTCTTTGAGCTCTTCCCTATTGTAGCAGCCGCTCACCTATGGGGTCACCTTTGGTCTGGACAGACTGTGGCTTTCTCGACAGACAATCAAGCCACAGCCGAGATCATCAGCAAGGGCAGGTCTAAGTCCAGGCCCGTCATGTCCTTCCTCCGCAGACTGGTCCAGCTATCCCTACAGCATCAGTTCAATGTTTACTGCTCGTTCATTCCAGGGAAGTTTAACTCAGCAGCGGACGCACTCTCCCGTTTTAACTTTATTTCTTTCTTTGAACAGATGCCAGGAGCCTGCCATCATTCAGCCACTATCCCGGATTGGTCACAACTGACCTTGGACTAGCCCCACATCTACGCTCAGCTACCAACATCATCAACGCCTCGCTCGCCCGCAACACCCGTCGGGCCTACCGGACGGCCTGGAGGGCGTTTAACAAGTTCCTGCCCCAGCGGCCTCGCGAGTCTTCCAGCCTCAAGCAGGTCATGGCGTTCATCGCCTATTGCCATTCACACCTAGCACTGTCACACAGTACGTGGCCGGAGTGCAGCACTACTTGTCACTTCAAGACCCCGCTAGGCCTTCGGTGTTCTCCTGCCACGCGGTGAGGGCTCTACTACGTGGAGTTCAGAAACACCAGCCGCCAGTCAGCCCAAAGCGGCTGCCTATCACGGGGGAGATCTTCAAGGGGATGTCTGACATCCTGGATAGGTCCCCTTTCGGTCTCCTCCTCAGCACCGTCCTGCAGGCTGCGATACACATGGCGTTTTATGGGTTTCTACGGCCCAGCGAGTTCACTCGCAGCCACCCAGCCAGTCCGGTCTTGCATAGAAGTAATCTCTATCGCCACCAGGATCACTACGTCCTTCACTTGGCGACATCCAAAACTCAGCAGCGAGGTTCCGGAGTAGATATTCACCTGTACAGGACTCACAACAACTGGTGCCCAGTTGCCGTGTTGGACCGCCTGACGGCACTGCTATCCGACCGCCCAGGGGCCAGTCCGCTTCTACCCTTTCCGGTAAAACCCCTTAACTCGTCGCAGTTCGTGGAACATGTCCGGTCCTTCTCGGCAATCTTCAGTTGGACCCCAGCCAGTACTCCGGGCATTCATTCCGGATCGGGGCGGCCACGACGGCCTCAAGACAGGGGGTTCCGGACCACGTGATCAAGAAACTGGGTCGGTGGAAATCGGCCTGCTTCTCTCGCTACATTCCTAACCCTCAGTTAGAGATGGCTCAGGCCTTTGCTCGACTTACTCAGTGACATTGCCTTTAATAAATAATTATCCCCTACCTGAAGGTTTTTGCCCCCTTATTTTGGCGTACCATACGGTAGACCAAGGCACACTTTCAGGTCTATTTCATGTTGGTGAGTTTTGTGTTGTTCCTATGTGTCATCGTTACTCATGTCGTCCGTAGGGCTCTAGACCATAAATTGGAAGGCCGGGTACCGGCCTGAAGTTATGGGAGGAGCCCGGAGGGTATTTAAGCAGCCCAAAGGCCGCCGGTCTTTGTCGGTTTCCTGTGCGTGATACCCGCCCACCCTCCCCTTTTAAAAGCCTCTTCCAAGTATTCTTACCCCAGACTGAATACTCATTCCACATTATTCCATAACTACTTCTTATCATTCTTTATCTAGGGTATGCCCCCTTATTTTGGCGTACCATACGGTAGACCAAGGCACACTTTCAGGTCTATTTCATGTTGGTGAGTTTTGTGTTGTTCCTATGTGTCATCGTTACTCATGTCGTCCGTAGGGCTCTAGACCATAAATATATATATATATACATACATATATATATTTTATTTATTTATATATATATATATATATATATATATATATATATATATATATATATATATATATAATATATACACATATATATAAAAATAAATATATATATATATATATTTTTTTTTATATATTTTTTTATATATATATATATTTGTTTATATATATATTTTATATTTATTTTTATATATATTTACTTATATTATATATATATATATATATATATATATATATATATATATATATACACACATACATATATATATATATATATATATATATATATATACACACATACATATATATATACACGCATACATACATATATATATATATATATATATTTATTTATATATTTATATATATATATTATACGTATAGTTTGTTTAAATATTATATATCTATCTATATCTATATATATCTATCTATCTATCTATCTATATATATATATATATATATACACATACTGTATATACAACTTATTGATTCAAAAGGTGTAAATCCTAATAATAGAGTTAAAGCCAAACTAAGGGCAGATATAAAATTCTATACTCAAATTAATACAGCTCTGTATTTATTAGTATATCATTTTTTTAATTCATGTATGTATCTCTTTTATTCTCTATCCAAGGGGTTCCCAGGTCTTTTATGACCCCCCCAGCAAAATTCCATTGTCACTAACAATGACTTAACAAACCCAACAAAGAAATTGCATAATTCCTTTAGGGTTAAATTACGTTATTTAATAATGTCATTAATCTATTATATCAACATAATTGAGTAATTTACCCATTATGAAAGTATTCTCGTATCCTTATTGGTTTACTCAACATCCAGCAGTCTGACCCCATCTGTCTTTTTACTAGGGAATTCCTTAGTATGGGGCTTCTGGAGCATAGGGGAGAAATGTAAAGGAGACCAAATTATATGTAAGTCCTCTCGGCATCTAATATATGACATTTTTTTTTTAGTTTATTTAGTTTAAAAGTTTATTATCACCTTAACCACTTGCTTACCTTCCTCCTGTACAGACCGATTTTCAGCTTTTAGCGCTGTCACTCCTTGAATGACACGCGGTCATGCACTGCTGTACCTAAATTTAACTTTTATTACTTTTATTTCTCACAAATAGAGCTTTCTTTTGGTGATATTTAATCACCACTGGGTTTTTAATTTTTATTTTTTTAAATGACAAAAGACCGAAAATTTTGAAAAAACAAACAAAACTGTTTTAGATTTTGTTATAACATTTTGCAAACAGGTAATTTTTTTCCTTCATTGATGTACGCAGATGAGGCACTGATAGGCTGCACTGATGGGCACCTATAGGCGGCACTAATGGGCACTAATTAGGCGGCACTGATGAGGCGGCACTGGTGGGCATTGATAGGTGGCACTGAAGGGCATTGATAGGTGGCACTGAAGGGCACTGATAGCTGGCACTGATGAGCACTGGTAGGTGACACTGGTGAGGCACTGATTGGCACCACTGGTGGGCATTGATAGGTGGCACTGATTGGTGGCACTGATATGCACTGGTGGGCACTATCAGGTAGCACTGATATGCAAAGGTGGGCACTGGCAGGCGACACTGGTGGGCACAGGTGAGGTGGCTGCGCCTCTTCCTCTTTGGGACTGATGTCCCTTTCACAGAAGCCGGTGATCGGCTTTTATTCTCCTCACGCTGTCAGAGAGATAAGAAAACACTGCAGATATATGTGCCCAGCTCAAATTGCATGAATCAGGTTTACATCCACTTTAATCTTAAGAGTAGACTCGGATGTGTTACTGGCTACTTCTCCTTTAAAAAAAAGCCCTTATTCATCTCTGTAGCTGCAGATACTGTGAAATAATTCATCCTCAAAGATCACAACGGAGACTCGGAAGTCTAGTTTTAATCAATTTCTAACAGCATAACCCTATTACACTGATTGGAACCAAAGATTTAAAGAGGAAGTAAACCCAGATGGGTTTTACTTCACTTTTGTTTCCTGAAAACCCTGCAAAGTAAAAGCATAATGGGCTTGTATGCATCACATATTAACCCATTATGTGGCACTTACCTGCAAATGAAGCCAGTGCTGTCCCCGCTGCGGATGCATCTATCTTCGCCCCTCTTCCTTCTGGGGCCGCAGACTTTGGCTCTGTGACTGGCCGGAGCTGCGTGACGTCACTCCCGCACATGCGCCCTGGAGCCGAGCAGCTCTTTTCTTTCAGTGCTCAGAAGCTGCTCAGCTGTTGGTTAATTACCGGCCACTCATTGTTACCAGAGTGCCTCATCTGGTTACCATTACTTGCCTCATTAGTCCAGTCTACAGTCAGCCCCTTTTTGCTATTTAAACAGCTTAGCTCATTTCCTCCTTGCCCTTGTGTGGTCTATGATCTCCAAGTGCATTCCTTCCTGTTTTCCTGTGTATGACTCGTCCTTTCAATTTCTGTTTCTGATTTTTGCTCCTCACTACGCTGACTTCTGGTTTCCTGACCCCAGCTCGTCTGATTACCCACTCTGGCATCCAGAACCCTGGCTTCTGTTTTTGACTACGTTCTTGAACTGTTATTCTTGCCATTTCATTAAAGGTGTGATTTTACTGCACTTTCTGTCTCCGTCTGGCTAATGATTCATGACATTGACCATGAGCTGTCGGTGACAGCCCAGTCATGACTCCAGGAGCGCTGATGAAGTGCACAACAGAACAAGATAGTGACACACAGTGATGTAAGTAACTGAGTTAAAATAAACTGAGTTACTTAATGCAGTTACTTTAGAGGGTAACAAGTAATCTAACTGATTACTTTTCCCCTCATGGTAAAGCAGTTCCCATTACTTGGGTGGCGTTACCGCAATTACATCTACCTCCACTAGATGGCAGTAGTGTAATTCCGGTGTCCTGACGAAAAAGTTCCCCCGTCGGATAAGGAGCCACTATACTGCGCAGGCGCAGCCCTTGCACAGTATGAAGGACTATGGAGCTTACGAAAATTGCTGAACCTAAACAGCTCTGAGTGAACTCTACACCGCCCAGGCGCAGTTAACATGTAATTGTACGAGGCGATGCCGCACGCTCCCAATGCTTGTGCTACTCTGCAAGGGGCGTCTATCGTGTAACTAAGGGGCAGGTCTAGTATTACTGTAACCAAGGGGCGCATTTATTATTATTGTTATATATCGAGCTCTGCCCATTAATTTAACATTCGCCCTCTTCTGTAGCCATCCGCCCCTTACACGATAATAACAGATCTGCCCCTTGGTTAGAGTGACAATAGAGCAGCCCCTTGGTTACACGATATATAACAACAATAATAAATGTGCCCCTTGGTTACAGTAATACTAGACCCGCCTTAGTTACGCGTATAGAATATTAAAAAAAAAAGTCACAGTTACTTTGCTGCGTAACTAATTACTTTTCCAATGTAGTAACTGAGTTACTAACGCAATTACTTTTTGGGAGAAGTAATTTGTAACTTAACGAATTACTTTTTTAAAGTAAGATGACCAACACTGGTGACACATATGTGCAGTAGCTGCGTTAAGGCCCCCCCGCCCTGCCACTGTATATGTACATAAGGCTGTCATGAAGGGGTTAAAAACAGCTGCTGTTTGTAGACATGATAAGGCTGATAGCCTGCCAAGATTCTGCTGCCATAAAAATGGGGCGGACCAGAATAGCGATTTCACTTCCTCAGTTTTGAATTTGAGGATGAATCTCTCCACAATACCTATAGTTACAGAGGTGAATGCTTGTTTAGAACATGTAACTACTTTGGTGTGCATGGTCTGGGCACAGGTTCACCCTAATATTAAAATGATAGCAGGTCCACTTGAATAGCATCTTCTTTCAAGTTCACTTGTGTCTGATTGTAACATTTTAACCACCTGAAGTTATGGTGGAGTTATTCACTGTTCATCATCAGAATTATGCCCATGGACATCCATCAAACATGTACGTCTTCCTATACAGAAGAAGCAACAGCTACGTGAATACTATATAGACCAGGGTTCCTCAACCAGGGTTCCATGGATCCTTAGGGTTCCTCCAGAGGTTGCTAGGGGTTCCTTGAGCAATGAGCAACTTCTGCCTCTCAGATAAGTTCCCACTAACACCATTTGCCCTTTTTAGCTATCTGTAATGCGGCGTACACACGGTCGGAATTTCCGATGGAAACAGTCCGATGGGAGCTTTTCATCGGATTTTCCGACCGTGTGTATGCCCAACGGTCTTTTTCTGTCGGAATTTCCGACGGACTTTGAATTGAGAACCTGTTCTCAATTTTTTTCCGACGGAAAACCTTTTCTATCGGATTTTCCGATCGTGTGTAGGCAATTCCGACACGCAAAATTCCGACGCATGCTCGGAAACAATTCGACGCATGCTCGGAAGCATTAAACTTCCCTTTTATAGTGCTGTCGAACGTGTTTTATGCCGCTGTGTTATTGACCGTGGGAATTTGGTGTGATTGTGTGTAGGCAAGACAGTTTGAGCGAAATTCCGTCGGAATTCCGACGGGAAAACCATCAGAGCTTTTTCCGACGAGAATTCCGACCATGTGTACACGGCATTAGTCCATTTGGACTCTGTGGATACAAAATGCCCACCCGCCTATGTCTATAACAAGTTATGCATATGTATACGCCCTGAGGTCCTAGAGCTTCGGTGGGGGTGTCCCTGACGTCATTCCCTTTCCCACATCCGTCGGAAAGACCGTCAGAGTTTTTTCCGACGAGAATTTCGATCGTGTGTACGCGGCATAAGGGGGCAATTCTTCCCAGTGACCACACGTGTAAGGAGCATTCTCCCCATTGCCCATCACACTAAAGTTTTATGAGTCGTAGATATTGTAATTTTTAGTAGGGGTTCCCAGAGACTGGAAAGTTATTTTGAAGGGTTCCTCTGTGTCCAAAGGTTGAGAAAGTCTGATGTAGACTGTTGTCCCGTTTGCGAATGAACTTACAATATCGGTATCTTGCAGTATTTACTGGAATGTTACACAGTGTCAGAAGACATTTTTTTGAGCTTCCACTGTTTATATGAAAAGAAAAACTTCATTATGTCCTAAATTGTGGAGTAGACGTAAACAGCAGGTGGTCCTTTGCGCTGCCAAAGCAAACTTAATTTTAAGTGTAGACTCAGGTGTGTAATCAAGGGCAGCATCAGTCAAGGGAAGCGATGTTGAAGGCTTTGTACCGGCGGTGGAGATTGGCTACATGATTACTTATTTATACATTTCGCAGACCTTCTGCCGGGGATGTCGGAGGCAGGAAAATCAGAGTTCTGTCGGAAGATGGCTAATATTTTGCTCCATTTTTCTCATTACTTCATTTTACCTTGTCGGCTTAATTATACCTTTAATTATCTCTATAAATCACGTTTCTGAATTTGTCCACAGTTGTTGCAGGAAGGGAATAATTTATGAGCAGGAAATGTGCAGATGCTCAGTGTAGTTTATTTTGCAAATTTGCTTTAGTAGTTCAATGTAGTGCATAGATTGGGGCATATTATTTTTGTTGTCAATTATATTGATTTGTGAACATTATATGATAATTTTGCCAAAATTTTACTGTAATATTACAAAAGTGGTATTTCTCATTTTCCTTACTAAACTGCTTTTGGTGAATACTACTTGGGAAAAAAATCTGCTCTTTTTTTTTTTGTATGTAGCGCCATAACCCCTGCGGGGCGGCTATGTATTTTCTGGGCTTACCAATTACCTCCTCCTTGTAGCTCGTCGTTCGTTGTCTAGGGGTTCCCAGGGTTAGTACCCAGTAATTGCGGAGACTGACAAAGTCCTTTTGAGGATTTTTATTTGCAAAAAAACATTCAAACATAACACAGTCTCTTAGTTGGGAATAGAGGGCATGGGTGATAAAGCCCAGGCACTTCAGAACTGCTGACATCAAATAAATGTCTCTTTAGGTAGCCCAGAGAGTAGCCACTCGCAACTGGACGCTTCACTGTTGGATAAACCCTTGTCTGTAGATCTAGCAGCCAACAAGTGATTCGGAATAAGCAAAGTCTCTGCCACAGGCTAGGTTGTAAAACTTCAAGTGAACAATGTAAAAGTCTCTGCCACAGACTATGTTGTAACGGAAGGATGGGTTAGGAACATTTCCTATGGTATCTGTATCTTTCAGCCGTTACGGCGATACCGTAGGAAATGCGGATTTAACTAGTGTCCATACATCTCAGCTCCCAGGCTCTTACCAAGCAGCCAGCTTCATGGACCTCCTCCGAAGAGACCTCCCCTGGTCGCTTCAATCCTGAGAGGACACCGGGACACTTCAGAATCCTCCTTCAGTTACTGCGCCTCGAACTAGCCAGTTCCGAGGCTCGGGAACGGATGGATCCCCACCCCAGACCATGAGGGCCTCTGGGGCTGGTCAGGGTGACCAGGCTTACGGGGGCAGCAGACACTCCTGGGTTTGGGACCCCTCGCAGGGTTGGTCCAGACCGGAACCAGGAATCAAACAGCAAGCCGAACCACGAACACGTGACTTCCGCATCTTAAATACCCCTTCCCGGAATACACAGCGGGGCCAGACGCGCCCACTGATTGGCTCCGAGAAAGATTGGTACCTAATGCGTCCAACCAGACTGCGTTCTCAGCCTGTCACAGGTGCTCACTTCACCTATGACCAGGCAGAACTCCAGTACAGCCCAACCAAACTGACGCCAAAGTAAAAACCTGTACAATTAACCCCCAGAACTCAGTTACAGTTCTGGAAAAAAAAAAATAAATTTACAGAATAGCGCACACTTTTTCGAAAAAGGCATACAAAAATACCTGAAAACATGAGGCAAGTTATCTCAAATGCATAAAAGTGTACTGATGAGCTCCCTGCATCTCATATCAGTTTATTAAACACATCGGTATTAGATATGTGCAATTTGTTTCGTTCCGAAAGTCCAAAATGACAAACATAACAGTATGAAGAGGCTCTTCAGCCTTGTAAATCGTAATTTTCATGCGTAATCGCAGCAAGAGTAGAGGTAGCGACTAAAGCCTCATACACACGATCGGACCGTGGACCAACTTTCCCGTGGATTTTTGTCCAAAGGGCGTTGGCCCCGAGTTGGTATTGCATACACACGATCTGACTTTTTAGGCAACAAACATAAACGTAGTGACGTTTCAACGTACTGACGACACTTCAAAAGAGGACATTCTAATACTCCAGCGCCACCTTTGGTCAACTTCTATATTGTTGTCTGATCTTTTGCATTGGTTCTGAGCATGCGTGTTTGTACTTTGTACAAAAGTCCGTTGGTTTTGTGTACACACGGTCGGACTTTGGTCCATCGGACTTTTGTTGGCAGAAAGTTGGTCCGTTCGCACAGCCAACAAAAGTCCGATTTCAGGAAATTTGGTCCGATGGAGCGTACACACGGTCTGATGTTGGTCCAAAACAGCTAATTTGCATGTTGGTTGTCAAAAAGTCCGATCGTGTGTACGGGCCTTAACACTGACATTAAGTCAGGGCCATAGGTGAGGGCCCAATTCATGCACACAAGTGAGGCAGGCTATCACAAGATATTGGTACAAACAAGGCCAAGGATAAATCCGAGGGAAAAACCAAGCTTAACTTACCAAGATATTGGATAGGCAAAAGAGAAAAGAAGATAGATAAGAGAGGAGAGAAAGGAGAGAAATGAACGCTGGAGGAGAAGAGGGACAGGGCAGAGGCAATCAGGGGTATCCCATGGTGTAAGAGCGGAACGCAAACAACTGGGTTGGAGTTCAAGAAGGCGGCAATCGAAAGCCACCATGAGGGCAATGAGAAATTCCAGACTCATAGTGCCGTGCTGTTTATCTGTGAGTTTCTCATTGATTAAAACCCATTGCATGCGGGCTGTAACCTCATCAACCGATAGCGTATCAGACAACCATGCATTTGCTATCATCTGGTTCGCGGCTGTCAGGATATGGACCATCAAAACATGTTGTTTCTGAATGATCTCGGCTGGCTTTAAATTAAGAAGGGCTTCTTGCATTAGTATAGGTATGGATTTGTGCAGAAGCCGGTACAGAATGTCATACTTCAGTCCAACATCTACTCTATTTTTTTGGAGTGAGTTATACTTAAAGTAGAACTATAGGCAAAACTTTTTTTTTTCCATTTTGGATAGAGTAAGGGAGGGTTATAACCCCATATGGGTATTTCGGGAAAACTCATTTTTTTTTTAATTGCAAAGAATTATCTATTAACCGCTTCCCGACCGCCTCATGTAGATATACGTCTACAGAATGGCACAGGCAGGCAAAACCACATACCTGTACGTGGCCCTTTAAATGCCTGCCTGTGGGTCCCCCCATGACCCGGTCGGGAGCTCCGTGACCTCGGCCGCGGGACCAGCGGACCCGATCGCCGCTGGTGTCCCGCGATCGGGTTACGGAGCTGAAGAACAGGGAGAGGTTTGTGTAAACAAACCTCTCCCCGCGCTTCCTACTCTGCCTGTCATTAATTGGCTGTTCCTGGTCATCGGGAAAGCCGATCAATGACGTCAGACGTCAGCCCCACCCCCTAATGTAAAAAAAAAACACACACACGTCACAGCCCATAACCCCTCCCCTCCCCCTAGTGGTTAACTCTTTCGCTACAACTGTCATTTATACAGGAATCAATGCATTTAAATAGCATTGATTGGGGACTATTGATGGTCCCAAAAATGTCCGATGTGTCCACCATAATGTCGCAGTCACAATAAAAATCGCTGATCGCCGCCATTACTAGTAAAAAAAAAAATATTAATAAAAATGCTATAAAACTATCCCCTATTTTGTAAACGCTATAACTTTTGCGCAAACCAATCAATAATCGCTAATTGCGATTTTTTTTACCAAAAATATGTAGAAGAATACGTATCGGCCTAAAGTGAGGGAAAAAAAAATGTTTTTTTATATATTTTTTTGGGATATTTATTATAGCAAAAAGCAAAAAATATAGCATTTTTTTCAAAATTGTCGCTCTATTTTTGTTTATAGCGCAAAAAATAAAAACCGCAGGAGCGATCAAATACCACCAAAAGAAAGCTCTATTTGTGGGAAAAAAAGGACGCCAATTTTGTTTTGGAGCCACGTCGCACGACCGCGCAATTGTCAGTTAAAGCGACTCAGTGCCGAATCGCAAAAAGGGGCCTGGTCCTTTGGCTGCAAATTGGTCCGGGGCTGAAGTGGTTAATAACCAAAAAAGACCACAGGAAGTTAAAAAGGAGAAGACCACATTGTGCAAGAGTAGAAAACCCAGAATTGCCGCGCTAAAATAGGAGGTGATTAAACCAAAATACAAATTACCGTATATACTCGAGTATAAGCCGAGTTTTTCAGCACATTTTTTTGTGCTGAAAACGCCCGCCTCGGCTTATACTCGAGTCAAGCACTTTTCTGCAGCAGGAAATGACATTTTCCGATCCGACTTTGGGTTTCCTAGCACTAAGTGGCCCTGAGATACGGGGCCCCAAATTCGGTTCGGAAAATGTCATTCTCTGTTTTTTTCTCACACAAACAGAGCTTTCTTTTTGGTGGTATTTAATCACCACTGGGTTTTTTATTTTTTGTCCAAAAAATTTAAAAAGACCAAACATTTTGAAAAAAATATATATTTTCGTAGTTTATTATAAAATTTAGAAAACAGGTAATTGTTCCCCTTCACTAATGTGCGCTAATGAGGCTGCACTGATTTTCACTGGTGAAGCGGCACTAATGAGGCGGCACTGATAGGCTGCACAGATTGGCTTGATGAAGGAACCAATCAGAAGTACCGAAACGCATCCCATTTTGATGACTACTCCCGGTTTCTGGCTTGAGGTCCATGCTGGTTGTCGTCCCCTTCTGCTGATGTCACCTCCGGGATCTTTCTGCTTCTCATTGATCCGGACAGCATGATTGTTCCATTAGTGTCTCCAGAGCCGTAGGTACATCTGCAGGCTACTCTGGGATTTTCCGCTGCCATATACTGACATCGCTGGGATTACTTTAACACACTGGGGACCCCTCCTATGCCGGACCACCTATTTTATGAATATATGACATGCCTTCATTTACTGCAGATCCCGTAATTGTTTTTAACCCTTGTAGGGATATTAAAAGTTTGTAATTCTGCACTTAGAGGTGCCTCTTTTGCTTTTGTTTAGGCGGCACTGATAGGCTGCACTGATGGGCACCGATGAGGTGGGCACTGATGAGGCTGTACTGATAGGCGGCACTGATGGGCACTGATTGGTGACATTGAAGGGCACTGTGAGGTGGCACTGATAGGCGGCACTGATGGGCACTAAAGGTGGCACTGATGGGCACAGGCAGCACTGATAGGCAGCATTAATAGGTGACACTGGTGAAGAGGCACTGATTGGCAGCACTGGTGGGCACTATTTGCACTGCACTGATAATCAGGACACTGATTATCAGTGCACATATTCCTAACACAAGCCGGTTACCGGCTCTCTTCTTCTCTCCTAACGCTGTGAGTGTGAGGAGAGAAAAGCTGATAAACGGCTTTTGTTGACGTCCCGTGATCAGCTGTCATTGGCTGACAGCTGATCACGTGGTAAAGAGTCGCTGT
Organism: Lithobates sylvaticus; assembly: GCA_028564925.1. NCBI lineage: Eukaryota > Metazoa > Chordata > Amphibia > Anura > Ranidae > Lithobates > Lithobates sylvaticus. Next base: position 173,118,744 of record CM053037.1, on the reverse strand, counting down.
GATTGGCCCTTTACCCTGATCTGTGATTAGCTGGATCACAAAAAACTGGGCAATCACAGAGCGCACCGCCCGTACACCACAGGGGGGCACGCTGGCAGTGCAATCACAGGAGGACGTCAATAGACACCCTCCCGACATTGGAAGCACGCGATGTAGCCGTCTTTCGGCTAAAGCACGGGCGGCAAGCGGGTTTATTTGAAAAATCCCATAAGAATGTTGTGCTTGAAGTCAGGCTATCTTCAATTTATATTATATAATCCCCCCTCTTTTTGTGCATGGGGCATTAATAGGGCAAATATCTTACCTCCCTTATACACAGCAATAAAAACCTGTCAGTTGGTGAACCATTCTACACTCAATCCAAAACAACAAAAAAAAAAAGACACTTTGAGCTTTATATACACTTTATCCCTGTAATTTGCCTTTTCTCCTTACGTTTCTGACTCTGTGCTGTACAGAAGTGATCATTTTCTGTCTCTAGATATTAAAGCCATTGAATCAACCAGGTATGATGAGTAACATGACATTTCGCTTTTATTTTTATCGCAAAGCTGCAATTATCCTTTAAAGCAGAAATGAAGGCAGATGAAAATTCCCTCAATTTAACCTGATTAATTTAAAGTAGATGTAAACCCAATCACTGAAATCTCCTACAAGCTTAAACATTTTACAAGTCATTTTACAAGTCAATACTTTTAAATCTGCAGCTTTCATTAAAAAGATACACAGTGATCCTGCCATAAAGGTCCTTGTTCAGACACTTGTTCAGGCGCCCTGTCATTGGTGTCACTGGGAGGAATTGTTCCCCATTTTGGATGTCACTGGGAGGAATTGTGCCCAATCATTGGTGTCATTGGGAGGAATTGTTTCCCATTGTTGATGTCACTGGGAGGAATTGTGCCCAATCATTGGTGTCATTGGGAGGAATTGTGCCCCATCATTGGTGTCATTGGGAGGAATTGTGCCCCGTCGTTGGTGTCATTGGGAGGAATTGTGCCCCGTCGTTGGTGTCATTGGGAGGAATTGTGCCCCGTCGTTGGTGTCATTGGGAGGAATTGTGCCCCGTCGTTGGTGTCATTGGGAGGAATTGTGCCCCGTCATTGGTGTCATTGGGAGGAATTGTGCCCCGTCGTTGGTGTCATTGGGAGGAATTGTGCCCCGTCGTTGGTGTCATTGGGAGGAATTGTGCCCCATTGTTGATGTCACTAGGAGGAATTGTGTCCCGTCATTGGTGTCACTGGGAGCAATTGTCCCCAATCATTGGTGTCATTGGAAGGAATTGTACCCCGTCATTGGTGTCATTGGGAGGAATTTTTCCCCATTGTTGATGTCACTGGGAGGAATTGTGCCCAATCATTGGTGTCATTGGGAGGAATTGTGCCCTGTCATTGGTGTCATTGGGAGGAATTGTTCCCCATTGTTGATGTCACTGGGAGGAATTGGGCCCCTGTCATTGGTGTCATTGGGAGGAATTGTTTCGCATTGTTGATGTCACTGGGAGGATTTGTGCCCAATCATTGGTATCATTGGGAGGAATTGTGCCCAGTCATTGGGAGGAATTGTGCCCTGTCATTGGTGTCTTTGGGAGGAATTGTTCCCCATTGTTGATGTCACTGGGAGGAATTGTGCCCCGTCACTGGTGTCACTGGGAAAAATTGTGCCCCATCGGTGGTGCTATTGGAAGGAATTGTGCCCCTTCATTAATCTCAGTGGGGGGGATTATGCCACATTGTTGGCATCAGTGGATGAAATAGTGCCCCAAGGGCCAGATAAAGGCAAACAATGGGCCACATATGGACCCTGGGCCCACAGTTTGGAGACCACTGCTCTTTGTCATCAATAGAGCAATTTTCGTTGTCATCAACAGGCCCTATGATGTGCGCCAATACATCAAAGACAGACAGCCCATGTTAGATGTGAACTAGCGCCATTCAAAACAATGGCTAACCTGTGTACATGCGTTTGTATAGGTGCGAAGGGGCCCCAAAGGAAACCTTTGCTCAGAAAAATACGCAGACTGCCCATACGCCACGTTCCTGATTGTGGAAGATTATGGGTCCCCTCAAGAAGACTTGTAGGTGTTAAAACAGTCTGATATAATCAACATAATCCAACCCCAAGGGTGCTGTAAAGTGTAGGACATGTGTTGATAGTTTGAGTCACATTGCATTAGGTGTGAATAATTATCAAAGCCCAATCGGTTTCCCTTTGATCATATTGATCCCTTGCCAAGTCACTGACCCAGAACAATTATAAAGATAGAGACAGCCAGGCAAGTAGCATTCCCATTAGGCTCTATGTTTCTTCCAGATAAGATAGTGGATGTGACTGTGCATCGGACACTCGGTAAGGGGTATTGATGGACTGGATCTGTTAATGGGGTACAAAGGGAGCCGCCATTATCCCCGCCCTGGGCGCGGAACCGGCACTATGCATTATTCTATTGAATCCAATGGCTCGGCATTATTTCAGTATATCACAGCCTTGGTTTTATCCGTGACAACATGAAAAATCCGCCGCTATGCCAATGAGTCATGAAATATGTCAACTTTAAATATGTCTTTGTTATTTTGCATCACAAAAAGTGTTTAATTCACACTTCTAGCTGCCTTCCCACATTTTCATCTGACACCATCTGCTAGTCGGTCAAACATTTTACTGAGGAAACATGTGATTTGCATTGTTTTATATTTAGAGGAATCACATTCTGAAAACCCTCAGTAGACACACAAATATTGTATCTGACTACCCAGTCACACTCTAGATCATACTCAGGCGAAAATATCAATAGCTTATCAAGCCCTGACCCAGGCATAGTGGCTGATAGGCCCGCCCCCGAGGAGCTCCGACTCTAGGAAGCGAGGAGAGCAATAGCAGGTCAGGCTTATCCTGTTTATCTCTATTTAGAGGAATCACATTCTGAAAACCCTCAGTAGACACACAAATATTGTATCTGACTACCCACTCACACTCTAGATCATACTGAGGCGAAAATATCAATAGCTTATCAGGCCCTGACCCAGGCATAGTGGCTGATAGGCCCGCCCCTGAGGAGCCCCGACTCTAGGAAGCGAGGACAGCAATAGCAGGTCAGGCTTAGCCTGTTTATCTCTATTTAGAGGAATCACATTCTGAAAACCCTCAGTAGACACACAAATATTGTATCTGACTACCCAGTCACACTCTAGATCATACTCAGGCGAAAATATCAATAGCTTATCAGGCCCTGACCCAGGCATAGTGGCTGATAGGCCCGCCCCCGAGGAGCTCCGACTGTAGGAAGCGAGGACAGCAATAGCAGGTCAGGGTTATCCTGTTTATCTCTATTTAGAGGAATCACATTCTGAAAACCCTCAGTAGACACACAAATATTGTATCTGACTACCCAGTCACACTCTAGATCATACTCAGGCGAAAATATCAATAGCTTATCAGGTCCTGACCCAGGCATAGTGACTGATAGGCCCGCCCCCGAGGAGCCCCGATTCTAGGAAGCGAGGACAGCAATAGCAGGTCAGGCTTATCCTGTTTATCTCATTCCAGTTTTCCTTTCCTGCAGATCTATGCATTTAACACAGGTTAGTGCACGTTGCAGTGCCTTGGTGTGGTGCATTAAATGTGAATGACACCCCAGTCCATCAATATGATGCACCCGCGATGCCCCTGTGTTGTACGTATGTCTCATTTCCCTTATGCTGCCGTATTTAAGCCTGCTTGATATTTACAGCCCTATATTTTCAATATAGCTTTCTACTAAATAAATGTGGCACGAGCCACCACTACCACATAATTATTTTGAAGAATACTTCCTTCCTTGCCTCTAATAAAAATGCAATGCTCCCAATGTCCTTTGGGGGACAGTAAACCTAGGCAACTTAGAGCACATGATTTCTGGGTACATAGCATTGTGAGTGTTTCATGTCATTGGGGATTGCAGAGAGAACCTTGTTTTCAGGCAAGCCCCTCTCTTGTAAGCTTGTAGCAAGATAAGAGGACCAGCAGTCACAGGATCAATGTGCAACAGAGCCAAACTGGAAGCAGATCAAATGCCACTTTTTATTTTGCATTTTGGATGCGGACCTTGATGTGCTGCTTGTTAACCCAAAGGACTTGTTTAATATGCAGACTTTTTACCTTCCTCTATTGTTGTTCTTTTGGAGTGGACGATTTCCTTTTCCAATATATTTATGGTTCAGTTTGAGCAGCCGTTATTATGAGACGCATCTCTCTAAGCAATATATAAAAAGGGTCCATGCTTTGGTCACCAGACAGGGGCTCCTTTGCCCTAACCCCTATGGGGGGGGGACTTAGGGTGTCCCCAATTGGGACGCAGCGCTATTCCCACACCTATTAATGTGCAAATGGTCTCCTGATAAAGCATGAAACTGTGAAACGCGTCGGAACCTGTAGATACCTTTCTGCATTATATACAACTGCCCTACCTCCTACAAAGCAAGCCTATTGCATTTATCTTATCTGTATGATATAATATCCATTTTGTTTATATTATATATTTCGTTTTGTTTGTTTTTATTTTAATTTAATACCTTTTTCAGATTTCGGGTCAAGTCAGACACTGGTCTTCAGTGGTGCAGAGAGTGGTATTCTCTATATCAGGGGTGTCCAAAGTACAGCCTGCGGGCCAATTCCGGCCGGCAGCTAGGGAAGGTAGTGTATCCTTAACTGACTTAGGATTAAGGTCAGCAAAGGCTGCCTTTAGTCTCTGCTTCAGATGTAAAAGGAGACTATGATGGGGACCCCAAAGTAAAGGGGGACTTTGATGGAGACCCTGATGTAAGTGGGAAGTTTTATGGGGACCGTGATTCAAGGGGGGGGGGACTCTGATGGGGTCACTGATGTAAGGGGGGATTCTGATAAGGATCCTGATGTAAGGGGGGATTCTGATGGGGACCCTGATGTAATGGTAACTCTGATGAGGACCATGATATAAGGGCAAGCCTTTCACAGGGACCCTTAGGTAAAGGAAGACTCTGATGAGGACCATGATGTAAGGGAAGGACTCTCACATGGACCCTTAGGTAAAAGAAGACTCTGACGAGGACCATGATGTAAGGCCGGATTCTGTTGGTGACCCTGATGTAAGCGGGAACTCTGATGGGGATCCTGAAGGAAGGGGGAGCACTGATGCGGACCCTGATCTAAGGGGAACTCTAGTGAGGACCATGATGTAAGGCTGGATTCTGCTGGTAACCCTGATGTAATTGGGGAACTCTAATGGGGATCCTGAATAATGGGGAGCACTGATGCGGACCCTGATCTAAGGGGAACTCTGATGAGGACCATGATGTAAGGGCAGGACTCTCACAGGGACCCTTAGGTAAAGGAAGACTTTGATGAGGACCATGATGTAAGGCCGGATTCTGTTAGTGACCCTGATGTAAGCGGGAACTCTGATGGGGATCCTGAAGTAAGGGGGAGCACTGATGGGGACCCTGATCTAAGGGGAACTCTGATGAGGACCTTGATGTAAGGGCATGACTCTCACAGGGACCCTTAGGTAAAGGAAGACTCTGATGAGGACCATGATGTAAGGCCAGATTCTGTTGGTAACCCTGATGTAATGGGGGACCTCTAATGGGGATCCTGAATTAAGGGGGACTCTGATGAGGACCATGATGTAAGGGCAGGACTCTCACAGGTACCCTTAGGTAAAGGAAGACTCTGATGCGGACCATGTTGTAAGGCCGGATTCTGTTACTGACCCTGATGTAAGGGGGGAACTCTGATGGGGATCCTGAAGTAAGAGGGAGCACTGATGGGGACCCTGATCTAAGGGGGACTCTAACAGGGAACATGATTTAAGCAGGGACATTGAGGGGGGACACTTATATAAGGGGAAAATAACAGGTACCAGAATGTAAGAGAGACCATGGTAGAAATCGTTCCGCCCCACAAACATTTTTAAAATATGCAAAGAGGCCCTCATACTGAAAAGTTTGGAGACCATTGCTCTATATCATTGTATGTGATTGGAGGATGCTGTGGTGGCACCCAAGACTCCCTGCATTCTCATGAAGTGGGTTGAATGACACTGGGTGTCATACCACTGAGAAGACTGATGACATCTAGTGGTGGAAAGGAATTACTGCATGAAACAGCACCAAGAAGGAGGTGACTATTGCAGTCAGTTACTTTTTTTGTTTTTAAACCTCCCAGGGTTTTTTTTTGGCCACAGTTGGGTTTTAAACTACCCCTAAAAAATGCCTAAAAAAATCCAAATTTATTCGATCTTGCACCTTAACCAGTATACTGCAGGTAATGAACATATGCTGAAAATACAACCTTTAAGCAGAACAAGCAAAACAAGACTTATAATGAGTCTAATCTGTCAGAGGATGCCAAGTACTAATTGCAAAAATAATTATGCAACCTGTGAAATACAGTGCCGAAAATACGAACTTACTAATGAGCAGATCTCCACCTGATTTGTACCGTAGGCATTTTGTTATGGCCGTAACAGTGCCCATGTACTGGAAATATTACTACTGCACTATGAGATCACATTACTATTAAAGTCTTCGTAAACTCATAAACACAAATGCCATGTATTGCAGCTTAGCAGTCTTTAGATGTTCTGGCTGCGTTTCTTTTTTCAGTTTTTTTTAGGGCTGTTACCGATTAAAAGTTTTGTGATCGATTAATCGATTTTTTTTTTTCAAATCGATTAATCTACTAATTTTCATTAATTATTACGCACATACAGATCCAACTACTTTTAGCTGATCTCCTTGCATTGCAACTCTGCATTAGTCAGTGGTAAATGTGGTATACACTATATACAATCACCTGACACTAGTTAGTTTCCACAATCCATGACTTAACTTCACAGTTCACACAAATACATTTTAAATTCAAACTGTAGCACTGACGTAAGTAATTTTTTTTCCACAGTAGCGTGACAATCCCTCTACATCCGGTCTAACTAATCACTCTCACCTTATTCCATGGACCCCTGTGCAAACAGGTGGTCATGCAAGCGGGTATCAAAAGGGTTAACACGGACCATAAACTTTTCTCACGTCTCCTTAGATCTCAGCAAGGACGCCGGGTCATGGGTAGAAAGAAAATATCTAAGTGCTCACGGCTTAAGTATAAGATTAAATTTTTGTGTTAAAACACAAACTACTCACATAAAGATGATAAAAACACAGCATGTAAAGCCGACAATCGTGTTAGTTCCGTAGGGCAGCAGCAGGTGACGTCATGCGTAGCTCCTCCCCGGTATGTGTTACGTTCAATCAGAACTTCAATGTCACCGGACTCCTCCCCCCTACCCTTCGTTAGCAGATGGAGGCACTTAGGGAAGGGGGGGAGGAGTCCGGTGACGTTGATGTCCGTGAAGTCACCGGATCTCCGACGGAACTCCCTGAAGACCCGGAAGCCGGCAGAGAGGTGAGTACCGAACAAAAGAATTTTGATTGATCAAAAAAATGAATCGATTAATCGAGGAATTAATCTTCACTTTCCACAGCCCTAGTTTTTTACCTGGTGATCCTGCCAGGAATACATGTTCTGTCCTAGGGTGACAGACAGGGCTGCTGTTAGAAATCACGGGGGCCCCGTACAACCTAACCCCTTACCCCACTGAAAATATCATAAACAATATTTTCACTAAAAGTACACAATTTTTTTTTATTAGTGGACACAAACACAACATAAATTACAAAATTCCTGCTAAATCTAAAAAATAAAACCGTATAGAGCCGCTGCATCCCTATTGAGTAACAGGCGGCTCCAGAGGCACGAACAAACCGCTAATTTACCCTGTATGGGCTAGAGAACCCTTGTGACTGAGCCCTTCTTTTTTTTTTTCTTTTGAATAATTTTATTTTTTACATTTTTTTTATTATTATTGTTTGGTTTGTTTTTTGCAATGCTGTTAGGGGGCTTTGGTGAAATATCAGAGACCCCAGGTGGCTCACTTTTGAAACAAAGAAAGGAAATGAGGACACAGATTCCCCTATCTCTTTCTCTGCAGCCTCAGCTGCTTTGCAGATAAATGAACAGGAAGCGCTCTGCACAGAGCCTCCCTGTTCATTCACAAACTGAAGCACAGTAAACACGGTTTACTTGTGTAAAGTGAAAGATGAGGACCGCTTTTCTAAGTAAAAGTAAAAAAGATGGATAAAGCAGAATTAGCTTCCCAAACGCTTCAGGAATCAAATTAGTAACATCACAGCAGTCTCCGCCCTACCTGTTTTGTCATATCTGACGTCATCTGGGGCACCCCACATGCCTAAATTGACCTATCTGTAGTGGATGGTCAATTTCTTCTGGTAAGCCTTGTGTGTGGTCACTGGGGGGGACGTCTTTGGATTCTAGCGCACCACACCACATGATTTGTGCTGCACTCTTGATCCACTACTGATCACGCTTTTGGATTGAATCACTTGAATCATTTTTACTATTCATTTCAATTGTTTCATAATTTTTTTCATGTGACAAACACAGTTTACTATTAAAAATGCACCGAAATTTCAGCGCCCAAAACATATTGGGCGAAAATAGAGTTATCTGCATTTCACCGATAAGAGAAAAAGGTGCAGATAATAGCACTGATAATGCACACATTTTATTGCAATTTTGCCATGATTTTATCACGATTTTACCACGATTTTACTGTGCTTATGGTTTGTTTTTCATAGGGCATGTCAAAAAGCGCATCAAAAACGTAAAACATCTGTGTTATTGATGCGTTCTTGCTGCATTTTCAATGCATTTCAACAGGAAGGTGCGTTTTTGGTGCATTTTTGGAATATAATACAATCAGATATAAAAAATATATATATTTAAAAAAAACTCATTTTCGGTTTCGGTTTTCGGCCAAGTGCATCCTGCATTTTTGGTCTTGGCAGCAAAATTTCCATTCTGTTTACTATGCTTCAGTTATTAATGAACACAGTGAGTGATCAGTACCAATCACTCACTGTGTTCATTCAGGAAAGGAAGAGGCTCGTAAATATGGCATATTTTCCAGCCCCCCCACAATCCTGAAACGGTCCCCTGTAGCATCCGGCAGAAGAGAGAGGAGGGGAAGCCGGCAGAAGGGAGAGGAGGGGAAGCCAGCAACACTGCAGGGGGAACATGACTAGTCTGTTAGGCCCCTCCCACAGCTCTGCTCTCTGCACAGGCTATGTACAGCACAGTGATGCTGCCACTGCTACTTAAGTTAATATCTGGGTTTACAAAGGCATTTGGTGCAGACCAAGTGGGCTTATTTCCCCTGTGCTTATTGAGGAATATAAAGAACGTGTTTTCGGTGAAGTCCAGCTTTAAGCATGCACAACGTTTTCTTATATAGTCAGGACAGCCCTGTCAATGTATGAGATGTATTAACATCCATGACTTATGCCTGTCCCCCGACCACCCACCACTAACTTTTCCAACGCACGTGTATTAAACAGTTCCTATTGCTGTCATCATTCTTTCTATTCTTCCATACACAGACACATTTTGGCGGTGACATTAATACGTAACAGACGGACATGGCATACATCTGTTCCGTTCTTTTATCTCTCTTTTTTTTTTTCTTTTACATTTTTTCAGGCTCATTAATTCAGTAGTTGCTGCTGTCAGCTAGGCACAGATTGCAGGGCTGCCTACTGTGCTCGGCGTTTGACTTCTAGACAGAGTCGTAGTCTTTTTTTTTTTTTATAACCTGGCATTCACGTTACTTGTACTTCTAAGAGCTGGTCTCGGATGTTGGGAGAGATGCCACGGAGTTGATGGCTTGTTTGCCGAGACCTGGTGGGGTTTAGGTGGGCTTCGATATGTGTGATTTATTGTGGAATTTTATGGAGGTCCACCATAGACAACAATGAAATGGGACCAGTTCACAATCTGAACTGTTCCTACCTGTCCCAAATATGTCTTCCCCTGGCTACTGCACAGTTGTCCTTTTAGGTCCCATGGCAGAGATGTATGTTTAAATGTAGGGGTGTGGAGCAGGGGGTCTGCAAACTATGGCCTGCATGCCACATCCGGCCCACTACAAGATTTTATATAGCCCCCAGCTAGGGTCAGTGATGTATCTTCAATGTGAACTGATTGAGTTGGCCAATGGTCTCTGCTTTGACCTGAGGAAAGAGATTTTGATATAAGGGAATCAATATGATGTAAAGGGGTATTCTGAAGGGGGTCTTTATGTAAGTGGGACTCTGATGGGACTTGTGACAGGAGTAACTTTGGGTCGGGGGTTTGTGGAACTCAGCTTGCCCTGGAGAGTTCTGGAGGCTCCTTGTCCAGCTTCCCTGGACCTTCTTATGTGTAAATCACCCTGTGTCTCTAGGGCACAGGGTGAATGAGAACCCCCCCTATAATCTGTGCTAGTCAGATTCAATGCAGGATATATGTAAAGACTATTCTTAGTTTGTTGATGAACTCAAAATGTTAATTGAGAGAGCTGATCACATTGTCCTCTGTACAATGTAGGAGATGGGCCGACTCCTAATGGAGCTCCTGCTGTCTTGTGGAGTTGATGGTATTAGCATCTAACATGTGTGAAGCTCGGTGACAACAAGTCTGACCTGTAGTGAAATCCTGATGGGCACAGAGTCACATCGGCTGCTTAAAGGGATTAGTTAATTAGCTCATGTTAATTTGTTACAGGTGTATTGTTAGAGTGAAATGAGCAGGATGGGGGGGGGGGGGTCTCCTCTTCTACTGTATAAAAATACTTGTCAGTTTGGTTCTAATAAAACAGTCCATGTTGAGCAGCTAAGCAAGTCTTGTCTCGTTTAGTGCTTGGGAGCGGTTGGAATATCTGAGATCCATATTCAGACTGGGAGGAAGTGGTATATGAAGAAAGCACTCAAGAGGAGTGTGGGAGCGTTCCGTCACAGGACCATATGTAAGGGTGGCTCTGATGGGGACTCTGAAGCAAGGGGGAACACTGATGGGGACCCTGAATTAAAAGGGGGAACTCTGAAGGGGAGCTCTGATGTAAGAGGGGACTATGATGAAGAACCAGATGTAAGGGGTAGGAACCGGGAGACTAGTCAGGATCGAGGGAAAGATGAATGCAGCAATGTACAGAGACATCCTTGATGAAAACCTGCTCCAGAGCGCTCTGGACCTCAGACTGGGGCGAAGGTTCATCTTCCAACAGGACAACGACCCTAAGCACACATCCAAGATAACAAAGGAGTGGCTACGATACAACTCTGTGAATGTCCTTGAGTGGCCCAGCCAGAGCCCAGACTTGAACCCGATTGAACATCTCTGGAGAGATCTGAAAATGGTTGTGCACCGACGCTCCCCATCCAACCTGATGGAGCTTGAGAGGTCCTGCAAAGAAGAAAATAGGTGTGCCAAGCTTGTAGTATCATACTCAAAAATACTTGAGGCTGTAATTGGTGGCAAAGGTGCTTCAACAAAGTATTGAGCAAAGGCTGTGAATACTTCTGTACATGGGATTTTTTTTATTTTTTATTTTTAATTTGCAAAGATTTCAAACAAACGTCTTTCACTTTGACATTATGGGATATTTTTTGTAGGATTTTGAGGAAAATAATGAATTTAATCCATTTTGGAATAAGGCTGTAACATAACAAAAAGTGGAGAAAGTAAAGCGCTGTGAATACTTTCCGGATGCACTATATATTAGTTTTAATTGTATGTATTTGTGCACTTCAGGGAGTTTTTATATGTTGGATATAACCTATTTATTTTAATAAGTATTTACATGAGTTGCACTATATAAGGCATATGGGGAGTTTACAATGGCGCTGCACTAATTGTTGGTTTTAAGTGGAGTCACATCGATGAGTGTCTTCAACCCTAGTGACAAGAAAATTCAAAGGAGCAGGATGGACCTGTGAAGGTAGTTTTGGGTTGGGAATAATGCCGCGTACACACAGTCGGAATTTCCAACAGAAAAAGTCCGATAGGAGCTTTTGGTCGTGTGTATGCCCCATCTGACTTTTTCTGTCAGAATTTCCGATGGACTTAGATAGAGAACATGTTTTAACCATTTGCCACCCGCCATATAGCAGAATGACAGCAGCAAAGTGGTTTCAAAATCCTGACCGGACATCATATGACGTGATCAGGATTTTGAGCCGCTGTGCGCCCCCGGATTCCAATCACGGCTGATCACAGTGTAAATTGGAAATGCCGTTGATCGGCTTTTCCTCACTCACGTCTGTCAGATGCGAGTAGAGGAGAGATGATCGGCTGCTCCTCTGACAGGGGGGGTCTGTGCTAATCGATTATCAGCGCAGCCCCCCCCCCCCCGAGGATGCCCACACTGGACCACCAGGGATGCCACCAGACCACCATGGATGCCCAGCACCAGGTATGCCACCCTAGACCACCAGGGATGCCAGTCAGTGCCCACAATGGATGCCAATCAGTGCCCACAATGGATGCCAATCAGTGCCCACAATGGACATCACTGATTGGCATGCATTATTGTTTGGTACTGATTGGCATCTATCAGTACAATACATTACACTGCGATGCCGCCTATCAGTGCCCATCCGTGCCGCCTATCAGTGCCCATCCATGCGGCCTATCCATGCCAATCTGTGCCACCTATCAGTGCCAATTTGTGCCACCTATCAGTGCCCATCCGTGTCACCCATCAGTGCCACATATCAGTGCCCATCAATGCCACCTCATCAGTGCCACTTCATTGGTGCCACCTCTTTAGTGCCCATCAGTGCCGCCTTATCAGTGCCCGTCAGTGCAGCCCCATCAGTGCCCATCAGTGAAGGAGAAAACATACTTATTTACAAAGTTTTGAAACTGAAACAAAAAAAAAACATTTTTTTTTTCAATTCTTTTTTTATTTGTTTAGCAGAAAATAAAAATCCCAGAGGTGATCAAATACCACCAAAAGAAAGCTCTATTTGTGGGAAAAAAAAGGACGTCAATTTTGTTTGGGAGCCACATCGCACGACCGCGCAATTGTCAGTTAAAGCGACACAGTGCCAAATCGGAAAAAGTGCTCCAGGCTTAAGCCACCAAAATGGTCCGGTCTGAAAGTGGTTAATATGTCTGGGATTTCATTCAAGTAGCAGGTCTGGAATACGTTTTAAGGGCTTTTGAACAAAATTAGTTGGCTCCATGATGGCAAGATCGAATGCTCTGATGAACAACTTTTCAGAATTTCTGTAACCTTCATATTAAATTTGATTGTTATTTGGCCAGCTTTATTAATTAAAATAGTGCTGAATACATACATTTTAGCAGAAGTATTTATACCCCACTATGACAGTGTAGCTGCACATTTTTAGTTAATAAAATTACAATTTAGGAGAATTTGTCAGCACATTTAATGTGAACAATTCGTCAAGGATGGGATGATACTCCTAACAGTATTGCTTTTAGGCCTACAAGAGTATAAATATGTACCCTATATACTCGAGTATAAGCGAACCCGAATATAAGCCGAGGCACCTAATTTTACCACAAAAAAATGGGAAAACTTATTGACTCGAGTATAAGCCTAGGGTGAGAAATGCGCAGCTACTGTAAGTGTAAAAGAGGGTCAACAATGCCCATTTGCAGCCTCACTGTGCCCATTTGCATGCCTCACTGTGCCCATTTGCATGCCTCACTGTGCCCATTTGCATGCCTCACTGTGCCCATTTGCAGCCATAGGTTCCCCCGAACTTCAAACTTGGTAGTTAAGGGTTCCTAGATGCCCCCTAGCTTCAGCCAACCCAAAGGGTCCTGAAATGACATTGCTGAAGATGGACACAGTTTGGGGCCCTGTATCTCGGGGCCACTTGGTGCTAGGAACCCCTTTTGGATATGTTGTAGTGCTGGTTACACTGGGTTTGCACCCCAAATTTGGGGTTCTTAGTACCAAGTGGCCCAGAGATAAGGGGGCTCCAAAGTCGGGTCGGAAAATGTCAAGCACTTTTCTGCAGCAGAGAATGACATTTTCTGAACCGAATTTGGGGCCCCCGTATCTCTATTTGGATATGTTGTAGTGCTGGTTACACCGGGTTTGCACACCAAATTTGGGGTTCCTAGCACCAAGTAGCCCCGAGATACGAGGCTTATTCTCGAGTATATACAGTACCTTTAACCACATACCCACTGGGCAGTTAAACCCCCTTCCTAACCAGACCAATTTTCAGCTTTCGGTGCTCTCACACTTTGAATGACAATTACTCAGTCATGCAACACTGTACCCAAATGAATTTTGTGTCCTTTTTTTCACACAAATAGAGCTTTCTTTTGGTGGTATTTAATCACCGCTGGGTTTTTTATTTTTTGCGCTATAAATCAAAAAATACAGAAAATTCGGTAAAAAAAAATTATTGCAGAGTATTGGCAGAGTATTGGCAGAGTATTGGCAGAGTATTGGCGAGTATTGGCAAGTATTGGCAAGTATTGGCAGAGTATTGGCGAGTATTGGCAGAGTATTACAGTGTTGCACAGTGGTGGCAGAGCATTGCACAGTGGTGGCAGAGCATTGCACAGTGGTGGCAGAGCATTGCACAGTGGTTGCAGAGTATTGCACAGTGGTTGCAGAGCGTTGCACAGTGGTGGCAGAGTATTGCACAGTGGTGGCAGAGCATTGCACAGTGGTTGCAGAGCATTGCACAGTGGTGGCAGAGTATTGCACAGTGGTGGCAGAGCATTGCACAGTGGTTGCAGAGTATTGAACAGTGGTGGCAGAGCATTGCACAGTGGTGGCAGAGCATTGCACAGTGGTGGCAGAGCATTGCAGTGGTGGCAGAGCATTGCACAGTGGTGGCAGAGCATTGCACAGTGGTGGCAGAGCATTGCACAGTGATTGCAGAGCATTGCACAGTGGTGGCAGAGCATTGCACAGTGATTGCAGAGCATTGCACAGTGGTGGCAGAGCATTGCACAGTGATTGCAGAGCATTGCACAGTGGTGGCAGAGCATTGCACAGTGATTGCAGAGCATTGCACAGTGGTGGCAGAGTATTGCACAGTGGTGGCATTGTATTGGCCAGCGCTGTGGGCACTGCACATCCAGCCCACAGCGCTGGTCCCGTCTCTCCCCCTCTCCGCTTCTCCCCTCTCTGTACCGATCGGTACAGAGAGGGGAGGGAGGAACCGGCGTCATGACATGACGCCGGTTTGTGTACATTTGATCGCTCCGTCATTTGACAGAGCGATCACGTGGTAAACGGCCGCTATCAGCGGCTGTTTACCGTGATCCGTGATGCGCCGGGTCCTCGGGACCCGGCGGTCACGGATGTTCCCGAGTGCGCGCCCCAGGGGGCGCGCAGGAGCATGTTTCTGGGAGGACGTCCGTAGGACGTCCACTTAGAACAAGCCGACCGCGCTGTGGCCGTCTTTCGGCTATAGCGCGGTCGGCATGTGGTTAATATAGTCCGATTTAGTCCTTTAGTCCACCTAATACATGCAGATTGACGTCACTTCTAGTGAAGTCATTGTGGACTAATGAGATTACCATTCACAATTCCAGCCAGTTTATATGGACCCAATACAGACACATCATTACCGGTGAGCTGTGATTGGTGACTGTCCAACACAAGGATTTCAAATAGCACTTCCATGTAATTCCGATCTGAGGCTTTTCCCTTCTTTCATCCTTTGAACATATGTTTGGAATATATTTGAGGAGTAGCAGAAGTAGAAGGAAATTTGTATCTATGAAGCCAAAGCATTTGCAAGGTACTGATGTTGGCTAACAAGAGCTAGCTCATAATTGGCTCCAATTCATCCCAAAGGTGTTCAGTAGGGTTGAGGGTAGGACTCAGGACTGTGCAGGACACTCCAGTTCCTCCACACCAAACACATCAAAGTCAACTCAATAAAGACATGGTTTCTTTATTGAGTTGACTTTGGGCCCAGTTTGGAGAAGTCCCTTTTCTATTCCAGCATTCTGTAATAGAAAAGGGCCTTCTCCAAACGATTACCATACCAGACATTTGTCGAAAAAGTCTTTATATGCCTTAGCAGTAGGGATGAGCCGAACATTCCCCCCCGATTTGTTTTGCAGCAGAACATGCGAACAGGCAGAAAATTTGTGTGAACACCGTTAAAGTCTATGGGACTCGAACGTGAAAAATCAAAAGTGCTCATTTTAAAGGCTTATATGCAAGGTATTGCCATAAAAAGTGTTTGGGGACCCGGGTCCTGCCCCAGAGGACAAAAAAAAAAAAAGTTTTAATAACTGCAGTTTTTTCGGAAGAAGTGATTAATTTAATAATGCTTAAAGTGAAACAATAAAAATTAAATATTCCTTTATATATAGTGCCTGGGGGGTGTCCTTAGTATGCCTGTAAAGTAGCGCATCTTTCCCATGTTTATAACAGTACCAGAGCAAAAAATATAATTTAAAACTGAACTCTTCACCAAAAATACCAAAAAAAAATGTTGTGGATGCCCCCCCCCCCCCCCAAAATCCATACCAGGCCCTTCAGGTCTGGAATGGATATTAAGGGGAGCCCCCGCACCAAAATAAAAAAAAATGGTGTGGGAGGCCCCCAGGCACTATATACTCTGAACAGCAGTATACAGTGGTGTGAAAAAGTGTTTGCCCCCTTCCTCATTTCCTGTTCCTTTGCATGTTTGTCACACTTAAGTGTTTCGGAACATCAAACCAATTTAAACAATAGTCAAGGACAACACAAGTAAACACAAAATGCAATTTGTAAATGAAGGTGTTTATTATTAAAGGTGAAAAAAAATCCAAACCATCATGGCCCTGTGTGAAAAAGTGATTCCCCTCTAAACCTAATAACTGGTTGGGCCACCCTTAGCAGCAACAACTGCAACCAAGCGTTTGCGATAACGTGCAATGAGGCTTTTACAGCGTCCTGGAGGAATTTTGGCCCACTCATCTTTGCAGAATTGTCCTAATTCAGTTACATTAGAGGGTTTTCGAGCATGAACGGCCTTTTTAAGGTCATACCACAACATCTCAATAGGATTCAGGTCAGGACTTTGGCTAGGCCACTCCAAAGTCTTCATTTAGTTTTTCTTCAGCCATTCGGTGGTGGACTTGCTGGTGTGTTTAGGATCATTGTCCTGCTGCAGAACCCAAGTTCGTTTCAGCTTGAGTACACGAACAGATGGTCGGACATTCTCCTTCAGGATCTCTTGGTAGACAGCAGAATTCATAGTTCCTTTTATCACGGCAAGTCTTCCAGGTCCTGAAGCGGCAAAACAGCCCCAGACCATCACACTACCACCACCATATTTTACTGTTGGTATAATGTTCTTTTTCTGAAATGCAGTGTTCCTTCTACGCCAGATATACTTGGACACACACCTTCCAAAGAGTTCCACTTTTGTCTCATCGGTCCACAGAATGTTGTCCCAAAAGTCTTGGGGATCATCAAGATGTGTTGTGGAGAAATTGAGACGAGCTTTGATGTTCTTTTTGCTCAGCAGTGGTTTTCTCCTTGGAACTCTGCCATGCAGGCCATTTTTGCCCAGTCTTTTCCTGATGGTGGAGGCATGAACGCTGACCTTAACTGAGGCAAGTGAGGCCTGCAGTTCCTTGGACGTTGTTGTGGGGTCTTTTGTGACCTCTTGGATGAGTCGTCGCTGCGCTCTTGGGGTAATTTTGGGCGGCCGGCCACTCCTGGGAAGGTTCACCACTGTTCCATGTCTTCGCCATTTGTGGATAATGGCTCTCACTGTGGTTCGCTGGATTCCCAAAGCTTTGGAAATGGCTTTATAACCCTTTCCAGACTGATAGATCTCAATTACTTTCTTTCTCAATTGTTCCTGAATTTCTTTGGGTCTCGGCATGATGTGTAGCTTTTAAGGATCTTCTGGTGGACCTTACTGTGTCAAGCAGCTCCTATTTAAGTGATGCCTTGATTGTGAACAGCTGTGGCAATAATCAGGCCTGGGTGTGGCTAGAGAAATTGAACTCAGGTGTGGACAACCACAGTTATAGTATGTTTTAACAAGGGGGGCAATCACTTTTTCACACAGGGCCATGATGGTTTGGATTTTTTTTCACCTTTAATAATAAACACCTTCATTTACAAATTGCATTTTGTGTTTACTTGTGTTGTCCTTGACTATTGTTTAAATTGGTTTGATGTTCCGAAACACTTAAGTGTGACAAACATGCAAAGGAACAGGAAATGAGGAAGGGGGCAAACACTTTTTCACACCACTGTATATACTATACGGCCTGCCCTATATACTCTGCAGAAAAACTGGGCCTTAGGTGTTGGTGGTACCAGAACACTGTAACCCCTCACAGTTACTCACAGTTATGGACCTTGTTTGTGTACTGGTGCGCAATCATGTTGGAAAAGGAAGGGGCCAACCCTAAACTGTTGCCACAAAGTTGGGAGCATGAAATTGTCCAACATGTCTTGGTATGCTGACTGCTAAATGCCCCGTACACACGTTCGGAATTTCCGACGGAAAATGTCCTATCGGACTACAGGGGGTCCCCGGGTTACAAACAAGATAGGGACTGTAGGGTTGTTCTTAAGTTGAATCTGTTTGTAAGTCGGAACAGGTACATTTTTTAAGTGTAGCTCCAGGCAAAAAATCTATTTTTAAGTTTTTTAGATAACATAGAGAAGAGTTATCACCCCTGTAACATTTGTTTTGCTGTCTGTGTCCCTGTTTAGAAGATTTCACCTCACCTTCTGTCCCAATGACAATTGGATTTTGAAAATTTTGGGTTGTTAGGGAAGCATGGACTGGTGATAAAGCATCAGTGGAGACACCTTTTACCCATAATAACTCTTACAAGAGTGAATTTCCCTTCCTAGGGGTGGATTTCCTCTCACTTCCTGTTGTCTCCCTCCGTTTGTAAGTAGGAGTCGTTTGTAAGTCGGATGTTTGTAAGTCGGGGACCCCCTGTATGTTGTCAGAAAATCCGACCGTGTGTGGGCTCCATCGGACTTTTTCCGCCTGAATTTCCGTCGGAAAAAATTTGAGATCCTGCTCTCAAATTTTCCGACAACAAAGTCCGATTGGACTTTTTCCGATCGTGTGTAGCGAATTCCGACGGACAAAGTGCCACGCATGCTCAGATCACATTACAAGACCAAAGCTATTGGCTAATAGCCTCTACGTAGTCCTGTCATACGCAACGAACGTCAACACGTTCAGAATGATTGAATTTTCCGACAACTTTGTCCAACCGTGTGTATGCAACACCAGTGTCGGACAAAATCCGTCGGAAAAAATCCGACGGATTTTGTGGTCTGAATTTCCGACCGTGTGCACGGGGCATTAGAGTTCCCTTTACTGGAAATAAGGGACCAAGCCCAACCCCTGAAAAACAAAACCACACCATTAACCCCTCCTCCACCAAATGATTTGGATTACGTGTGCGGAACGTTGGAAAATAATAGAATGTCCAACCTGATCTTACCTTGCTTGTAATATAAGCGATGCACCTTGAAAATAATCGATTTTGGGGGGATTTTGGCATGTTCCTGCGGCTTCCTATGATAAACCCCACATCGGAAACCACGCACATACAAACTAGCTCTTTCTGTACTGACATGGCGACTTGAATGGTATGTAAATAACTTTTGTTTTATACTTTCAATATGCCCGTTGCTCAGTGATGCGTCTCTCTGATGATTCATATTTGTTTGTATCTCTCTAATTTGACTTTGATTTGCGATCACAAAAAAGTGTTATTGTCCGGGTCTTTTTGAAGTATGTACAAAGTTACGTCGGTATAGATATTAAAATGAGATCTGCTTTGTACACAATGGTATTGAGTGTGTCAGGCTTTCTCGTATAGCATTTTCATCTTTTAGCTCCCTGATATACAGCCTGTATTTGCATATGTAGCAATTATAGCATTAATAATAAACGCCTAGGGGGTTTTGCATGCAGCTGTACATTATTTTTATTTTCCAGTAAAGCCGTGCCTAGAAACAGGTGGCCAGTGGAGGCCCCCTACTATGGCAGTACCAGTCCACATGGATTTTAGCATCAGAAATGGGACCCCTCTAAAAATGTTAGCCTGGTTCTACCATACCATTGATGATGGAAAGGCGAAGTAATGCCTGGTGGTAGAGGGTACCGTATATACTCGAGTACAGGGGGTCCCCGACTTACGAACGCCCGACCTACGAACATCTACTTACGAACCGGGCGCTGCGAGGACCCTCCGACATTTTTTGCGGACCTTCGGCCGTTCTGCGCATGCGCAGCCAGACGGAGCCTCGGAAAATGACGGCAAACATCGGAAATGTCCGTAATTTGCCGCGCATGCGCAGAACAGCATTCAACGGAACATCGGAAGTGTCCGTACTTGTCGGTCTGCGCATGCGCGGCTGACTTACGAACATTTCCAATTTAAGAACAGAAGGACAGTCCCTAACAAGTTCGTAACCCTCTGTATAAGCTGAGTTTTTCCAGCACATTTTGGGGCCCCGTTTCTGGGGGCCACTTGGTGCTAGGACCCCAAATTTGGTGTGTAAACCCAGTGGAACTAGCACTACAACTATATCAAGCACTTTATCATATCATATCAAGATGGGGTTTCTAGCACCAAGTGGCCCCGAGATACGGGGCCCCAAAGTCGGTTCGGAAAATGTAATTCTCTGCTGCAGAAAAGTGCTTGACATTTTCCAAACCGACTTTGGGGCCCCGTATCTTGGGGCCACTTGGAGCTAGGAACCCCATCTTGATATGATATGATATAGTGCTTGTTGTAGTTGTAGTGCTAGTTCCACTGGGTTTGCACACCAAATTTGGGGTTCCTAGCACCAAGTGGCCCCCAGATACGGGGCCCCAAAGTCGGTCAACTGTGTCCATCTGCAGCAATGTTGTTTCGGGACCCTTGGCTGCAGCTAGGGGGCATCTAGGAACCCTTAACTACCGAGTTTGAAGTTCGGGGGACCTATGGCTGCAAATGGGCACAGTAAGGCATGCAAATGGGCACAGTGAGGCTGCAAATGGGCATTGTTGACCCTCTTTTCCACTTACAGTAGCTGCGCATTTCTCACCCTAGGCTTATACTCGAGCTAATACGTTTTCCCAGTTTTTTGTGGTAAAATTAGGTGCCTCGGCTTATATTCGGGTCGGCTTATACTCGAGTATATACGGCAAGTTTTTTGTACCTGCCCTAGTAAATAACTAGAGGCCCTCATTCATTCTGCACTCTGTGCAGATTACCTGTGAGGAGGTGCGGTGGCAGTAAACACACAGAATCTAGTTGCAGAAACAAAACTTGTATTGAGGTTGAAGTTCAATAATTCACAACAAGCCCGGCTGGAAGACACCCGACCAAAAACACTCACAGGATGCAAAGCGTTGTGTAGAAGAGCAGGTCTTGAGGGGCAAAAATGTGGCCTGGCCAGTCTGTGCCCAAATCGTTAGGTTTTTTGGAAGAATGGTGTGTCCCTATCCTTTCTCTACTCATCTGGAACCTCTCCCTGCCGCTAATCACTGTCCTTGTCAGACAGGTGACCTGTGCCTACACTGCCCACGCATGGAATGCGCACCAAGCCTAAGAGCCAGGGCTTTAAATAGGCTCTACCTGACCCAAGATGGCATCCAAGTGTATAGCTTCCCCAGTGACCCTGGAAACCACAGAGGAAACATGTTTCCCTTGACTTCCCCACCAGCTGTAATACCACTGCAGTTGAGAGCCACCTACAGTGGAGAATATAGACTGCACCTGCCTACAGACCTACTGATCTGTAGGAGTCTATAGACATGGTAAACTATCTGAATCTTTAGCTAGAAAAGGTAGGGGTCCAAGGTTGCCTAAGTTGCCAAATTGGCACCTGCCTTTTCTCACTTCCTGTCTCCCAGCCTTTGAATGTACAGAACAATATCAAATAGCAGAGCACTATAGAAAGCAGGATACATGCATTTTTCTATATATTCCCTTTGTTTCATTAAGCCAGCTTAATGTGTGAGATGAGGAAATAAACCTGTGCTGAGAGAAGTATGTAGGCTGCTGTTGCTGAATTATTTCTGAGAAAACTAGCTGCCTGGCTTTTTCTGGCTCTGGTTCATTGAGACATGGATCTGGAACAAACCAGAGGCACGGCGATGGGTGCTAGTTTCGCCCCTTGCTATGCAAAATTCATCATGAATTTTTAGGAAGAGCATTCCACATGGAATAATAGCCCATATGTAAGACACAATGGGGGTTATTTACGAAAGGCAAATCCACTTTGCACTGCAAGTGCACTTGGAAGAGCAGTCGCTCTAAAACTAAGGGGGTAGATCTGAAATGAGTGGAAGCTCTGCTGATTTTATCATCCAATCATGTGCAAGCTAAAATGCTGTTTTTTATTTTCCTTGCATGTCCCCCCCGGATCTACATCGACTTTACTTTCAAGTGCACTTGCAGTGCAAAGTGGATTTTCCTTTAGTAAATAACCCCCATTATATTCTATGGAAGATACATTGATGATGTACTAATTATTGGGGATGGTGATGTGGATGGGTTCTTGGCTTTTGTTGCACATTGTAACAATAATGAGTTAGGCCTCACCTTTAGGCCCCTTTCACATGATCGGACCGTTCAGATCCGCCTGTCAGTTTTGACAGCGGATCTGAACGGGCGCTCCATGTTAGTCTATGGAGCGTCGGATGTCAGCGGAGACATGTCCGCTGACATCCGACACGGTCCGATCCGCCAAAAGCAGACGTATGGCTCTACGTCCAGATCCATCGCTGGCGGATCGGATCGGGTGAGATCTGAAGAAAACGGACACACTGTTTACACACACAGCTCCACGGTCCCGCTGTTTTCCCGGGCAATCGCGGGGTGCCCGGCGGACATTGCGGCCGCCAGGCACGCGCACCGGGTCCCGAGCGACGCTGCGGGTGCGCGCACCCCCTAGACGGCCGGGAATAGGAGGACGCCATTTGACGTCCACCCAGGATGTGGACGTCATATGTCTATAGGAGGTCTATTGAAGGTTCCATTTATTGGGCCAAAAACACAGTATGTTGGAATTTTTAAAAATTCACCGCACCACAATTCAATGGCACCATTGATAGATTTGATAGCAGGTATGTTACAGGTACTGTAGCAAGTATAGCGAAATTGATGAACTGGGACTTTAAATTAACAGGTTGACTGCATCCTTCTGTCCAACCACTATGCCTAACAGCATTTGATCAAGAGCAAGCAATCGAGTTTCGGTTTTATCACCTGGTGTTCTTCCGCCACTTGGCCATAAGTGCCGTTGCTGGCACCAAACTCAGCAACAAGGAAATTAGATTTACTGTTGATTGTGTTTGCGGAGCCTGGATTGACTGGTGCATGAGCTGATGGGTTCTTAATTGGATACGCTTGTCCTTGTGATCTGTTTAGACATAATAATTGACAGTTGTGCATTGTTCCAGTTAAGCTTGCCCTGTTTCTGCTCAGTGCAGAATGTTCCGTTGGTAAGACTGTGCGGCAGACTTAAATATTCTGCTTTGTTACATGAAAATCCCTCATTACTCTTCACGTGCGTCCATCGTACGAAATAGCAAAGCAATGTACATGCTGAAAAAAAAAAGGGGGTGATTCTAATGTCGGCGATGATGACCCTGGAAGAATCCAGGTCTTTTCCTGCAATTGCCTTTATCATACTTGCTCAGCTTAGGTTTTGTCAATGGTCTTTCATTTTGCACAGCTGCGTTAAGACCTATGTAAGTAGGTACGAGTCAGCGAATACCGAGCGCGTGAAATGTAAGTTGTGTTTTGTCTGCGTAGGATTATCTCTTCTGTGAATAGAAGAAATGTTGAAATGTTAGAATTAAACTTTGGTGACGATTTAATGGCAGTCAAATACAATCAAAATGCAGAATTACAAAATAGGGGTTTAACGTGGGCTGAAAAACAAGAAAATGGTTTAAAGAGGACCTTCCGTGCGGATGCAAAATCCGCTTCTCTGCTAACTTCCCATTACAGAAACAAAATTAGGTGGAAATAAAACAAAAAAAAATAAAAATTCACAAAAAACAAAGATAGAAAAACGCCTAATGCCTCGTACACACGGTCGGAATTTCCAAAGGAAACAGTCCGATGGGAGCTTTCATAATAATCATAATGAGAAATAATAACAGTGATTGATAAAACTCAAATTAAAAAGTAAATAAATAATAATTAATAAAAAATGAAATCATAAAAGCACGTCAGTATCTACCTCTATATTTCAATTAAAGGACTTATTTCATAGTGTTAACGGCTAATGCCGCATACACACGAGCGGATTTTCCATCGGAAAAATCTTGGATGGTTTTTCCAACGGAACTCGGCTCAAGCTTGGCTTGCATACACACGGTCACACAAAAGTTTGCTGAACTTTCGACTGTCAAGGACGCGGTGACCTACAACACTACGACAAGCCGAGAAAATGAAGTTCATTGCTTCCGAGCATGCGGCAAATTATTTCCGAGCATGCATACTAATTTTGCGCGTCGGAAGTTCCGATCGAAACTTTTTCCGTCAGGAAAATTGAGAACATGCTCTCAATCTTTTGCTGGTGGAAATTCGGCCAGCAAAAGTCCGATGGAGCATACACACGGTCGCATTTTCCGACCAAAAGCTCTCATCGGTCTTTTGCTGGCCGAATTTCCGATCATGTGTACGCGGCATAAGTTAACTTGTGCAAACAACCATAAGGCCGCCAAAAAAGGCAGCAGCCCAAACCCCAAGAGGTTTCATTACCATCACTGACTGGGCATAACTTACAGGCGGAATTCCTTCCGACTTTCCCACACAACCACCCACCAACGACCAGTGACTGATCCAGTCAGTCCAGCGTGGTCTCCAGCACAAATGAGATTTTCTTTTTTTAGAATTCAGTGTTTTCACTAATATGCTGTGAATTGTAGGTATAGTCATTTTTAGTAAAGATCCCACAAGGCCTGAAACATATTTCAAGGGTTCCTCTGGGAAAAGGATGAGGTTGAGGTTGAGATTCAGGATATATGACTGGGTTTGTAGACAGATACCGTAATTTCTTTCCCTAAAAAAATCCAAAGCTAATTAGGTTTCACTTTCTTTTCTCAAAAGGTTAAAGTGGATGTAAACCCACTGATGTCATAATGTAGAGAATACGATTTCCTTTCATTTGAGCCCAGTCTTGCCACACAGATTTACTCCAGCCCTGAGAAATCCTCTTTTATTGTTCAGTTAGAAATATCTTGACAAAGTGCTGAAAACTTTGTCAAAAACGCCCCCTTGCTGTGAGTGACAGGTGATTTACATATCTCATGCACTAGCCTGAGACAGGCACATCCTGTGTAATTATAAAAAGTGAGAAATTCACCCCTCCCCCACATAACAAATCCTGGGTGATGGAAAGGAATGTTATCTGTGATCAGGTGACCTCAGACACACACACTGCACTATAACAATCATCAGATCACTGGATGTTCTACTCTGCCCAACTCTGACTACATACATCCCCTAAATTTTCTTTCACCCTGGTCTGTGGATGTGTGGTCTGTGCCTGTCTCAGGCTAGTGCATGAGATATGTAAATCACCTGTCACTCACAGCAAGGGGGCGTTTTTTGACAAAGTTTTCAGCACTTTGTCAAGATATTTCTAACTGAACAATAAAAGAGGATTTCTCAGGGCTGGAGTAAATCTGTGTGGCAAGACTGGGCTCAAATGAAAGGAAATCTTATTCTCTACATTATGACATCACATTTTGGGGGTTTACATCCACTTTAAGGTCAGGGGTCAAGAGTCTTGAGAATTACTGTAACCTGTAAAGTGCAGTAATCCATCACTCTTGTAGCTTATAGGTCCACATTAAACAAAAATGTGATTGACCGACATGGCTAGAGATACTGTCCTATCAAATAAGGTTGACGGTTTCATAGCTAGTTGTTGATACTGCTGGTGGGATTGTAGACTCGTGTTCATGTGACACTTGAAATAGGGTTCACTGTGTTATGAAATGGTTGTGACATACTGTTGACTCATCCAGGGATGGAAGCTATGTCAGCACCTCTGCTCTTGTCATCTGCATTGTTGTATAATTGAGGGATGATATTCTACAATGTGACAATGTGACAATTTTTCAAAGCTTCCTTTTATGTTTGAAGTCTAAAATGTCTTTCTTCTCCCAACGTAACTCCTTCCCTTTGGTCAAAAACATGACCGGATTGCCCTGTCTTTATCACTTGTCTCTAAAACGAGCGCATAAAAAATCTTGTTCACATTTAAACTGACACAGAGGTAAATGTTAAAAAAGAACTTGAGGCAAATTAATATGAAATACCTTTTACTTTACTGACATGTTCCTTCAAAAGTCATGAAATAATTTTTCGATCGAGCCGCGATAGTTTGTATTACCGAAAATCTGGATATGCCTGAGAAGGAAAGGAACTTAACCTCTTTGCGCTTAACGGTAAAACAAATCTTAATGCCTAAGCACAATTTTGCAACTTTGACATGTGTTCTTAAAGCCGTACATATCATTACAAATATTTTGTGCATCCAGGTGGATTATATCGCATTATTTCCAGGACAAACTGGGCTTCCATTTGGTGGTAAATGGTAATGGATATCTCCTATTTTTTTTATTATGGAAGGAAAACTGGCCCATCATTTAAAAAAAAATCTATTTATCTATTTATCTAATTTATTTTAAATGTAGTTGTATATTTCTTGCTAATACCATAACCTTCCACCAAAGAACAACCCAAAATAAATTCTCCTGTTCCTGACGATTGTAGTGATACCACATATGTGTATGTTATTTGTTGTTTGTACTCATAGTACAGCTCATAACAATAGTGCATATTTTGCTTTTTTTACCTAAAACACACTGATACTAATTGAAAAAAAAAAATACGGACCCTTGCCTTGACTTTTACCCAAACACCAACCCTGGCACTGACCTAGATCAAACCATTATTTATTTTTTCACACACACTTTTTTTTTTTCTCTCTCTCAGCAAGGAGAGAGAGAGAAATACGATGTATCTCTGGAGAAACATGGGGGCGGGCTTCACAGGGACTGATCACTATGACATATAGTTACATAGTTAGTCAGGTTAAAAAAAGACACAAGTCCATCTAGTTCAACCATAAAAAAATAAATAAACTGCCAATTAGAGGCTATCAAAGTGATCAGATGACCCAGAAACTGAAATTCCGGGTCCAGATTGTTAGTACGGGGCCTGGGGCCACCGGTCTCTGTGCTGGGAGCACGCCATGTGGTGCGGTCCCAGCACAAAGGGACATACGCAAATATGTGGCCCCGCAGAAAAAAGCCCAGTTTAGTGGGGCAGAATATTTGAGTAAGCTCAGCGCCAAGGGGTTAAAGTAGAACAAAAGGCATAACTTTTTTTCATCCTGGATAGAGTAAGGGAGGGTTATTACCCCCGTCAGGTTTTTCTTGCCATCTGTGTCTCTTTGGGAAGACTTCACTTCCTATCCCTTAGCCAATACAGAAAGTGAGAGAAAATCCCTCAATGCCATGGGATCCATGGCTGTCACCAAAACTAGTGTCCCCATTGGAAGATTTACCCTCTATTCCTGTTCTGGGGACTACCTAAAAATTGGGATTTTCTTTCACTTTCATTCTTTTCACCTGTTTGAAGATGTACGGCGCAAAAGCACATAAAACATGCTTTGGATTTTGTACGACTGTTCTAAAAACCAATAAAATTAGAAAACACATGTCAGGAATGAGAATAAATCTCACCTAAATGAGATAAATGTTCCTTGTACACACGAGCGGACTTTTCAATGGACTAGGTCCGACTGTCTTCCCGATGGACTTTGGGCGGTGTTCCGACGAACTTTCCAAATGAACGGACTTGGACACACACAAGCACACCAAAGTCCGACAGATTTGAACGTGATGACGTACGACCGGACTAAAATAAGGAAGTTCATAGCCAGTAGCCAATAGCTACCCTAGAGTCGGTTTTCGTCTGTCAGACTAGCATACAGATGAACGTTTTTTTCAACCGGACTCGAGTCCGTCGGAAAAATTTGAAACATGTTCTAAATCTAAAGTCCGACAGATTTTTCGACAGCAAAGGTCCGATGAAGCCCACACACGATCGAATTGTCCGGCGGATTCGTTCCGTCGGACCCAGTCCGTCGAAAAGTCCACTCGTGTGTACGCGGCATTATACACAGTTGTCACTGGAACTAGCACCGTCATTGTGAGATTTTACATCACCTCCTGTTCCGGTAACAACTGTAAAATTTTTTCATTTTCCATCTGTCTGTCTTGGTGATAATGGCCACCTTGACAAATAGGATACATCTCTCCAGCCAACACATGGGGTATTCTAATTCTCCTTTTCAAAAACATTTGGCTATACATACAGTACTCATTAATATTATGCGTCCTTTTTCTGAACTTCCAAAGAATATTTTTCCACTAATCAACAGATCAGAATTACATGCAGTCATAATAATTCAGAGTCGAATTAATGAATCTCTCTACAATGTACTCTCATCAGCTCAATTATAACGGAAATAGTTAGCTCAAGTTCCCTTCTTTAGTAGATATAAATGGCTTATATTTCACCATTCATTTTTTTGGGGACGTCATACAGTATGCATCCACGAAACTGTCAACTCATTTTCCAGCTTCATGTGGATGTAAATTCCTTATATTTAACCCTCTATGAGCAAGGGGCCAAAGTTATGGTTTCTACTCTTGTAAGTAGACGCTGTATAATTCGTGTGAAATCCACTCTTGAGTCTTTACAGAATTAGTCTGAATTCCTATTGTAAGGGAACACAATGGTAGATGTAAGGTGACCTGCATTGACAGTCCATACATTGTAATGAATCGATAAGCTGGTGGACTAGTTGTTTACACAAGAATACTGATCATGAATTATGGTTAAAAGTCTCCATACTGTATGTCATGGCAAATAAAGGATTTCATCTCTTAGATTAGGGGTCTTCAAACTTTTTAAACAAAGGGCCAGTTTACAGCCTTTCAGACTTTAGGAGGGCTGGAATGTGGCCATTGAAAGTAGAAAATGTCCCAGCATCAGCGGTAGTAAACAATTCTCCTTTTTTTGATGACAGTGAGAGGAATTGTGCCCCGCCGTTGGTGTCAATGGGTGAGAAGAATCATGCCCTATCGTTGGTGTTACTGGGAAGAACTGTGCCCCGTCGTTGGTGTCAATGGGTGGGAGGAATCATGCCCTATCGTTGGTGTTACTGGGAAGAACTGTGCCCCGTCGTTGGTGTCAATGGGAGGAATTGTGCCCTATTGTTGGTGTCAGAGGATGAAATATTGCCCCAAGGGCCAGATAAAAGCATGGAGGAGAAGAACTGGCTCATGGAGTTGTATTCAAACAGTCAGGCCAACTAGGAGAAATGTCTCTAAAAACATATAAACATGGTGGTATGGGATTAAGAGGCAGTCCATAAGGATCACTGGGCTGTGTTGGTGGGTATTTCCTGAGATCATATATAAGGGACCTGCTGCTGCTGTCCTCAGAGTTATGACGTCTCTGTTAAAACCAAAGGAAGAAAGGATAGAGAGGGAAGGACACGCCAGCTAAGTGTAGTATCCCAGGAATTTATTATTTTAAAAAAAGGATTAAGAACACTTACAAGATAATAAATGTAAATGGGCTCATCTGTATATAGATCTCTGGGCTGTCATCATGGGAATGTTGTAGGTGTGCAGGGTGGTTTCCAGCCGCTCAGTTGTAGAGAGAGAGGCAGTTCCAGGAGCCTCAAGGAGTCAGGAAGTCACTGTGGATTGTCCAACGGGTATGACGTTTATCAAACGGAGACATGAGATCACTGACAAGTGAAAGGCAAGGCTATGCGCTCTGAGCATTCGGCTCCTTCTATAGGCCTCTTAGTCCTAGGGATACTACACTTAGCTTCCTTCCCTCTCTCTCCAGATAAAAGCAAGCATCCTGCCCCCGGGCCACAGTTTGGAGACCACTGGTATTAGAACGGACTTCACTGACAACCTTCTGAAGACATTCTCTGGGACGATATGCGTCAGGGTGGAAATAAGCGGTGACGTCATCAAGCTGGTTATACATTCCAGTGATTGGGTCAATTTTAGGACATCTACGGTATATTTGATTACAGTTAAAGAGATATTGGACCTCTTTCTACATGAGGTCTCAGACTGGTAAGAGTGTACAGTATATGTGGTGGTGGTGAAGCACTAAGGTTTTCGATGGCTTCTCTGATGTACAAATCACAGGTAAAATCATGTTAGGACTTGACTGTAAACTGTTTGTTTTTTCTTTATATTTGAACATTTTTATGTGGATTATGTGGATTTAACAGTGCAATACAATTTTCTATGTAGATTAAAATGGTTTTATTATGCAAAGATGGTGCATAGGCTATTTTTTTATGTTTTTATTCTTTTTTTTATTCTAAGCTCTATCATTTAATTATAGGTATGTAAGTACATTATTGGGTGAAGGCATTTGAAAGTCTCTAAGTAACGGCCTATTCTATAGGCAGTATGTTGTTCATACTCTGGCACCAGTGGTATATGGCTTTCACCCTCATCTTCAGTATTTTATTGTTCTTGGTTGGTGCCTGCTCCCTGGCTGTAGTGGTATATGGTTCCCACGCCCATCTGTACTGTTATAAGATGCCTTCTCCTGAACGTAGCGATATGTTTCTCACTCTCTGACTATTGTGGTATATGTTTCCCAGCCCCACCTGTTATGCTAGATAGCGCCTTTTCTCTGGGTATAGTTATGTGGGGCCCTGTCCCTGGATGTTGTGTTATATGTTTTCTGTTTTCTTGGTGTAATGGTAGATGGTGCCCAACCAATCTGTAGTGTTGTGTGATGCTCTTTCCCTGGTTGTAGTATTATATGGTATCCTCCTAATGTAGTAGTATATGGTTCCCAACCCCATCTGTAGTGTTAGATGGCACCCTTTCTCTAGGTGTAGTATTATATGGGGCCCTGTCCCTGGAAGTAGCATTATATAGTTTCTGTTCCCTGGGTGCAGTGATATATGGTGCCCAACCCATCTGTAGTGTTGTGTGATGCTCTATCCCCGGTTGTAGTATTATATGGTGTCCTCCTAATGCAGTAGTATATGGTTCCCAACCCCATCTGTAGTGTTAGATGGCACCTTTTATCTAGGTGTAGTAGTATGTGGGGCCCTTTCCCAGGAAGTAGCATTAAATGGTGTCTGTTCCCTGGGCGTAGTGATATATGGTGCCCAACCCATCTGTAGTGTTTGGTGGTGCGCTTTCCCTGGTTGTAGTTGCATATGGTGCCTCTCCCCATGAGTGGTGTTATATTGTGCCTGTCCCCTAGCTTTAGTGGTATATGGTGCCCATCTGTGGCGTTACAGCCCATTGTCCTTCTCCCGGACTGTATTGGTATATGATGCGCCCCCCCCCCCCCCAATCTGTAGTATTATATTGTCACTCATTCCTGGTTATTATTCCCATCCATGTTAAATAACATGTGGGTAGATGCAGCTTTTCAGAAAACACACAGTCCAGGTGCAGTAAAAGAATATATTGTAACAAAAGTCCAGCAATACACAACTGGCCCGGTGGGAAGGCAACCCTCACTCACATGTTGTAATAGTGATGGAACAGTAGCCTGAAGACTCAGAGGGGTTGACAGCATCTGCCACGTGGACCTGGCTAATCCGTACCCAAAAGGGAAGCCTTCCAGAGGCATGGAGTGAACTTTCCCTACTCCTCTGGATCCTTTCCCTGGCTCTGTGCACTGTCCCTGTCAGACGGATGACCTCTAGCCACTCTCAAAATGAGAGCCAAACCCATGAGCCAGGGTCTTAAATAGACTTTGCCTGACCCAAGATGGCCACCAAAGTCACATGGGGTGCCAGCATCCAATTGGATAGCGGTCTCCCTATGAAAGAGGAAATCATAGAGCAACTTTCTAAACAAAGGGCTAGTTTGCTGTCCTTCAAACATTAGGGGGGGGGGAGCACTGTGGCCAGTAGGAGTAGAAAAATGTCCTGGCGTCAGAGATAAAAGCAAGCAAAGGGCCACATTTTGCTCCGGGGCCACAGTTTGGAGACCCCTGCCATAGAGGAACTAGGTTCACCTCGACTTGCTCCCCCCCCCCCCCCCCCCCCCCACCTGCATTGCTGCTGCGGACGAGGGAGGATAGACTGGACTAGATTTCTACTGCTGATTTCTTCGTTGTGCTCTTTTGCCATTCTCTTTACTCATCAAGGTCATGAGAAACAAATAATTTGCAACTTTAGTGTTTGTCTTGGTCAGAATCTTCCATCTCTCTGAGTCTAGTGGTATGGTGACCACTCTATCTCTGCCGGTATACCGCTCTGTTTTTTTCCATCTATTTGTATGGTTTCGGTCAGCTTGGTTGGCTCATTTGGGCTTCAGTATTATGTATATGCTGATGACAGTCAAATCCATCTCTCGGCTTCCTGTCTCTCATCTTTAATGGATTATGTTCCTCACTGCCTCGCAGCTGTCTCCTCTTTCATGTCCTTTTCGCTGCGGAAAACCCGATGGATAAAAGTGAACTTTTCATTATTCTGTTTTCTCCGAGTTTTAGTGCATTGTTCAGTTGTTTGCAAATGAGAGTGGTAATCCCAAACTGCGCTGCCTGCAAAGCATGCAATTATTAGTGTGTCATTGTATACTGTTTCTAAATTGCAATAATTACTAGTCCACAACACACTGACTACTGTGCTAAAACACGTTTTATTTGTTAGAAGAACTTAAAGCGGAAGTAAACCCTTTGATTTAAATAGTTAAAAAAAACATGGCATGCCGGAAATGCTAACTGTCACATTGACTATGCTTTCAACCAAACTGTCAAACCATCCAATGGCTGGTGTCATAACTGATCACATGTGCAGCATCATGGCAGTTGAAGATTGAACAGAGGCCAAGATGGCAGCTTCCTTGGCTGAAAACAATAGGAGGGTTTACTTCCACTTTAAAGCCCCATACACACGCTCGGATTATCCGAGGACCAGGTCCATCGGATCATGTCCGTCGTACTTTGTCCGATGTTGGTTTTGCGTACACACGGTCGGACAAAGTTGTCGGAAAATCCGATCATTCTGAACGTGGTGACGTTTGTTGCCTACGACGGGACTACGTAGAGGCTAGTAGCCAATAGCTTTGGTCTTGTAATGTGATCTGAGCATGCGTAGCACTTTGTCCGTTGGAATTCGCTACACACGATCGAATTTGGTGTGATCGGACTTTGTTGTCAAAAAAATCTATCCAGCAGGAGATAGGACTTTGTCCGTCGGACAATCCGATGGAAACTGTCCGATGGTGCCTACACACGGTCGGAATTTCCGACAACATTGTCTGATAGGACAGAATCCATCTGAAAATCCGACCGTGTGTATGGGGCTTAAAGGTACACTTCAGTCAAAAATTTATATTTTGTATTTAATTGTAGAGGGATGACAGGCTTTAGGGTGTGATGGACATCCTTGTAAGTGTGCAGGATACTGACTGTGGTTTATGATTAGGTTTTGCCTGTTGGAGTGGAGTTGATGTATGGAGAAAATGGTGAGCATAAAGCCAAAATCCAATTTGGAATTGATTGTCCATCTCACATGGCCTACTGGTTCTGTGTAATTAACCACTACAATACTGGGCACTTTCGCCCCCTTCCTTCCCAGACCAATTTTCAGCGCTCTCGCAATTTCACTGACAATTGCGCGGTTATGCTACGCTGTACCCAAATTACATTTTTATCATTTTGTTTGCATAAATAGAGCTTCCTTTTGGTGGTATTTATTCACTACTCCGTTTTTTACTTTTTTCGATATTGGTTTCTATGCAGAATTGTGACTATTTTTACCCTCTATAGCAGGGGTGCCCAACCTTTTGAAGAGCGAGGGCCACTTAAGCGACTTGGTAACTGGTCGCGGGCCACAATCTGCGGAGAGGGTGGATGGCATGGCATTTGGAGAGCGGACACGGACGCAGCCCACGACCTTTTAGTGGATCGTATTGGAGGTAGAACACAAGTCGGTTTATGTCTGCCACTACTTAGAGGTGAATGGAGGGTCCAATGGGTCGGACTGACCGTGTAAAAAGGGGTCCAAGGCTGCTTTCACACTGATGCACTGCGGTTTACCAGCCCCACATGTGCAATGCAGTGTACCTTTGTCTTTCCTACAGTTTGCAATAGACTGCTATTATATTCTGCAGGTGTGATGCACTTTCAGAAAGCTCACCAAACTCGCAGGTAATAATAAGTCTATGGCTCAGTGCAGGTAACCCACAGGTAAACTGATCTGCACCTGCGTATCAGTTTGAAAGCAGCCCAGTAACCACTGCAGAAAAGATATGCCCATATATACACTGTGATTTTAGTAATAAACTGACCTTTTATAACAGTATTCTTTCTATTCAATCCCAGAGCAGGAGGTCGCGGGCCACATCAGAGGGCTCCGCGGGCCACATGTGGCCCCCGGGCCACTGGTTGGGCACCCCTGCTCTATAGCTTTAGTAAATAAACCCCAAATACACAAAGCTAAAAGTCAAAAGTGGCATTCAGTGTTTGTAATACAGTCACATTAGAACAGGGGTTTCCCAATTTTCTTAAGATAGGGCCAGTTTACCGTCCTTCAGACTTTCAGACTGTGGCCATTGGGAGTACAAAATGTCCTAGCATCAGTGGGAGTAAACAATCCCCCATCATTGGTGCCAGTGGGAGAATTTGTGCCCCCAATGCACGAAAGTGTAAGTGAGAGCTGGCCCTACCCAGAGCTCCTGATGGGAGATGAGCTGGAAACCATAGTGGTCCTACTTTTCTTTGCTGTCACCAGGTCACGGTCCTCAGGATTACTCTACTAAAGTGGATAGCTGGAACAGAGTGGTTATGGTGTAGAGACTGTAGACCAAACACTAGTCAGAAGAATAGTTATGACCAGGAGGAGGTTGTGGGCTGGCGACAGGCAAGAATGCAGTCTGGTCCAGACAGAGGTCATAGGCAGGCAGCAGGAAAGAGAGTAGTAAGATCCAGGCAGAGGTCATTGGCAGGCAGTATAAACAGAATAGTCAGATCCAGACAGGCGTCATGGGCAGGCAGTAGCAAGATATTAGTCAGGTCCATGCAGAGGTTGTGGGCAGACAGGAGGAAAGAGAGTAGTCAGGTCCAGGCAGAGGTCATGGGCAGACAGTACTAAGAGAGTGGTCAGGTCAGGCAGGAGTTGTGGTCACTATTGCTGTGACTCTGATGAAGAGGGTACTCCCTTGTAACGCGTAAGCCGTCTGCGATGCCATCTGGTTCCTCCTAACATCTGGTCCAGGTTGCAGGTGTCTAGAGACACGGTTCTGAATTGCTGGAGCAC
The DNA here is from genome assembly GCA_028564925.1 of Lithobates sylvaticus. Taxonomy (NCBI): domain Eukaryota; kingdom Metazoa; phylum Chordata; class Amphibia; order Anura; family Ranidae; genus Lithobates; species Lithobates sylvaticus. The sequence continues at coordinate 173,083,553 of CM053037.1, read as the reverse complement.
TGATAAGCCTTTTTTAAATGCTCGTTTGTGAATATTACTCTTGTTGTTACAATTTTAAATACATTTTATCTATGGTAATGCACAAGGTCAGTGCGCCCTCCTTTTCTTTCTATATATAGGAGTTGTGGTCAGGCAGTGACAAGAGAGTAGTCAGGTCCAGGAAAAGGTCAGAGGAAGGCAGTAGTAAGAGAGTAGTCAGGTCTAGGCAGAGGTCATGAACAGGCTGTAGCAAGAGAGTAGTGAGATCTATGCAGAGGTCATGGGCAGGCAGTAGCATGAGAGTAGTCAGGTCCAGGCAGAGGTCATGGGCAGGCATCAGGCAAGATAGTAGTCAGGATAATCCAGTTCAGTAACAAGGAAGGCAATCTAAAATTATAATAGATTTATTATACAAAGTGATAGCAGCACCAGACACTTTAAAAGCTGATACTTTGATACCCATTTGGTAAGAGGACTCACTCAGTGTCATTTCAGGGGATTTTGGAAGTCCAGCCAGGGACGGTGTGCATACCATTGTAAGACCTGGCAGGGATTCTGAGAGGAGCTCTGGAAGCCCTGGCAGGGATTCTGCATTACTGTAACAGAAGTCTTGGGCATCCATCTTGATGAAGCAGACATGATCCACGAAACATGTCAAAATCAACTTGCCAGCAAACAAGTTAAACTACTTTAAGATGCTTCTGTAGTCATTGATGCTGGCTAAAAAGGAGTATGGGACAAACTAGTAGGTTTTATGTAAAATAATAGTAAAAAAATTATGTATTTTAATGTGAACTGGATGGCCTTTTGTTTATACATTTTTTTAAGAATGTTTGTTATCAATAAACTTATTCTCATTTTATTAGTAATTTCTGAGTACTAAATTTAAAGTCCCACAAAAAAAAAAAAAGGTAAATTTCTATATCCACTTGAAGATCAGGCCTTTTCTGACACTTTTTGTTTACAAGTTTAAATCAGTATTTTTTGTAAGACAATTACTTATAAGCCCCAAACATTATATATATATATATATATATATATATATATATATTTTAGCAGAGACCCTAGGGAATAAAATGGTAAGCCATTTTTTAGGTCACACGGTATTTGCACTGCTGTTTTTCAAACACATTTTTTTTGGAAAAAATACACTTTAATAAATAATAATAATAAAAAAAAAAAAACAATATACTGTGTACCCCAATTTTTTGGTAAATATGAAAGATGATATTACACTGAGTAAATAGATATTTAATATGTCGAACTTTAAAACGCTTGTGGAATGGGGACAAACTGCTGTATTTAATAATCTCCATAGTTGACGTGTTAAAATTTTTACAGATGACCTGTTTAGAGTCATGCCCCGTACACACGGTCGGAAATTCCGACCACAAAATCCGTCAGATTTTTTCCTACGGATTTTGTCTGACACTGGTGTTGCATACACACGGTCGGACAAAGTTGTCGGAAAATCCGATCATTCTGAACGTGGTGATGTTCGTTGCGTACGGCGGGACTAAGTAGAGGCTAGTAGCCAATAGCTTTGGTCTTGTAATGTGATCTGAGCATGCGTGGCACTTTGTCCGTCGGAATTCGCTACACACGATCGTAAAAACTCCGATAGGACTTTGTTGTCGGAAAATTTGAGAGCAGGATCTCAAACTTTTTTCGTCGGAAATTCCGATGGAAAAAGTCCGATAGAGCCCACACACGGTCGGAATTTCCGACAACATGGTCTGATAGGACATTTTCCGTCGGAAAATCCGGACGTGTGTACGGGGCATAACAGGGGACGTCTAGCGCTAGAATTATTACTCTTGCAATACATTACATGTATGACTTACGCATGCGTTCGCTTCTGCGTGCAAGCTCGGAGGGAGGGGGCACTTTTTTTTCTTCTTATTTTTTTTTACACTGTCACTTTAATTATTTGTTTTTAATCACTTTTATTCCTATTACAAGGAATGTAAACATCCCTTGTGATGGAAATAAGGATGACAGGTCTTCTTTATGGTGAGACCTGGGGTAAAAAAGACCCCAAATCTCTCCTTTACCTTTAAAAGCAAAGGATCAAAAAAAAATTTTGATCTTTTGCTTTAAAAAAAAAAAAAAAATGTGTTCACTTCTGCTCTAGACCGAAAGTGACTTCATGATGTCGTTCTCCAAGGCCATAGAGGCAATCAGAGACTATCTAGTCTCTCATTCCCCTTGTGACCAGACAGCTGCAATGTCGGATCGTTTCTCGGGCTCGCCGTTAAAAATGGTAAGCCCGAGAAACACCAGCCAGCTGCGGAACGTCCCCTCCCGCAACTTTGGAAAGCGACATAGGGGTTAATGAGCCACTTTCATGAGAAAGCCAGCTTGGAAAAAAAAAAAGATACTGGGGGTTATGACTAATAGCTTCAGCCATAACCCCGTAAACCACTTGCAAACCACAACGTATACAGTTTATGTGTATTGCGGTCGGCATGTGGATATAAAAAATATGTGGAATGTAATCACTATGGATGACAAAAAGTTAAATGTTAGAGCACTACTCTCATTTATTCTGGCGGGATTTGTTTGAAGATTGGTGTGAGATGGTAAATGTAATGAGGCTTTACAGTGCATCTCCTCTGATAGACCGTGTGACCTGTGATTTCTCGTGACTAAGCCAAGGAACTGCAGGGGACGGTATTACTCTGCTCAGCCCCTCCCACCAACAATAAGTATCCAGCCTAAGCAGTCTCACTACTATTTAGGTATTGCTGGAGAAGTCTCTCTGTATCTAGACAGTCTCTTGTGACATGCATAAATATCAGTTTCTAGCATGGCTGTAGGCACCATTTCTGGAACACGGTGGGAGCCCCAAATGGATTCACTGGTAGGCTACGTGCCTAGGTTTGGTATAGCCTGCAGAACCTAACCCTTACAGGACTTTTTCATTTACAGTGCCTTGAAATACTATTCATACCCCTTGAAATTTTCCACATTTTGTCATTGTAGCGGCCATAACCCTTGATGGGGCGGCCTTAACTTTTTGGCTTACCGGTTACCTCCGCTTGGCTTGTTCTTCCAGGTCTAAGGGTTCCCAGGGTTAGTACCCAACGACTTTGGACGCTGACACCATAAAAGTCCTTTTGAAAGGTTTTTATTTGCAGGGGTAACATCCAACAGACACAGTCTCATATAGGAACAGAGGGCAAGGGTGAAGAAACTCAGGCACCTTGAACTGCAAATTAGTTGAAAGTCTACAATGCAAACCCAGAGAGTAGCCACTCACAGCTGGGCGCTTCAAAGCTGAACAAATCTCTAGCCCGAGATCATGGCAGTCAGCACTTGAATTCGGAACTTGCAAAGTCTCTAACCTTGAAGAAAAGTTGCACTCAAAGTGAACAGGAACCTTTCCTCAGTACCTGGAATGTTCTCTGTCTCCTTGGCAGTACTGGTAAAGCGTGGATTTGTCAGTGTCCTTGACAACCCAGCAACCAGGAACTTCTTGGGATGCCAGCTTGTTGGCCCTCCTCCGAAGAGTCCTCCCCCGGTCGCCTTCACGAGCTGCGATGCCCCTCCAAGTTGAGAGCACATCCGGGCGCCTTGAATCCTCTCTCAGTTACTGCGCCTCGGACCAGCCGGTTCCGAGACTCGGGAACAGATGGATCCTTGCCCGGACCAAACAGGTCTGTGGGGCTAGTCAAGCTGACCATGCTGCGGGGCGGCCTTCGCTCCATGACCGGGACCCCTCGCGGGGCTACCCCGGTCCAGATTCAGGAACATCCGGTCCCGACGAACGAACACCGAACACGTGACTCCAGCATCTTAACTACCCTTCCCCAGACTCCTCAGTGGGGCCAGACGCACCCGCCGATTGGCTCCGGGGAATGTTGATACCCAAAACGTCCAACCAGGCCTGATTCTGAACCTGTCATGTGCACCTAAAAGTACCCATGACCAGGCAGAACCCCTACACAGCCCAGCCAAACTGATGCCAAAGTTAAACCTACACAATTAACCCCCAGAACCCCTTTACTGTTCTGAGAGAAAAATACTAAATTTACACCTAGCGGACACCTTGCTGAAGTGTCGCCGCTACATCATGTTACAACCAAAAACGTAAATATATTTTATTGGGATTTTATGTGATAGACCAACACAAAGTGGCACATAATTTCGAAGCTAAAGGAAAATAAACGTTTTTCATACATTTTTACAAATAAATATGTGAAAAGTGTGGTGTGTATTTCAGCCCCCCTGAGTCAATACTTTGTAGAACCTCCTTTCACCGCAATTACAGCTGCAAATCTTTTTGGGGATGTCTCTACCAGCTTTGCACATCTAGAGAGCAACATTTATGCTCATTCTTCTTTGCAAAATAGCTTAAGCTCTGTCAGATTGGATGGAGAACGTCTGTGAACAGCAATTTTCAAGTCTTGCCACAGATTCTTAATTGGATTTAGGTCTGGACTTTGACTGGGCCATTCTAACACATGAATATTCTATGATCTCAACCATTCCATTGTAGCTATGGCTGTATGTTTAGGGTCGTTGTGAACCTCTGCCCCAGTCTCAAGTCTTTTTGTAGACTCTAACAAGTTTTGTTCTAAGATTGCCCCTGCCCCTGCGGAAGAAAAGCATCCCCACAACATAATGCTGCCACCACCATTTTTCACGGTAGGAATGGTGTCTTCAGGTTGATGTGCAGTGTTAGTTTTCAGACACAAATTGCGTTTTGCTTTTAGGCCAAAAAGTTAAATTTTGGTCTCATCTGACCAGAGCACCTTCTTCCACATGTTCACATGTTTGCTGTATGTGTGCGGACTTCTTATGGCTTTCTTCTTGCCACTCTTCCATAAAGACCAGATTTGTGGAGAGCACGATTAATAGTTGTCCTGTGGACAGATTCTCCCACCTGAGCTGTGGATCTCTGCAGCTCCTCCAGAGTTACCATGGGCCTCTTCACCGCTTATCAAATTAATGCTCTCCTTGCCCGGCCTGTCAGTTTAGGTGGACGGCCATGTCTTGGTAGGTTTGCAGTTGTGCCATACTCTTTCCATTTTCAGATGATGGATTGAACAGTGCTTCGTGAGATGTTCAAAGCTTGGGATATTTTTCTATAACCTAACCCTGCTTCACAACTTTATCCCTGACCTGTCTGGTGTATTCCTTGGCCTTCATGATGCTGTTTGTTCACTAAGGTTCTCTAACAAACCCTCTAAAGGGCTTTACAGAACAGCTGTATTTATATTAAATTACACACAGGAGGACTCTTTTTACTAATTAGGTGACCTCTGAAGACAATTGGTTCCACTAGATTTTAGCTAGGAGTATCAGAGTAAAGGGGGCTGAATACAAATGCACGCCACACTTTTCACATATTTATTCGTAAAAAAATTGGAAAACCATTTATCATTTTCCTTCCACTTCACAATTATGTGCCACTTTGTGTTGGTCTATCGCATAAAATCCCAATAAATGCATTTACGTTTTTTGGTTGTAACGTGACAAATTGTGGAAAATGTCAAGGGGTATGAATACTTTTTCAAGGCACTGTAATTTTAAACTTTTTTGTTAACATTATTCTGACTCAGCAATCAGAATAATGCAGACAATAGTGAGGGATGTTTAGCATCCATCTGTCACTTGTAGGCCACACACAAAAAAGTATGTCATCTGTACATTTTTGGCACAAACCCGACAGGGAATCTTATAAATTAAAGAATTATACCGCTGGGACATACTTAGCTGGTGAATAATTGAAACCACTCCAAGTGCTGCCTGAATAGTATGTTGGCAATGAGATATATTTGTCCTATTGTAATGAGCAATAATGTAACTTGCCTGGCTTCATAAGGATTTTTAAGATGAGATGCTACTTACCTCTCGAACAGGAACATTTGACATTTAAAGCAGACCTATGGTAAAAATACAATCGCCGGCTGCCAACTCCTCTCCTAAACAGGAGAACAAGGTACAACATACTAACATTGGCTGGAGAATCTGCCAGAAGCCATGTCACCATGGGAATTTGAATATGTAATCTCTCATGAGGAGAAGAATCAGCCAATCTGAACTCTCATTCCCCCTATATTGTACCTGTGAAACGCGTTGATCCGCCTCCACCCCAATGATTGTACTAACTACATTGATAAATCTGGTTATGCACAATTTTAAGCCTATAAGGTCAAACTGAGTATGCTCAGTATTGCAGTGTGATAACTGGTGAGAGGAGACTGAGGAAATGCTTCCTTCTGTCTGCAGCAGACTGATGACACCATTCAAGCCTAGTCAAAGTCCCTGACTGGAGCTGAAGCCATTTTACTGAAATAGGTGGAGCTTTTCTGGAAACTTGTACTATTGCTGTATATTGTGACATGTCAGGAATTTATTCATCAAGACTTGTAAAAGTTAACTTTAATTGGTAGCTGCAACAGAACATATGCTGAAGGTTTAAGTGGTGTTTCCACCCAAAAAATAAAAAAAAATAGCTTAAAATTCATAAAAAAAAATAAAATAATTGTAAAAAAAAATTTTTTTTTACTCACCTCTAAATGCCTGTTGCTAGGGGGTCCCTCGTAGTCTGCCTCCTTCAGTGCCCGGGCACTGACATCACTTCCCCTTGGCACAGTCAGTCATCTGGGACACGTGACAGGTCCCAGATGACTGCGCGCCGTATCTCGGCGCGAGGCACCGCTCGCGCACGCGCAGTGGGTGCCCGGCTGTGCCCACAGTAAGAATGCCGGCACCACCCAGCGGGGGAAGGGGAGGGCTTCGATCCCCCGCATCGGTGGACCCTGGGACAGGTAAGTGTCCGATTATTAAAAGTCAGCAGCTGCAGTATTTGTAGCTGCTGGCTTTTACATTTATTTTTTTTACGGGGGACCCCACTTTAAAGATCTGTTCCAAACTTGTAACATAGGTTTCCAAAAAAAAACAAAGCATTGTAAGGAAATGGCAGGAATAACCCCACTCCTCAAATGATTACATCTCACGTGTATGGTCATACTTTCAGCTTCCACAGACCAAAATAAGACCATGAGGTCCCAACACCTCCTCCTGCATAGATCCTGAAATAAATCCTGAAATTGGAACAAATTATAAACTAAACATTATCTACTGTATATCTGAGAGTGGTCATGGATTCCATAAATGTATTAATTTGTCTACTCCTATAATTAGCTAGTCTATTAAAACTTTGATAGTTACTGTTGATAGCACAATAATATAAGGTTAGCTATGAAAACAAACACACTGCTTAATAAAACAACGTCTTATTTATTTCCCAAGAAAATAGGAAACCGCTAACATGAAAATACTAAAGGAAGGTATTGCAAAGCATATAACAACAAGAAAAATCAAATATACTTATCGCAAAGTTGTCCTATAGATATGGTATCCTCAGCTGGGCTTGAGATGGTAACAGAGTGAGCTCTATCTCAGGCAGCCCTTTTATACGTCAATCATACACCATCCATGACCATCCATGACGAATCACAGTATTTACGGGGCAGTCCTCCTCAATATATTATATTACTGTCCATCCTGTTGTATTGGCATCTAGGGGCAGCATTGTCCATGTATCATGTCTCTGTATCCCGGGTCAATCTTCAAAGCCTGTTGGTCCTTTGATCTTTGTAACCCACCTTCATCAATTATCTCGCTTGCATAGCGTTATAACATCAGGCGGTCCGGAGCCAAGCTTTTGTTCAGCCTTGATGGAGGCCTGATCTCTTATTTCAGATATACTACAAAGCTTTGATGTGCAACTTGTTACATTCCAGACCTGGTATCACCCAGAAAGAGAAACTCCAGAAATATGATATTAAACCATTTTGCCTTCCAACAGATCCCCTCTGGGAAGAAAGTGACACATGCAGGGGGAAGGCACACCACAGTACATTATTAGCCATTACATAATCACACTTTAACCCTTAGTGCACTGAAAGGCAACATACAGGCACAGTTCTTATCAAGCAGCATGAATTCCTGTACCAGGTGCTTTAGTGTCCATAAGGCCCCTTTCACACTGGGGCGGTTTTCAGGCGGTACAGCGCTAAAAATAGCGCCTGTACACCGCCTGAAAAAAACGGCCCCATTTACTCCAGTGTGAAAGCCGGCGGGCTTTCACACTGGAGCGGTGCGCTAGCAGGACGGCAAAAAAAGTCCTGCTAGCAGCATCTTTGGAGCGGGATGGGATCGGTGTATTCACCGTTCCTATACCGCTCCTTCCCATTGATTTGAATGGGACACCGCGGTAATACCGCGGCAATACCGCCTAAGTCCAAGATTGGTAGTTTAAAGGGTAACGCCACTTTCGTGGAAAAGAATATAATAATATAGTGTATACAATTGTGACACAAGTCATATTGTAATTGAATGTTATTAATAATGACCTTTCCTTTTCAATCTGCAGCTCTGTAATTTTCTGTGAAATGCAATATGGTGACCTGGAGGTGTTCTGTGTACATAATGTTTACAGAATGCCCATCCCAGAAATGTTATTTTTATTGCTTGTTTGATTGGCTCACTGATTTTCCCAGAAGACTGCACTAAGATACAAGTCAGATTTCTGGCATCCTCTGCAACAAAAAATTCATTTTTGGTGAGATACTCCCAACAGAAAATCATGTCTAAAGGGATGCATGCCCAGCAGCTTTCCTCATTAGAGCTTTGCAGGTGCAGCAGCTGATTGATAATTAGGAAACCACTCACATTAGACTCACTTAGAGAGGCACAGACAAACACACAGGGATTTCTTCAGAATAACAAAAGGTAGGAATTGTGCAACAAAGTTTGTCAAAATCCTTACAATGTACATCGATCACCCAGAGGGGAATGTTTTTTTTCTCAACAAAAGTGGAGTTACTATTTAATCAAGAGAATTCATTAAGGTAACAAACCTTCAGCCTTTAGAAACACTTTAACCACTTTAACCATGTACTGCGGCAAGGTGGCTCAGCTGCGCAAATCGGCGTACCGATATGGTGATTCGTGCACTAGCTTTCATGGGCTCTGATTGGCCAGCGGAGGAGCCAATCAGCGGTCTGGTAGACTCAATGTCCGCTGGCTGCCCGCGATCGTTCCCCGCAGAGACAGAATGGGGATCTGCCGAAGTAAACAAGGCAGATCTCCGTTCTGTGGGGATGACACAGAAGCAGGAAGACGGATCTGTGTGTTTCCCTAGTCACACAGTCCCCCATACAGTTAGAAAACACAAGCAGGGAACATATTTAACCCCTTGATTGCCCCTGATGTTAACCCATTCCCTGCCAGTGTCATTAGTACAATCTCAGAGCACATTTTTAGCACTGATCACTGTAATAATGTCACTGGTTCCCAAAAAAGTGTCAAAAATCTGTTAGGTGTCCTTTTTTTCCGCTGCAATGTTGCAGTCCTGCTAAAAATCACTGATCGCCGCCATTACTAGGGAAAAATAAATAAAAATGCCATAAATCTATCCCCTATTTTGTAGATGCTATAACTTTTGTGCAACCCAATCAATTAACCCTTATTAGGATTTTTTTTATCAAAAAAATGTAGAAGAATACATATTGGCCTAAACTGATGAATACATTTGTTATTTTTTTTTGGATACCGTATATACTCGAGTATAGGCCGACCCGAATATTAGCCGAGGCCCCTAATTTACCACAAAAAAATGGGAAAACTTATTGACCCGAGTATAAGCCGAGGGTGAAAAATGCAGCAGCTACTGTAAGTGGAAAAGAGGGTCAGCAAATGCCCATCTGCAGCTGCATGTCCCCTGTGTCCTGTACAAACCCCCCGTGTCCCCATTGCAGCCTACCTGTGCCGATCTGCCTCTCTCCGATCTGCCACCTGTGTCCACCATTGCAGTCTTGCGATCGTTAATGCCTCCTTGTCGGCACGATCGCTGGATGTCCTGTGTCGCAAAAACTGGCCTGGTCATTAACAGGGTAAATCCTTCCAGGGCTGAAGTGGTTAAGAAACAAAACACAGACGTGCACATAGCTTTGCATATTGCATATTTATATATTTTTCTTCTTTTCCTTTTTAAGCATATAGCTAAATATTTGGCCAAAAATTGGGAGCTTACAGTTGATGTCATCCAAACAAACAGGAAACCTTCCGGTTAGAGAATCAGTTTTGGTACACATGCCCACTTTAAATGAAAACAGCTGATGGTTTGCTGTGGCAAACCCAGCATACAAAGAGCGGCGAAAGAAATTTCCGGAAATATAGTTTGAGACGGCTGAGTTTAGCGTCCATAGGAAGGAGTGTGGTGTCTGATGTCAATAAATAGTTCAGATTATATCTGATTCTGTAAAGAACTTGATCAAATCACTATGTGTATGGCCACCATAAGAGGCTGCCCCATGGTAGCAATATAAGTATAAATTTAATCTGTTTACAGTATATTTTGACTTCTCCGGTTCATTCCTTTTTCCTCGTCAACATGCTAATTCATTTAAAAAAAATAAATAAAAAAAAAACATTTCCATTTTCATTACATAGTTAAAGAGGAAGTAAAGCCTATTTAAAAAAAAAAAAAAAAAAACGGAACCTGCAAGGCAAAGGCATAATGAGCTAGTATGCATAGCATACTAGCTCATTATGAATAACTTACCTGAGAACGAAGCCCCCGAAGCGGTCCTCATCCACGATCTTCTGCGCCGCCATCAAACCCGGAGTGACTTCTGGGTCTCGCCGCTCCAGCGCTGTCATTCGCTGGAGTGGCGATGAGGTCACTCCCGCGCATGCGTACGAGAGCGGCATATCGCCGTGATCTCGGCATGCTCAGTGCGCCTGCGCGCCGCTGTCTACGGCGCATTCGCCGTAGATAGCGGTGCCTTTTCTTTTCTAAATATCTCCTAAACCATGTAGGTTTAGGAGATATTTATTGGACCTACAGGTAAGCCTTAATCTGGGTTTACCTGTAGGTCAAAGTGGTTTGTAAGGGTTTACAACTACAGCTCCAGGCCTTTTTTTGATACTTTTGTTTACATGTAAAGATCAGTATTGCTTGCTAGAAAATTTGTTAGAACACCCAAACATGATATATATTTTTTAAAGCAGAGACCCTAGAGCAGGGGGTCTCAAACTGGTGGCCCTCCAGCTGTTGCGAAACTACAAGTCCCATCATGCCTCTCTGGCTGTGGGAGTGATACTTGTAACTGTCAGCCTTGCAATGCCTCATGGGAGTTTTGCAACAGCTCGAGAACCGCCAGTTTGAGACCCCTGCCCTTGAGAATAAATTGGTAGGTGTTTTCTTATGGGTGTGAGTTTCTTATGTCACACGGTATTTGGGCAGCGGTTTTTCAAATGCAGTTTTCTTTTTGTTGGAAAAAATACACTTTTTTGGAATTTGAATGCAAAAAAACACAAACATGTTTGGTATCTATTTACTTGTCATAACATTATCTTTTTTATATTTTACAATAACGTTGGGTTATGTCAACGTTATTGTAAAATATAAAAAGATAATGTTACGCCAAGTAAATAGATACCAAACATGTCCCGCTTTCAAATTGTGAACGCCTGTGGAACAAAACTACGTCAATTTTACTATGTATAGGCGATGCTTTAAAAGCCTTTAAAGATTACCACTTTACAGCGGAGGTCTAGTTCTAGAATTGCTGCCCATGATCTGACTTTTGTAGCGATGCTTCACGTGTGTAATGCCCCGTACACACGGTCGGAAAATCTGACCACAAAATCCATCGGATTTTTTCCGACGGATTTTGTCCGACACTGGTGTTGCGTACACACGGTCGGACAAAGTTGTCATAAAATCCGATCATTCTGAACGTGGCGACGTTTGTTGCCTACGATGGAACTACGTAGAGGCTAGTAGCCAATAGCTTTGGTCTTGTAATGTGATCTGATGAAAAAAAAAAAAAATCCGATGGAAAATGTCCGATGGAGCCTACGCACGGTCGGAATTTCGGACAACATTGTTCCGATAGGACATCTTCCGTCGGAAAATCCGACCGTGTGTATGGGGCTTTGGAGGATTGCTGTTTGCTTGTGTGCAGAACCAACATGCACTTTCGCCTTTGTGCGCTAGTATGGGGGAAAAGGGGCACTTTACATTTTCTTTTATTATTATTATACTTTTTTTTTTCTTTACACTGTTGCTTTAAAAAAAATGTATTTTTTTAAATCACTTGTATTGCTGTCACAAGGAATGTAAACATATTTTGTGACAGCAATTGGCACGTTGCAAGTACTCTTTATGGTACAGACCCCAGATCCCTCCTGTGCCTGAGAGATCCTTGGAAAGGTGACGGGAGAGGGGAAGAAACGTCCCCTCCTGCTGCTTGTAATAGCAATTGAGCGGCTAGTTAGCCGCTCCTATTGCTATTACAAGAGAGCCGACTGCTGGCTCTAAAAAATGGCTGTGGGCATCATCCCGAAATAACCACTGAAAGCCCAGTGATGTACGGGTATGTTGCTGGTCGTTAAGTGGGTAATATCCTGGGGATAGGAGTCACTTAAAAAGTTGCCTTATGGTAAGTTATGTTTTCCTTTCTCAGCCATAGTTAGATGTAACCCTATGGTTCCTGCAGAGGTTGTTAGGGGTTCCTCAAACCTTTCAGATAATTTCCTATCGACAGCATTGATTTTTTTTAGCTATCCGACAGAGGGGAATTCTTTCCATTGACTACCAATGTAAGGAACATTCTTCCCACTGACCACCAATGTAAAGAGCATTCTTTCCATTGACCACAAATATAAGGAACATTCTTCCCACTGACCACCAATGTAAGGAACATTCTTCCCATTGACCACCAATGTAAGGAACATTCTTCCCACTGATCACCAATGTAAGGAACATTCTTCCCACTGATCACTAATGTAAGGAACATTCTTCCCACAGAGCACCAATGTAAGGGACATTCTTCCCACTGACCACCAATGTAAGGAGCATTCTTTCCATTGCCCACAAATATAAGGAACATTCTTCCCACTGACCACCAATGTAAGGAACATTCTTCCCATTGACCACCAATGTAAGGAACGTTCTTCCCACTGATCACCAATGTAAGGAACATTCTTCCCACTGATCACTAATGTAAGGAACATTCTTCCCACAGAGCACCAATGTAAGGGACATTCTTCTCATTGACCACCAATGTAAGGGACATTCTTCCCATTGACCACCAATGTAAGGAACATTCTTCCCACTGATCACCAATGTAAGGAACGTTCTTCCCACTGATCACCAATGTAAGGAACGTTCTTCCCACTGATCACCAATGTAAGGAACATTCTTCCCACTGATCACCAATGTAAGGAGCATTCTTCCCACTGATCACCAATGTAAGGGACATTCTTCCCACTGATCACCAATGTAAGGAACATTCTTCCCACTGATCACCAATGTAAGGAGCATTCTTCCCACTGATCACCAATGTAAGGGACATTCTTCCCACTGACCACTAATGTAAGGAACATTCTTCCCACAGCGCACCAATGTAAGGAACATTCTTCCCATTGACCACCAATGTAAGGAACATTCTTCCCACTGATCACCAATGTAAGGAACGTTCTTCCCACTGACCACTAATGTAAGGAACATTCTTCCCACTGGCCACCAATGTAAGGATCATTCCTCCCACTAACTAACATACTAATGCTAGTACGGTATACTGTAGATTTAGTAATTATTAGCAGGGGTTCCCTGAGACCAGAAAATTATTTTAATGGTTCCTCCATGTTAAAAGATGCAGAAAGGCGAGTCGTACAATGTTTTATTTGTTCCGCATAGGACAAGAGGAAAAACAATACACTGCCAACACGTGGCAGAACATCCCCCTTCATCAGGGCTTTTGCAATTACCACAGCATCTGTTAAGCCCCATACACACGGTCGGACTTTTTCATCAATTTGGTCCGATCGGACAAGGTTGTTGAAAAATCAGACCGTGTGTATGCACCATCGGACAGTGTTCGTCGGTTTGTCCGTCGGACAAAGTCTTATCTCCTGCTGGAAAGATTTCCCGTCAACCCGGTCCGATCACACCAAATCCGAGCGTGTGTACGCTTGTCCGACGGACAAAGTGCTACGCATGCTCAGAAGAAATTCTGTGACGGAAGCGCTCGGTCAGGTAAAACTACCTTTCCTAATCGACACAGCACATTCGTCACGCTGCAATGTTAAAATGTCTTTAATGCAGCGCATTCTCTTTTTCTTTACAATGCAACAAGAATGACATCTTTTAGCTGCTCCTATTCACCCGCACTTCTCACAAACTTACTTCTTTATTACTTTGCAGCATTTATACACTACATGTTTATTTTTACTCTGAACGGAAAAGAATCTTTGTTATTTTTTTACCATGATTTGTCTTTTTTTTTTTTTTTTGGGGAATACATATTTGAATGTTTTTTTTTTTTTTTTTTGGAGGGGGGTTGTGTGTCTCAAATTACCAAAAACACATTATTTACATTTGTATTTCTTGCTTAAATTTACTAGGAGGTTGTTTGTTGTTGTTGCCCCTTGTTAATTCTACTTTAGGATTAGTGAAATGTACCTGCCTACTCAAAGAAAAACTGTCATTGTAGCAAAGTAAAACACAATAGTCAATGATTATTTCAAATCAAAAAAAACCTTTATTTAGGTCACACCAACAAACCAAAGAGGAACGCAGCCATGGTGAAACTTGGGGAATTTGCAAAGTCTTGGCCCCCCACGGCAACCATCATTGTCCAAGCGTAGAAAATTGGGGGCCTGAGGAGTACGTATATTAAGGGGAGTGCAATCTGGTCGTGAAGTCCAAAGTATCCGGAACTGCAGCAGATGCCATCTAGGTCCCCAGGCTCTGGTACTACAAGAGGCTCCATCTTCTCTCACACCAGACTGATTGCAGGTCGTCACTCTCAGGTCTTCCTTCCACGCTTCCTTCCACGCTGTGGCTGTCGTGCTGGTGGGGTGGCAGAAGGAGGAGGAGGAGGAGGCGGAGCATGGTAACTATGGCAAACATGTGTGAGTGGGGTCATCTCCCCAGCCCTACCCTTATTTAGGACATGGAGGATGAGCCCCTCACACATGTTGCGTTGCCCCACCTCCATACCCATCATTTTTGTGACAACCACCGAGCCAAAGGTCTCCTCGTCGGCGGGTGTGGCATGTAGGGAGTCTGAAGCCTCTCTGATCATCCGGAGCGCTGACTGTGCCGCATAACCCCCCCTTCTCGCCCTTTTGTACGGAGGGCGGAGGGGAGGGGTTTGGGTGTCAGTCAGGCTCCGAGGCCTAGCCCCCTCTTGGCTGCCACTACCCAGCTGGTGGCTGCCACTAACCCCTGCCTCCTCCTGACTGCCACCTTCCACAGCCACCTCCTGGCTGAGGTCTTCCTGTGTAGGAAAAAGGGACATAGTTTCAGTTATTTGTTCATCAAACACACACAATTCTCATCTAGTGACTGGTGCAAAATGTTTACAAATAGAAAACCATACAATTCTCAGCCCAGCAGTTTAGATTCTGGCCCCAAATGTCTCCCACACCACTGTCTGTTGATATGTCAAACACGTTAGGAACTAAGCAATTGGCGATCCTGAATTAAGTGAACATCATTCATTATTCCCATAAATGGTAACAAAACTACTATACCTGGAACAAGCTGGGCTCCTCCACCTCTTCCAGACTGGAAGGCCCAGGTTGCTCCTCGGAAGCCTCATCAGGGGTGGGCTGTGCGCAAGGAAGCGTGGAAGGAGGAGTTGAGGTTGGCTCCGTGACATCAGCCTGGTCCTTCAGAAAATGGAGACTCTGATAGTACCAGAGCTTGGGGACATAGACCTCATCTGCTGAAGTTGCAGTTTCCTCAGACTTCACAACCTTCTTCCTCTCCCTGATATACGCACTCCTCAGGCTGCCAATTTTCTTTCTAATATCATCAACAGTTGCCGTGGGGAACCTTGGCTTGACAAATTCCACAAGTTCCTCCAGGGCTGCGTGCCTCTTTGGTTTGTTGGTGTAATGTGGGTGTATACCCTGCCACAATATGGGAAAATCCCTGTATTTGGCAATGAAGAGGGGGAGAAAACTCATGTCGTTGAATCCCTTCATATCAATCTCTGCAAGACACAACAACACACCAAACCCTATAAATTATGTCAGGCTAAACTCTCCTAATCTTCTCCATAAAGAAGCCTCAAGTTCAAATCAGTCTAGGCTAGTTATGTACCAACGTTAAATTGTACCTTCGTTTGTAGCGATCGTCTCGTGTGAGTTTTCTCTCCCCTCGTCTCCCAGATCGTGGCTACGACACAGGCGTGTGACGTTTTATATACACTGCGCATGCTTCAAACTCCGCCCGCCCCTGACGATCTTTCTCGTCTATTCCCCACCCCTTCTCTTTACGGCGTAGTGGGGAGAGCACATGGCGGGGACACAGCAGGTGCGCCACAAATATCCCACCAACGAGGAGGAGGACGAGGAAAGTCCGGAGGCAGAAACGTCCCGATCCCGGAACCTGAAATTCAAGGCCTCCAATATGTCATTTGGAGAAATGTTGGAGATGGTGGACATATTAAAGAGGAGCGACTATGATGGGAAGTATGGGCCTTACCTCAACCCCAATGTCCGCAAGGCCAAGATCATGTCTAAAGTTGTGAGAAGGCTGTACAATAATTTTGGGGTACAACGATCCAAGGAGCAACTCAGGAAACGCTGGTCAGACCTGAAACTGAGGGAGGCCGATCAGTACAGAAAGATCAAGAGAATTCTTCAAAAAAGTAAGTAGTTGTGTTTTGTGTTTGATTTCTTGCTTGCATACTGCTCCATTGTGTTTTGATTTTTACCAAGTTGTACATTCCAAAATGGCCACTTTCAGGTTCGTCTGTGCATTCGATCGTACTCAGCCTCGATCTTTCTGCCACTGTCATGGTCGTGTGTGTGTGCATTCGATCGTACGCAACCTCGATCGTTCGGCCACTTATAATACGATGTTTGGTGTTTTTTTGGGGAAAGGAAGTTTGTTCTCACTAGAAATGTCATCAAGAATGTAAAGCCAATTTATTCAATGTAAAGGAGAGGTCACTCAGTAGCTGTTTACCCATCTGGACTCTAGAGCACTAGTGCTGGGACACCCAAACCCCCTTTTTATTATGCTTTTCCACACATGTGCTCCAGTGGATACTAGAGGGGGGTCTCCATCACACAAACTTCTACCAAAAAGCTAGTCAGTTTAGCACCTTTACAAAGTGACTTCATTCATGTAGTTGACATTTGTAACTGGCCAAACTAAAATAGTGTCCGTCACTTTCAAGCAATGTTTGTCATTTCCTATTTCTGCCCTCAATAGCTTGTGTTGCTAAATCTTCCTTTTGGACATTCTCATAGGGGAGCGAAAACTTGGGCCGTCTGAGGAAACCCCCAAACCAACACCTACCAAAAAAGGGGAAAGAGCAGAAGCAGAGGAGGAGGAGGAGGAGGAAGGAGAGATCATCGAACTTGGAGAAATTGTCACCACAACAGGTGAGTGTGGGAGAACACAGCTACTGGTAAGCTAATCCATGTATGGCTGCCTCATTTCCAACACCCCATTTTTGTTTGTTTGTGGTTTTTAGGTGACGTGGATGTTGTGGAAGAAAAATCGCACTTTACCACAGAGAGTGCCCACGTACTCATCGGAGAGATAATGGTCTGCAATAGAGATCTAGATTACATAAAGCAAAACATCAATGATGTTCAACAAAAATTGAAGAACATCATTGATATTTTAGGAAAAATATGAAAACGCACCAAGTAATTAACACACATTTGTGCCAGCTTCAGAACACATTTGCAACTTAAAAACTGTCTGAAATTTGGAACATGCACACATTGTGTCCACATGTGCTAGCTCCCACCATGGTGGATGAATGGCAACGTTTTTTTGGGGGTGCAAACACTTTACGAACTACGAAAGTGGTTGTGGTGAAGGGGTTGCACCCCCAAAAAACGTCCATTCATCCCCATGATGGAAAATGGCACTTTTGAAGCTTCTAGGCATGTGTTTTACCATCTAATGACCATTTTCAGTCCCAAATTGTGTGCATGTTCCAAATTTCCACTTTTCGGGGGTGACCCCCCCATGTGATGAAGGCAAGATCAAACACACTTTGAACATATAGTCATGTCTGATCTTGTCTTCACTTTACAAAGTTGAACTTTCCAAGTTCCTAGGTTCTGTTTTGCTCCATGCCTGGTTTTACCAATTGCGGAATGTTTGTAAACAATGTTGTAAATAACCAAGATGTTGTCAGTTTTGGCGTGAAGATTGTAAACGCACTTGGGAATGTTTTCCTAGTAAACTTTTATTTTTCTAAATGTGTGGCTTCCTTATTTAAAAAACACAATGCATTATGTATGTAAAATGAAAAGGATATGGGGGGCAATGGGTGTTATTTACTAAAGGCAAATCCACTTTGCACTCCAATTTTCTTTCCCGGGGAACTTTTTCAATGCACTTGTAGAGCATAGCGGATTTGACTTATGTAAATGACACCCACAGTGCTTTGTACGAAAACACGGAGCACAGCATTTTGGAGAATACACACATGTCAGACCTGGTGATGAAAAGGAGTATTTTGGGTGTCAGTTATGCAGTACAAACCTTCTCTAGACCAAAGATTAGGTAGCAAACACACAACATGAGAATAATCTTTTTGGGAAGAAGAGGCTGTTACCTCCTTTTGCCCAGAAAGTGCATTCCCACTGTCGAAGGCAAAGGGAAAAAATGTCAAAGTAAAATAAGCTAAAAAGAAGACTGAAATGACATGAAATCATAGGTTGGTTAAAATATCAGATTTATTAAAAAATGCCTCTCACACATCGTCAGGCAGAGCAATGGCCCCCCTACCCACAAAGTACTGCATATATTGGTCCCGGACCACACGGGCATTTAGAGGGGGCAAGCCTGGACGTGCCACTCGAAGGGCTGTGAGTTCGGCATTTGGAGGGCCCTCCACATCTGGGCCAACGGGCACCACATAGTTCCTGTTATGTCTTTTGAGGAAGTTGTGCAATATGCAACAGGCAAGAACTATGTGGTTCAGTTTGTATTCCGCCAAGTTAAATGCCGTCAGGAACAGGCGGAAGCGGCTGGCCAGGATGCCAAAAGCGTTCTCCACAACTCTTCTGGCTCTGGACAGCCTGTAGTTGAAGACCCTCTGGTCCGGGGTGAGGGTCCTCATCGGGAACGGCCTCATCACATGGGGAGTCAACGCAAACGCTTCATCTGCGACAAAGACGAAGGGGAGTCCTTCGGCATTCTCCTCTGGAGGTGGCAAGCACAGACTGCCACTTTGGAGACGCCAGTAGAACTCCGTGTGCGTAATGGCCCCACCATCCGATATCCGGCCGTTCATCCCCACGTCCACATACATAAACTCGTATGTTGCCGACACCACCGCCAACATCACTACACTATTAAACCCTTTATAATTATAATAGTAGGACCCCGAGTTGGGCGGTGGGACGATGCGGACGTGTTTCCCATCAATTGCCCCTCCGCAGTTAGGAAAGTCCCAACGGCTGGCAAAGTGGGAGGCCACAGTCTGCCATTCCTGTGGCGTGGAAGGGAACTGTGGAGTGAAACAAGAAAAAAAAATTAGTCACTTTGCACCTAAACATTGCAAGCAGATTAGACAATCAACATCTTGGAACAAGAGCATTGTATAAAATTGGAGGCTGGAAAGTATTTGCACAGAAAAGTAGAGGCTCCCCTTCACAGATTACTCACCCCCCCATCAATCCCCCCACTTCTGATGGGCCATTGGCAATAACTAGGGGTTTTGGGGGGGGGGTGGTGGACAGCTAACCCTCTGCACTTCATTGATTGGCAAATGGCTCAATAATGTGGGCTAGTTTGGCCAGACCCTCTGTACTTAACACTATTGGCAGGCCACAGGAAAGATCAAATAACATTTCAACCCCCCCCCCCCCCCCAAAAAAGGCAGGCACAGTGTGACATTATTAAATTACCAAGCAAGCTAATAGGAGGGAAAGAAGACAAAAAAATAGGAAATGGAATGTATGGAGGCAGTCCCTTGCACTACATGCTTTGCTGAATTCATCCCTAAAGATGCGCACTATAAAGAGGTAGGTATATAGTGTGTATGGACCTTGGGAAAGCCAGCAGATAAAGGATTGGTACCATCTGACAGAGCAGTTGGGGGAGGGGGTTCCTAATGAGTTTGCCCCCCCCCCCCCACCAAAAGAACAAAAAAAGGGGGCTCTACATGAAGTAAACCACACAGCAAACATTTGTCCATATTTTAGGGGGTGTTTTGGGGCAAACAATACTATGCAGCAGACAAAAGACATTGCTTAAGTGACTAGGCCATAGGTGTCTATTGGGGCAGAAGAGCATGCTGGTGAGGTAAGTGAAGGGAAAAATGCATGAAGGAGAAAAGGGGCACAGCATATTAGAACATATTGCAATCATGGTAATTAGGGAAGGAGGTCAAAAATACAAGTCATTAGCAAACAGAGCATACATAGAAGGGAATAGTAAAGTATAAATGTTACCTTAATATAGTCCTCCTGCAGGACCTGAATGATGGCAGAACAGGTCTCTGGAATAATGATTCCCAGGGCCTGGGGAGAGATACCTGAAGAGAACTTCAAATCCTGAAGACTTCTCCCTGTCGCCAAGTACCTCAACGTGGCAACAAGCCTCTGCTCCGGAGTAATGGCTTGTCTCATGCAGGTATCCTGCCGGCTGATAAAGGGGGTCAGCAAAGCCAAAAGACGGTGAAAATCGGGGTCCGTCATCCTGAGAAAGTTCCGGAAATCATCAGGATTATTCTCCCGGATCTCACGAAGCAAAGGCATGTGCGAGAACTGGTCACGCTGAAGCAACCAATTCTTGGTCCACATACTCCTCGTCACTCTGTTCATGGACGGGTCTTGGGTCAAAGCTAAAAGCCCGACACCAATTCCGCGTACAGCACGAACTCGGCGACGAGTACGCACGGGAAACATCGCTCAGAAGGTCACAAAAGGTCGGCTGGTCAGAACGGACAAACAGAAAGCACCGATAAACAGCAAGGCCTGAAAGAACGAAGTGAATACCAGCAACGAGCAGACAATAAGCAGTGCAAATCAAAGCGTCCTATATCAAGATATAGGCCGCAATGACCAACAAATGCGAACTGACTACACGCACTAAGAAACAGATACGCACGACAAGCACAAACTGAAGAGCAGTAACGATCTGAGTCAGAAAACTGAGAAGCGCGAATCTTAAGTCACCAAACTTCCACTAACTCTCGATAAACACGGGATCAGCAGAAGGAGCCCAACGGGTGCCTGACGTGGTGCTGAACTTCCCTTTTCTAATCTCGTGGACGACGACTTACGTCACGACGTTCTTCCGGACCGGATATTCCGACAACGTAGTCCGACCGTGTGTACGCAACGCCAACATCGGACAAAGTACGTCGGACAAAGTCCGACTGACCTGGTCCGCGGATTGTCCGAGCGTGTGTATGGGGCTTAAGTGTTAAACGTTTTTGAGTTAAAATCCTGGGTACATCAGTCAAAGTCAGGAGAAAAAAAACGGCGAACAGGTGTCTGTGATAAATGGACCAACGAGTCCAATAGATATTCTGATAATTGCAAAATCCCCAATGAAGGGGAATGCTTTGGCCCCTGAAACGCGTTAGAACTTATTTTTTTTCCCTGTTGTCCTTTGGGGAACAAATAAAATAAATTCTGACTTTCAACAGCGTGTGTTGGATGATCCTTCTGGTTCAACTATTCACAAAGGATAAGACAAGCGTCTAACTGGAGGTTCTTAGCAATTGCAGATTCCACATTTCTTTAATAACATGTTTTCTTAAATGAATTATGGAAAAAATAGTTTTTTTTACCAACAAAAAAATTGAGGGCCACATTTTTCAAGGCAAATTCCCGAACACCCCAGATGCCCCTGGAAACCCATTACTAACCATGGCATGTCTATATGGGCAAACCACTTCCCACATTAAAAGCCACCTCATCAGCTGTCACTGGTATGCATTTCCCCAGTTTAAATGATGCTCAAAAACCCCGCGATTTAACTGCTGGAGATTAATTAGGAATTCATTTGGCAACACAAATATTAAGAATATCTCCCGGTAAGGTTAACGGGTAATTACAGCTCTCAATTTCAAACAAATTATTCCAATTATTTCAGTGACTAAGAAAGAATTAAGAATTCAGAAAGGAGAATTACATTTCATGGACATGTTGAGTAATCTCATACGAAAACTCTTCTGCAGAAATAATGTGTCCTTAGATAAGAGTTCAGAACGTCATCGATTCCGTGTTACTCCTCAAGCTTATTTAGTGGCACATACAGCAATTTCTCAATGCGCCCGGAGGAGAAATCTGCTCGTTTTTTAATAGCAGCGAATCAGATTTTCCTGTACTGTACAGTGAGAGAATCAAAGGGTAAATCTAACCTTGAGCAACATAGACAGATATAGAAAGGCAGAGAACTGATACATTGAGGGATAGATAGATAGATAGATAGATAGATAGATAGATAGATAGATAGATACATGTAAATAGATACAGATGGAAGGAAAGAAAGAGGGAGAGACAGAGATATCTTTCTATCTATCTATCTATCTATCTATCTATCTATCTATCTATCTACCTATCTATCTATCTATCTATCTCTCTCTCTCTCTTTGTCTCTCCCTCTTTCTTTCCATCCATCTGTATCTATCTATCTATCTATCTATCTATCTATCTATCTATCCATCTCTTTCTCTGTCTGTCTATATCTATCTATAACTAGATAGATAGATAGATAGATAGATAGATAGATAGATAGATAGATAGATAGACAGACTAGATGGATATGATATAGAGATAAAAAGAGAATGATAGATATATGTGAATAGATAGATATAGAGATACATAGGGAAATAGAAAGAGAATGAGAGATAGATAGATAGATAGATATGGAGCTAAAGAGAGAAAGATAGACAGATGTAAATTAATAGATCGATAGATATCTCTCTCTCTCTCTCTCTCTCTCTCTCTCTCTCTCTCTCCATCTTTCTTTCCATCCATCTGTATCTATTTACATCTATCTATCATTCTCTTTTTAGCTCTATATCATATCCATCTAGTCTGCCTATCTATCTAGCTATCTATCTATTTATCTATCTCTTTCTCTGTCTGTCTATATCTATCTATAACTAGCGAGTGAACTTTGTTCAAGATGTGGAACCTCTGTGGGAACCTTTCTCCACGTGATGTGGTCCTGCCCTGTGCTGCGCCCCTACTGGGGAGCCGTTATTGAGGTACTGGACTCCTTTGGAGACTGGGCCCTACGTATGGACCCAGCCTTGGCACTCCTGGGAAGTATGGAGGACGTTGAGGCCTCAAGACATGAAAAATTGTTCCTGTTCTACGCCCTGTATTATGCCAGGAGGGAAATCCTCCTGAAATGGAAGCAGGCCACCCCCCCTACACTGAGCATGTGGAAAGCCACAATAAACTCGGTCCTACCCCTCTATAAACTCACATACGAGAGCAGAAACTGTCCCAAAAAGTTTGACAAAGTATGGTCCCAATGGGTCGATGCACATGGTTGTTGAATGAAACGTGTTGACTGTATTATATGTTATACCATCATGGTTTAAAACGCAAGTGATAATGTTGTTCCGGATAGATAGAGAGCTAAAGAGAGAAAGATAGACAGATGTAAATTAATAGATAGATAGAGATGGAGGGAGAGAAAGATATCTATCTATCTATCTTTCTATCTATCTATCTCTTTCTATGTCTGTATATATCTATCTATAACTGGATAGATAGATAGAAAGATAGATAGATAGATAGATAGATAGAGATGGTCAGAGAGAAAGTGATACACAGGGAGATAGAAGGAAGAGAGAGAGAGAGATACAGATGGATGGAGGGAGATAAATATATCTATCTATTTGTCTCTTTTTCCTTCTATCTCCCTATGTATGGATTTTCTCCATTCATCTCTCTCTATCTATCTATCTATCTATCTATCTATCTATCTATCTATCTATCTATCTCTATCTCTATCTTTCTCTCTCTATTTCTCTCTTTGTCTGTCTATATATATCTATAACTAGATAGATAGATAGATAGATAGATAGATAGATAGATAGATAGATAGATAGATAGATAGATAGGTACAGATGGGTGGAGAGAAAGACATCTATCTATCTATCTCTATCTTTCTCTATTTATCTCTTTCTCTGTCTATATTTATCTAAAGATAGATAGATAGATAGATAGGTAGATAGGTACAGATGGGTGGAGGGAGAGAAAGATATCTATCTATTTATCTATCTCTATCTATCTCTATCTTTATCTTTCTCTCTCTATTTATCTTTTTCTGTCTATATTTATCTATAACTAGATAGATAGATAGAAAGATAGATAGTTCCAGTTTAATAAGCGTAAGAAGAGGTCTCTTTATGCGCTGTCCATGGTGCTGGTTGCTTTTTAACATCTATGTAGCAATTAATTTTACAATTACATTTTAGGGTCTTTGGAACACAATTAGTAGACTAAATGAAGACAACATGAAATGCTCTTATGAATGATTTTTCTGAATTACATACAAATGAAATTCTACTGGTGTGTGGGCTAGCATACACCACATCTGGTGATCCTACATACACCTCCTGATCCTCAAGGTCCAAGAGAAGCTATAATATCCCTGTATGTCCACTGGTGGCAGCTGAGGTCCTATGAGGCTATAGGACACCCTGTTCTCATGCACCCCTTTGAGGGCGCTGCCTCTAGAATCTCACTGTGACTCCCGGATGGAGAGATTGTTTTGAATCTCATATTTATAGATGAAATAAAGAGAAAAAAATAACTGCTCCATTGTCAGAAAGACAGCCAGGTGATTCTTTATCACTGCTAACCCCATTCATTCAGGTGCAGCGTTCACCTCAATTCTGAGACAATGAGCAATCTTTCTAGCAGCGGAATCTGGGGCCGTACTGGAAAAACTGGGACACACCTGAGCACTACTCTCTGGATAAGTACTGGTGTGTTAAGAAACGCAACTGCGCAAACATTAAAGTGACACGTTTATTACTTTTCCTTTGCATACCTGAGGCTATTACTGTTGTAAGACTCCAGCTAAACACGTTGTTGAAATGCATGTGTAGAAAAAAAGTGTTTATTGCTAAGAGATTTGAAAAGTGAAGAAATTATAAAGGGGAAATACTTAAGGAAGTGAAGTTTTTGCTGCCGGAGGCCGGCTTTATCATGAAGCCATTCTGAGCGGCTCATGAGCCTGCTGGAGCTGTTTCTGGAGCAGGACCGAAGGGACGCCAAACCATCCCCCTCCCACAGCTCGCGCATATTTCTCAGGCTTATAGTTTCCGATGTTTCGCCGGAGAAACGATCCAAAAGTATGGCCGTCTGCTCTCATAGGTGATCAAAGAGTAGACACACTTTGATAGCCTCTATGGCCTTGGAGGACCGGAGAAACACTTCCGGTACAGGATGGAAGTAAAAAAAAAAAAATTTTTTTGATCTTTTGCTTTTAAAAGGTAAAGAGATTTGGAGTCTTTTTGACCCCAGATCTCTCCATAAAGAGGACCTGTCATTCTTATTGATGTTTAAATTCCTTGTACAGTAATAGGAATAAAAGTGATAAAAAAAAATAAAGGGGCAGTGTAAAAATAAAATAATGAAATAAATTAGAGAAAATAGTTAACGTGCCCCCATCTCTCCGTGCTTGCATGCAGAAGCGAAAACGCATACGCAAGTCAGGTGCTCCTAGCGACAACTTGTTATGTGTATAAAAGACACCTGTCCACAGAATCCCTTTCTATCATTCAAACCTCACCATCATGGGTAAGACCTAAGAGCTGTCAAAGGACGTCGGGGTCAAGATTGTAGACCTGCACAAGGCTGGAATGGGCTACAAGACCATCAGCAAGAAGCTTGGTGAGAAGGAGACAACTGTTGGAGCGATTATTTGCAAATGGAAGAAATACAAAATAACCATCAATCGCCCTCGGCCCGGAGCTCCATGTAAATTTTGCCTCATGGGGTGAGGATGATCATAATACAAGTGAGGGATCAGCCCAGAACTACACAGGAGGAGCTTGTGAATGATCTCAAGGCAGTTAGGACCACAGTCACCAAACAAACCATCGGTAACACATTATACGCCGCCATGGATTGAAATCCTGCAGCGCCCACAAAGGTCCCCCTCCTCAAGAAGGCACTTGTTCAGGCCCAGAAGAGGCTTGCATAAGCATATGTAAAAGGTATTCGCACCACACATGTGAGTTATCGTGGTGAACGTCAGCGCAAGAGCAATAATTCTAGTGCTGGACCTCCTCTGTAACCCTAAACTGATAACCTCTAAAGGCGTTTAAAGCGTTGCCTATGGAGATTTTTAAGTACCGTAATTTGTCGCCATTCCAAGAGCATGCGCAATTTTAAAGTGTAGCATTTTAGGTATCTATTGTACATCATCTTTTTCACATTATACAAAAAAATGTAGGTACATTTTGTTTTGTTTTTTAATCCATTTAACTGTATTTTTTTCCAAAAAAATTGTGTTTGCAAAAACTGCTGCTCAAGTACCGCATGTCATACAAAATTGCAACAATCGCCATATCACTCCCTAAAAAAAAAAAAAAAAATGTATAATGTTTAGGGGTTATATGTAATTTTGTAGCATAAAATACCTATTTTAAAAAAAGTTCCAGAAAAAGCCTGGTCGGCAAGTAGTTCAAACACTAATGCTGCGTACACACGAGCGGTTTTGCCGTTGGAATAAACTCTGAAGGTTTTTCCGACGGAATTCCACTCAAGCTGTCTTGCCTACACACGGTCACACCAAAGTCCGACCGCCAAGAACGCGGTGACGTACAACGCGTACGACGGGACTAGAAAACGGAAGTCCAATAGCCAGTAGCCAATAGCTTCCATCTCGTACTTGCTTCAGAGCATGCGTCGTTTTTGGTGCGTCGGAACAGCATACAGACGAGCGTTTTTTCCGATAATAGTAATTTTTTCCCTCGGAAAAATATAGAACATGTTCTCCATCTAAGTCCGTCTGAATTTTTGACAGAAAAAGTCAGATGGGGCATACACATGGTAGGAATATACGATGAAAATCTCCCATCTGACTTTTTCTGTCGGAATGTCCGACCGTGTGTACGCGGCATAAGCCAAATAAAAGCCTTACATGTCCATTTAAAAATATTTATTTTTTATTTTTTGTTTGTTTTTTTTTGTTTTTGTTTGGTTTTGTTTCATTTTTGTTTTGTTTGTTAGTTTTTTCTTTAATAGATTTGGTTACCAGACCCCCTAATGTTGAGACCTGAAGGGAAGTTTCTTTTTTTATCCTAAAAGTAGATAAGCCAAGGAATAATAATAAAGGAAGACATTAAGCAGCGACATAAATATAATGTATTATAGATGAATAGTTGATGTAAATATTACATTTTAGGTATATGTCGAGGCTATAGGACCCTATTAGATTTGATAATGGATTTTTATTAGGGTGGTGTATTATTATTGTATTATTCCTTATTTTTGTACATGAATTTAATTTGTGTCGCTGCTGGTCTATCTGTTATATTTGTTATGTGAGGTTGGTTTCGATTTGATTTGATTTATTTGTTTATTCTAAAATGGGTTTATTTTCCTTTTTCTGCTATTATGTAGATGTTTTGTTATAAATGGAAAAATCTTTTGAATAAAGAATTCTACTTAAAAAAATAAAAAATAAAAAAAAATGATTTAAGTTAACCAGCGTCTGACCTCTGGCCACGAAAGGGTTGACACAACATCCAGCATTGTAATTATGCCATAGTTCTTCTTTAATTAAATCATTGACGTGCTCTCCCGCAAGGTCACTCCCAGGACAGGGTAGGTGCTAACCACAGACATGTAGAGTGTGTAGTCTGGATAATTTGGCTCACGCTTTTGATTTTTCCTTTAAACACGAGGTGTTAGCCATCTCTGTAAGGAAATATAGTATTATTTTCTTAAAAGGAAAAAAAAAGAGAAAAAAAGAAAAAAAACGGAAAGTGACATTTTCCTTTTGCAGTTCTCTCTGTACAAAAAGGCGAAAAAGCAGACACCTGGTTCAAATTATAGTCTGTTTCAGCGCACAAGAATCTGCTGGCCGTGGCGAAGAATCCACATAAAACTCAGCTTGACACGGCCAAAAGTGTGGTGTTCCTGAGGCATGAGGCACCTCAGATCTCTTGTTTTACCGACTTAGCGTGGAGCACACGGGGAGCTGTCGCTAATGAACTGGAATTTCCTGGAATGGACTGGACGTTCGTTCGGTTCCTTTTAAAGTCCAGGCCCAAAGGATGTCTGGAGCGTTAGAAAGTTAACGAGCTGTAGGACGTGCTAAATCACAAGGTATCTTCCTATTAGAAAGACGGATTCTAGCCATGGATGAAGCTGGTTGGGAAAGTTTCTATCGATAAAAAAAAAGAAAAAAAAAAAAAGTAATAATAAAAGATGCCATACACGCCAGGGAAATAAAAAAATTAAATAAGGCTCTTCCTCTTTTCCTTTTAACACCTTACAGCCAGCTATGGTTGCCACCTCATCCCTTTAAACCCAAACTCATCCCTTTAAACCTAAACCCAAACACACATTAACCACTTTAAGACCAGCCTCGTTTTGGATTTTAGGTGTTTACATGTTTAAAACAGTTTTTTTTGCTAGAAAAAAACTTTGAACCCCCAAACATTATATAATGTTTTTTTCTAACACCCGAGAGAATAAAATGGCAGTCATTGCAATACTTTTTTTCACACCGTATTTGCACAGCGGTCTTACAAGCCCACTATTTTTGGAAAAAATTCACTTTTTTGAATAAAAAAATAAGACAACAGTAAAGTTTTTTATATATTGTGAAAGATAATGTTACGCCGAGTAAATTGATACCTAACATGTCACGCTTCAAAATTGCGCCAGCTCGTGGAATCGCATCAAACTTTTACCCTCAAAAATCTCCATAGACGACGTTTAAAAAAATCTACAGGTTGCATGTTTTGCGTTACAGAGGAGGTCTAGGGCTATAATTATTGCTCTTGCTCTACCGATCGCGGCGATACCCCACATATGTGGTTTGACCACTGTTTTCATATGCGGGCGCTACTCGCGTATGCATTCGCTTCTGCGCGCGAGCTCGTCGGGACGGGGCGCTTTTTTCTTATTTATTTTTCTTGATTTTATTTATTTTTACACTGTTTTAAAAAAAAAAAAATTGGCTCACTTTTATTCCTATTACAAGGAATGTAAACATCCCTTGTAATAGAAAAAAAGCATGACAGGTCCTCTTAAATATGAGATCTGGGGGGTCAAAAAGTCCTCAGATCTCATATTTGCACTTAAATGCAAAAAAAAATAAAAATAAAAAATGTCATTTAAAAAAATAAGAGTAAGAGGTATGGGCGGAAGTGACGTTTTGACGTCGCTTACGCCCTGCTATGGTATAGAGACGGGTGGTGGCCATCTTAGCCTCACTCGTCTCTATACCCAGCACGGACAGGTCCCGATCGCTTCCGCCGCTGCCGACGGCTCCGGTAAGCGGCGGAAGGCGCAGGAGAGCGGCGGGAGGGGGGGGCACCTCTCCCGCCGCCGATAGCGGTGATCTCGCGGCGAATCCGCCACGATAACCACCATTATCGGAATTATGACCGGCGCCTGAAGAGATGGATATCTCGGTTGTGGCAGCAGCTGCTGCCGTTACCGAGATATCCCTTTTCAAAATCAGGACATACATCGTCGTGCGCCGGTCGGAAAGTTAAGGTGGTAATTAAACTCACTTGGTGCCTTATCTGCATTTAATTAGTCTCAGAACCCGTGTAACTTAAAGGTGTTCGGGTTTAAAGGGATGAGGTGGCAACTCTACAGCTGGCGCCTGCTGGCCCTTTAAGAGGTGTAGAATGCCGGGAGGCAGGGGCAGGGCTTATGGTCATGTGACCGCTGTGATTGGCTATCACATTGATCACATGATCGGAAAGCTCCCAATCGCAAGCGGCAATCGAGAGCTTTCTGTTAGCTGCTGGTAACTGTGCCTGGAGTGCGTAGGGCTCTCACGTGTCTCGGCACAGCTCTGTTGGTGCTATTACACACAAATATGCGGTGGCTCGGCGCCAAGGCCTGCCCACAAGAGACCGCATATTTGCGTGCACTCGGCGTGAAGAGATAACTAGGTCTTCCTTGGAAATTGCTTACCTGGAGTGAGTGCTCAGACAAGGTCATCTAGAGCCCACGGTAAATATGCCAAACTGCACCGCCCCAAGATGCATGAGCATTATTTGTCAGAACACCCCCCCCCCCCAAAAAAACAATTCAGCACTAATCTGCATCCTGACCCCCTAAGCATAAATCCCCCCTCCTCCCATAAATCCACCCCCCATCCCCCCAGCACAAATGCCCCCCCCCCCAAAAAAAAGATCACCCCCTCCTAGCACAAATCCGCTACCCCTAAAATGTTCCCTCCTAGTAAACATCATAACCCCCCACTCCAACTCCCCCCTTCCAGCACAAATTTCCCCCAATCCCCCCTACTAGCACAAATCTCCCCCCCAAATTTACCCTCCTTGCACAACTTCATTCATATTAGCACAAACAAATTTCCCCTTCTAGAACAATTCCCCTCACCCCTCTATCATATCATCTCTTCTAGCACAAACCCCCCAAATCCCCCCTCCTAGCATGTCCACTTCCGCCTTGAGGCGATTCAGTTCGCAGTTGCAGCGCTATACAAATCATTCATTCATTCATTCACTTCCATCTTCAAACACAATTTACCCTAAATCTCCCCTTGTAGCGCAAATCCTCTACCTCTAAAATGTTCCCTCCTAGTAAACATCATAACCCCCCTACTCAAACACCTGCCTCCCAGCACCCAGCACAAACCCCTCCCCATCCCCCCTCCTAGCACAAATACTGCCCCCCCCCTAAATTTCCCCATCTAGCAAAAATTCATCCCTATTAGCACAAACCCCCCGCCTCCCCCAAAAATACATTTCCCCTTCTTGAACAATTCCCCTCACCTCTCTACAATATCACCTCTTCTAGCACAAACCCAAATCCCCCCTTCTAGCAAGTCCTCTTCCCCCTCCCGACACTTTTCTCCCTAAATCACCCCTCTTAGCGCAAATCCTAAAATTTTTCCTCCTTGTACACATACACTCCAACTCCCCCTACCAGCACAAATTCCCCCCAATCTCCCCTCCTAGCACAAATTCCCACTCCAGATTTCCCCTCTTAGCATAAATTCATCCCTATTAGCACAAATTCCCCTTTTAGAACAATCCCCCCCTCTACCATATCACCTCTTCTAACACAAATCCCCCCTCCTAAGAAGTCCTCTTCCCCCTCCCAACACAAATCCTCCTAAATTTCCACTCCCAGCACACCAAACCCACCACCCCCCCCCCCCCAAATGTCCCCTCAAAGAACAATTCTTACCCTCTGCTGTCCCCAAAAATCCCCTACTAGTGCAAATCCCCTCCAATCTCCTTACGGTGTCCCCCACTACATGATAACAGTGCCCAGGGCAGACACCCCACCTGCCCACCCCTTGTCCCGGTCCTGCCTGGAGTTCTGGTTTAAGTAGCTTGCCATCAGTCAGACCTCAGCATCAGTACAGCAGGAAGTTGAGACTGATGTATGAGCGTAGAAGTTTAACCACCTCAGTGCCAGCTTGCATTGTGTGCACTGGCTAGATGTGACCTAAACCACTTCACGTTATATCCCAACCGCCTTCCCTCATAGTATGAATAAATGTTAGGTATTAGCTTAGGTTAGTTAGGCCTATTATCCCTGAATTAAAACTGTCTTGCTGCCAACTACTTCATTTTACACTGTTGTACCCTTCTTTTTTTAAGACCCCTTTTTGTCTTTAGTACATTTTGGCATAGCCTTGCTGATAAAATTGCCTATGCTGCTCATTTTACACTGCTGTATCATCTATGGTCTGTTAATTCTTGAAGCTAAACTCCAGATTATGTTCCTTATTGCACACTCACTTTGGCTAAGCTTTACACAGTTTCAAAGATAAAAGAACAGCAATGCAGGACCTCCATTAGCATAATAAAATCCATTTACTAAAGACAAACATTAGCACACTTGTATGTAAAAATCTTGACATCAGCACAGGGATAACATGTGGATAGCGTCGGGTTGTTGGTATGCAGCAGCAGCCGGCATTCCTCAAGCCGGCATGAGAAGAATCTAACTCACTCACTTTCCGTCCACATGATGGCGCTGGTGCTTGGTCATCCATAAAGTAGAGCAAAGAATCCTCAGCGTGGTGTAAGGAGGATTGACCCTTTGAAACGTGTTACTGTCCATTTTCCCCTCCCACTCTTCCCGGTATCACATGGGGATTACACAAGGCAGTGCATAGCATTAGAGGACGCCGGACTCTGTCAACTTTTTGACAGCTGTCAAAAAAAATATTCTTCTCATGCTGGCTGAGAACTTACCCTGGACCCTTTGCCTGTTCAGGGATCCAGTGCCATGCTCACCCCCAGAATTGCTTCTTTTGTTGGTCTTTGGGAACCCGGCACCGGAACATCTAGCTCCCACAGCCTTCTGGGACCTGTGACATGTCCTAGAAGGTTGTGGGTTACGATTTCCGATGGTTTGGATGATCTGACCGGAAGTGGGAGTGGGTACCTGTCAAAACCAGGTTCCCCCTCCCCACCAAAAGTGCCAAAAACACAAGAGGGAGGGGGGGTGAAGGGCATAAATTGGAACTTCCCCTTTAGGTGAAAGAGCTCTTTTTATATGCTTTTTATCTGTGTATTAAGCTTATAAACATTACATATTGTATTCTGTAGTGTTAATGTTTAGCTAAATGGTCCAAATTTCTTCTTAGTTTTCATTGTTCTACAAATAAATATTTTGTTATCCAATAAAGCAGCAAGAAACCAGCAAACCAGGAGCAACCAATTATTTTAGTAAAGGTCATTGTCGCAATTTGTTTCCTAATGTATCCTATGTATGTTCTTGTATTTAGGATGCTGGAATATTCTCTGGATCTTCAAAATGTCAGCTTCTCCGCCGTACGCACAGTCAGAGTTTTACGTCCTCTAAGAGCCATTAACCGAGTGCCAAGTAAGTTCCCTTAAAGAAACACTCTTATTCCATGTAATAGTATGCAAAATGGAATCTAAGCATGGTACAAAAATGGCTCCAACATATTGTAGTTGTATGGTTGCTTAGCTCCAGCTTTTTTTTTCTATTTCTTTATTAGTCTCACTTCAGGGCCACCCTAAAGTGAATCTGTACTTTGCCATGGCAGTGTAAAGTAAGAGGTTAACTTTAACGGGGGGCTTACAAGCAGCACAGTTTTACCTTTTCTTTAAATAAAATACCCAATACTTCCAGGTATCAGGAGCACTGACCTTCCTTCCACATGATGGCGCTGGTGCTTGGCCATCCATAAAGGTGAGCAAAGAATCTTCAGCCTGGTGTAAGCCCCAAGTTTTCATGGTGCTTCTCCTCCTCTCTTCTGGAAGCTGAAAGATGGTTGTAAGCTGCTGTTGGGGCCCTCATTGAAATTAACCTTATCTATTGTGTTCATGGACAAAATACTGGTTCACTTTAGTAATAAGCCTACTGCTTGCCTCTTTGTATTAGATCTATTATTCAGCCCCAAAAAGAAATGCTTCAAGCAATCAGTAAACAATGGATGCACTGAGGAGTATTATGTCAATCGTATTGAATATCGGTCTAGCGTCATAAAGTCTTTAGAGCAGCCATTCTCAACCAGGGTTCAGTGAAACTGTAGCGTTCCTCCAGAGGTTCTTAGAAGTTCCTTGAGCTTTGGCTATTTGATTTCCCATCTGATGGTGCTTGTAGCTTGTATAGTTATATAAGGGGCAACGCCAATTGGTGGAGCCAGCTGGAGGACACCAATAATCTAGCTCTCTTTAAGGGTGGCATTCTGGCCACCACTGTAAGGGGGAAGGGGCATTCTTTCCACAAGCCACTAATGTAAGGGGCATTTTTCCAACTGACCCCCAATTAATTAGTTTTAGCAGGGTTCCCTGAAGCCTAAAGATTATTTCAGGGGTTCCTCTAGGGCAGTGGTGTCCAAACTGTGGCCCGGGGTCCAGATGAGGCCCTTTTTTTGTATTTATCTGGCCTTGGGGCACTATTTCATCCACTGATACCAACAATGGGGCATAATTCCCCCACCCCCACACACTACCACCAGTGAAGGGGCTAAATTCATCCTACTGACACTAACGATGGGGCACAATTCCTCCCACTGGCACCAAAGATGGGGCTTTGTTTTTCCCACTGGTGCCGGAACCTGTTTTACTCACAATGACCACAGTCTGGCCCCCCTAAAGTCTGAAGAATCACAAACTGGCCCCTTGTTTAGAAAGTTTGGAGACCCCTGTTCTAGGGTAAAAAGGTTGAGGAAGGCTGCTTTGGAGTCTTAGGTGGCATCTTCATCTCCACCACATATACAGAATAATAGGGGATTAAGGGCCTGTTCACACTGCAAAGCCCCGTATCACAACACACGACACTAAAATGTGTTCCGGCATGCCTCATTAGGCGTCTAATTCAAAATGAATGTGCTACAATGCACCTTAACACATGAAAAAATAGGGCTTGCTGAATCATAGCACAGACCACTGCAACTCACATTGTTGTGATGCGCTGTGGACTCTTTCTCCACCCATATGTGGTGGCCATTCTCCAAACACTAACTCTATCATCTGGACAGACGGTGAGTAAGTCAAATGCTTCTCATACCTGGAAGTATTGCATTGGCTGCATGATGACAGGTCATGTACATCTATGGGGACAGACACAGCCTCGTCCTAATTTAAAATAGTAAATTGCTGGTGTTGGAGCCTTAGGTAGATCTACTTCAGTGCTATTGATATGTTCTGGTGATGTCGCAAAGGGGCATCTGGGTAATAACTGGGTTGTTCTTGTGAACCATGTAACTGTAATGCCCCGTACACCCAATCGGACTTTCCGACAACATAACTGTGGAATTTTGTTTGAAGGTTGCTGGCTCCAACTTGTCTTGCATACACACGGTCACACAAATGTTGGCCAACAATTACGAACGTAGTGACGTACAAGACGTACGAGGAGCCGATAAAAAGACAGTTCAATAGTCATGTGATATCTCCATTACGAACTGAGCGCTTCTGGCACGTACTTGATTCCGAGAATGCGTGAACCTTTGTGCAACGGACTTGTGTACACACGATCGGAAAGTCCGACAAGAAAGATTTGTTGGCGGAAAATTGGAGAACCTGCTAGACAACATTTGCTGGCGTAAAGTCCAACAACAAATGTTCGATGGAGCATACACACAGTTGGACTTTCAGCCAACAAGCTCACATCCATCCACATTTCCCGTCGGAAAGTCCGATCGTGTGTACGCGGCATAACAGTAACTTTGGACCATAGAAGCAGTAATGCCGCGTACACACAATCGGAATTCTCGTCGGAAAAAGCTCTGACGGTTTTCCAACGGAATTATGCTCAAACTGTCTTGCCTACACACAGTCACACCAAATTCCGACCTCCAAGAATGCGGTGACGTACAACACTACAATGAGTCGAGTTCAATGCTTCCGAGCATTCGTCGAATTGTTTCCGAGCATGCGTAGGAAATTTTTGCATCAGAATTGCTACAGACGATCGGAATTTCCGATAGAAACCTTTTCCGTCGGAAAAATTGAGAACATGCTCTCCATTCTTTGCTGTCAGAAATTCGGCCAGCAAAATTCCGATGGAGCCTACACACGGTCACATTTTCCGATGAAAAGCTCTCATCGGTCTTTTTCTGGCCGGAATTCCGATCGTGTGTACGCGGCATAAGAGTCTGAAAAATCGAAGCACCACACCAAGATTTTATAGTCAAAAATTAGGTTTTATTCCAAACATATAGTTGGTTCTACAGCCAATGCATTTTGGGGACCACTCATCATCCTCTTCACCAGGGCTACAACATGATGTGCAAATATAAGAACATTAAAAAATAAGAATTTGTATGGTGTGAACAGGGCACATAGAGGACAATTATTCTCTTGGATTTTGTGCGTCAAGTCTACGTTGACCTACCTGGTCAATGGAGCTTAATGGCCCTGGTATGAACAAGCCTTTAAAGAAAGGGTGGGGAGAGGGTGTTTAGGGCAGGTTTTTAAAAGTTCAGCTTCTCTTCAAATGACACTGGTCTTGTCGAGGGTACTAGTCCCCCCACCATGACCAAGGGTTCCTTGAGTATATAAAAAGGTTGAGAAAGGCTAACGTATAAAGTCCCGATTTCATTTCATCCAGACTATTCTGAAGGAGCCTTAGTAGCTATGCCAAAAACTTCTACAGTAAAGTGTAATAGTTGGTAACTTGCATGTACTAACTAATGAATGTTATAAAAAAAAAAGTGATGGTGTCTCTTTAAGATATTTCATTGCTTAATATGGAACATGCCTCGAAGACTGTCATGGTTTTGTCTGAGCATATGACAGAATTGTTTTACATTTCCCCGTGTGGACTGCGCTCCCCCAGGGTGCCTATAATTTATTCAGTGTTGATTTCAGTATGACTATATTTGCAATAGGGGTCTGACTGGCAACAGGAGACATTATGAATTGCCTTACCAAAACACATGCTGTATAGGTTGATTTGGCGCATTTGTCTCAGATACATCAGGACTCTCTTTTTTTTTTTAACAAATAATTTGCAGTCACTCTTTACATATTTTCTTTCTTTATTATGGTCAGGAATGAAAAAAATACATAATAAACATTAAACATACTGTATATACTGAATATGTAATAGATTTATAATATATATATATATATATATATATATAGTAAAATATGTATAATAAATCATCATGAATATAACAATGCTCAAACACTTGCTTTTGAACATTTGAACACAGCAAAAAGCAATGTTCGACCTGTTATTGCTGCAATGCAAACACATCTCAATAGGACCCGAAGAAAACGCAACACAAAGAAAAGCTCAACCTGTCATCTGTCATCTGTCATCTGTCACTGCATCATTACAGTGACTAGCAAATCTGCTTCCCTTCAGTCTTGCACAGTTGTACCGGCTCCTCTCCTGTACTGAAGTTGCTTACTCTGATTTCACAGCACACTGCGAGCTTCTCACATTGTGTATTAGAAGCTGCAGTGAGTCAGGTAGAGCTCTTCTTATTTCCTGGCTGGAGGACATTCAGCCTTAAAGTGGGGTTGCGGCCAAAAAAAAAAAAAATGTGGCTTAAAAATCATAAAAAAAAAAAAAATAATTGGAAAAAAAAATTTTTTTTACTCACCTCTAAATGCCTGTTGCTAGGGGGTCACTCGTAGTCTGCCACCTTCATTGCCCAGGCTAAACGTCACTTCCTGTAGGCGCCGCACAGTCATCTGGGACCTGTCATGTGTCCCAGATGAGTGAGCGTCGAATCACGGCACACGGCGCCGCTCGCGCATGCGTTCCCACATTAAGAATGCCGGCGCCGCGAGCGGAGCGGGGAACGAGTGGGAGTCTCGTTCCCCCGCATCGCTGGACCCCGGGACAGGTAAGTGTCCGATTATTAAAAGTCAGCAGCTGCAGTATTTGTAGCTGCTGACTTTAAATTTTTTTTTTTTTGTTGGCACTCCACTTTAAAGTGGATGTAAACCCAAAAAAAAATGTATTCATTTTTTTGATGTCATAATGTAGAGAATAATATTTCCTTTCATTTGAGCCCAGTCTTGCCACACAGATTTACTCCAGCCCTGAGAAATCCTCTTTTATTGTTCAGTTAGAAATATCTTGACAAAGTGCTAAAAAGAATTGTCAAAAACGTCCCCTTGCTGTGAGTGACAGGTGATTTACATATCTCATGCACTAGCCTGAGACAGGCACAGACCAGAGTGAAAGAAAATGTATTCTCGAGTGAACAGCGAGAAGAATGTAGGGGAGATGTATGTAGTCAGAGCTGGGCAGAGTAGAACATCCAGTGATCTGATGATTGTTATAGTGCAGTGTGTGTGTCTGAGGTCACCTGATCACAGATAACATTCCTTTCCATCATTGTTATGTGGGGGAGGGGTGCATTTCTGACTTTTTATAATTACACAGGATGTGCCTGTCTCAGGCTAGTGCATGAGATATGTAAATCACCTGTCACTCACAGCAAGGGGGCGTTTTTGACAAAGTTTTCAGCACTTTGTCAAGATATTTCTAACTGAACAATAAAAGAGGATTTCTCAGGGCAAGACTGGGCTCAAATGAAAGGAAATCTTATTCTCTACATTATGACATCAAAAAAAGAAAAATATTTTTTTTGGGGTTTACATCCACTTTAATGTCCCTGGCCCACCTCTTTCATTTATTGGATACCAGTTCTTTTAATCATGGGGGAAACAGCCTCACATGTGGGCATTACCTAGCTTGGTCAGCATACAAACACAGTCGCCCACTCCCCCAGACTGGCATCCACCCTTCAAGGCATTTTCGTATTTGCATGACTCCTCCCAAGAGAAAAACCCACTGAAGAGTACTGAGGAAGGGTGCTGTGATGTTCTCAGGAAGCTGCCGTGAGGAAAATAATTATTTGATCCCCTGCAGATTTTGTAACTTTGCCCACTTACACAGAAATTGTTATCATAGGTGTATTTTACATGATAGAGAGAGAATATCAACCAAAATTCCAGAAAGAAACACAATACAAATCTTATAAATTGAGTTGCAGTTCAGTGAGTAAAATAAGTATTTGATCCCCTACCAACCAACAATATTTCTAGCTTCCACAGACTGGCTACAGTAGGTGATCATGTGGTACAAAGATTAGTCCTGTCAATGTAAGAAGGTTCTCCTAACGACAACTCATTATGTGTATAAAAGACACCTGTCCACAGAATCTCTTTCTTCCATTTTAACCCACCATCATGGGCAAGACCAAAGAGCTGTCATAAGACGTCAGGGAGAAGATTGTAGACCTGCACAAGGCTGGAATGGGCTACAAGACCATCAACAAGAATCTTGGTGAGAAGGAGACAACTGTTTAAGTGATTATTCACAGATGGAAGAAATACAAAATAACCATCAATCTCCCTTGGTCTGGAGCTCTATGCAGGGTTTGGCCTCATGGGGTGAGGATGATCATGAGAAAAGTCAGCCCAGAACTACATGGGAGGAACTTGTGAATGATCTCAAGGCAGTTGGGACCACAGTCACCAAACAAACCATTGGTAACACAATGCGCCGCCATGGATTGAAATCCTGCAGCACCCACAAGGTCCACTTCCTCAAGAAGGCACATGCACAGGCCCGTCTGAAGTTTGCCAATGAACATCTACATGATTCAGAGAAGGATTGGGAGAAAGGATTGGGTCAGAAGAGACCAAAATGTTGCTTTTTGGCATTAACTCGACTTGCCGTGTTTGGAGGAAGAAAAATACCGACTATGCCCCTAAGAACACCATCCCTACAGTCAAGCACAGCAGTGGAAACATTATGTTTTGGGGCTGTTTCTCTGCTAAAGGTACAGGCCAACTTTGCCGCATTGAGGGGCCATATGTTGTAAAATCTTGGATGAGAACCTTCTTCCCTCAGCTAGAACACTAAAGATGGATCTTCCCGCATAACAATGACTCAAAACATACCACCAAGGCAACAAGTGGCTCAAGAAGAAGCACTTTAAGGTCATGGAGTGGCCTAGCCAGTCTCCAGACCTTAATCCTATAGAAAATTTGTGAAGGGAGCTGAAACTTCAAGTTGCCAAGCGTCAGCCAAGAAACCTTAAAGATTTAGAGAAGATCTGTAAAGAAGAGTGGACCAAAATCCCTCCTGAGATGTGGGCAAACCTGGTCACCCACTACAAGAAACGTCTGACCTCTGGGCTTACCAACAAGTGTTTCTCCACCAAGTACTAAGTCATGTTTTGCTTGGGGATCAAATACTTATTCTACTCACTGAACTGCAACTCAATTTATAACAATTGTATCATGTTTCTTTCTGGATTTTTGGTTGATATTCTGTCTCCATCATTTAAAATACACCTATGATAAAAAATTATAGACCATTCATTTCTTTGTGTAGCAAGAACCCAGGCCTCCTTTATTCTAATGAGAACCTCCAGAGACAGGGACAGCTGACATCCTTCTGTATAGAGTGGGTTGCAAAGCATAGTGGGTGTAATGTGAGGTGGATTCATGGGCGCCAGACACTTCTTGAATACAAAGAGATTTATTTTCTCTTAAACAGAATTGTAGGATAGAGGGTTTAGGGCCAGGACACTCTTAAGTAGTTGAATTCCGTAAGCTCTCCTAATCCCCCCCCCGCCCGCTTCCCTGCTGGGTCCCTGGCTTGGCACTCCAGATGCTTCTCAAGCTTCAACCCACTGGCTGGGTCCCTGGATTGTCACCTGCTGAAGTTTCCTGATTCTCCACCGTCCCCAGTTGGTGAGAATGCTGCTCCGGTACTTGCTTCAGCTACTCACTGTGGTCCCTGGAAACAAGGTGGTTGGTCCCTTAGTGGCCGACAGCTTCCCCTCTACCTCCGACTACGACAGGTTCTCCGGCCGGCAGAACCGTCACTTCTGGTTGGACTGCAAGCCGGAATCCCAACCCTATGCTTCTGGATAGGCCCTCAAACAGCCTAGCAGCCAGATGTGCCTGGGATAAGCCCAAACTCCGGCCTAGCAGCCTGGGCAGCACAACACACATCCACCCAGACAGCCGTCCAGGTGGCACAGAACCCCGATCACCATGTCAAATAAATAGGCTCTCCCAGCAGGCCAAGGGACCCAAGAAGATCCCTGCCTATTGGCTGAGATACCCTATATATTCCTAATCTGTCCTTGCAATGCCCTTGTCTTCTCTAATGTCACCAGATACCTGGTCATCTAGTGACAGAAGAGAGAAGTGAAGCAATTCCAGACTTAGGGTGAACTCAATTGATACCTAACAATTGGCCAAGGCCAATACACCTGGCAGGTAAATTTAGGAGCAACCCTGCCTAGACATCAGGTTAAGTGGGCAAACTTACAAAATCTGCAGGGGATCAAAATAATTATTTTCCCCACTATATGTACAGCACCCTGCCAGCCCCACCCACCAGCCATGATCTGTCTACAATGCAAAAACATCACTAGGTCTCTAAAAAGGTATTTTTTACTATAGTGCTGTCAATTTGCGCAGTACTTTACATATATTTTGTACATTCACACCAATTCCTGTCCTAGAGGAGCTTACAATCTAAGGCCCCTAACTCGCATTCATACACATATTAGGCCCAATTTAGACAGGAGCCAATTAACCTACCAGCGTGTCTTTGGAGTGTGGGAGGAAACCGGAGTACCCGGAGGAAACCCAGGCAGGCACAGGGAGATCATGCAAACTCCAGGTAGGTAGTGTTGTAGTTGGGATGTGAGACAACAACCCCAGTGCTGCTAGGTGGAAGTGCTAACCACTTAGTCACTGTGCTGCCCAAGGACATGATAACTAAACACTGACAGAGGTTCTAGACTTTTAGGCTGGACACACTCAAATGGGCTTAGGAGGGTGCAAAAAACAATCATTGTCCGCTGTCATATAAACATATGTTTTGTTTTGTCAGGTATGCGAATCCTTGTCACGCTGCTGCTAGACACCCTCCCGATGTTGGGCAACGTCCTACTGCTTTGCTTCTTTGTGTTCTTCATATTTGGGATTGTTGGCGTCCAGCTCTGGGCTGGTCTGCTGAGAAACCGCTGCTTCCTTCCTGAAAATTTCAGTCTGTAAGTTGGCTAAAGAGGCTCACCAGAGTGTTTTTTTTTTTAATGAATAAATATCGTAGAGAGGGCTGTTATTGATGGTTGGTGGGCAGATTTCCTATATTTCATTTCTCCACCGTGTTCACTTCTCTGGGACATTCTGTCCCGGAATTTTATTGTAGAGTGAAAGCCGAGTCATTTACCTGTCTGAGGCCATGCGACTCTCTTCATTCCGACAATAAATAATAGCACAAGGGCCATTCCATACAGGAGCATTAGTGTAATGGCTGCAGTAAAAAATGACTTTCCTGTCTGCAGCCTCAATTTTCAGAGCATTTTAGCAACAAAAATATATTTTTTTATTATATATAGATATATCTTTCTCTCTCTCTCTCTCTCTCTATATATATATATATATATATATATATAGAGAGAGAGAGAGAGAGAGAGAGCGAGAGAGAGAGAGAGAGAGAGAGAGAGAGAGAGAGAGATCTATAGATCTATAGATCTATATATAGATAAATAGATATATATATTAGTATTTTATTTATAATATATTTTATTATATTATAATATATTGTAATTTATTTATAATATATATAGTATCAATTTATATATGATACATATATAATTTAAATTGTATTTATAATTCATACAGGATCATTAGTGTAATGGTTGCAGTATATAAAGACATCCCTGTATGCAGTCTTAATTTTCATTTTGGCAACAATAAATATGTATTTTTGTTATGTATTTTGTATATAAATTAAAGTAAAATAAAAATAAAATTATAAATATAATTGTAATTATATATGTATGAATTATCAAAATATATATATATATATATATATATATATATATATATATATATATATAAAATATATATATATATATATATATATATATATATATATTTTTTTTTTTTTGTGCGCACTGCGCTAAGGGAAAACGGCTGTTTGTGCTGCCACTTAATATATATTAGATTAGAGTCATTCTAAAAGATCTAGCAACAGTAAAATATATTTTTTATATTTATATATATATATAGATATATATATATATATATATATATATCTATATATATATATATATATATATATATATATATATATATATATATATATATATATATATAAATATATATATATATATATAGATATATACACACACATATATACATATACACAGTATATATAATATAAACACAGTAAAATTTAATTATAAATGAAATTTAAATTATATATGTATCAATTAAAAATGAATATAATATATATTATAAATAAATACATTACAATATTTATATTTTTATATATAAAAATATAAATATTGTAATGTATTTATTTATAATATATACTATATTCATTTTTAATTGATGCATATGCAATTTACATTTTATTTTGTACTGTGTATAAATATATATATGTATGTATGTGTATGTGTATATATATATATATATATATATATATATATATATATATATATATATTAGATTAGAGTCGTTCTAAAAGATCTAGCAACAGTAAAAAAAAAAAAAAATATATATATATATATATATATATATATATATATAAAACATTTTATATATATATATATAATATATATATATATATATATATATATATATAATATATACATTAGATTACAGTCATTCTGAACGATCTACAGTAGTAACATTAAAATATATCAAAAGCCCAATTATTTTTTATTGTTTGCATATTGAAGAAAAATTTTCATAACCCATGAAATTTTTAGCGCTGTTTGTGTCCCTATTAGGGAGATTTATTCTCTCTATTTGTAACCTCTGTTCCTAAAAGTTAAAAGAATAAAAATAAAAAATAAAATGCTGAGTTGTCACTAGACCAGACAGGAAATAAGGATACTTGATCCGGTGACAGCTGAAAAGGCATTTCCCTCTCTGCTGTGTCTACAGGACAGAAAATGAAGGGAAATCTATAATAGGACACAGATGAGTAAAAAAAAAATTGGCATGGACTTTTATAATCTTCTCTATACGAAATAAAAGAAAACGTTTTGGCTTTAGGCCGGATTCACACCTAATTTCCGATGCGGCTCACAGCAGGAGTCCGGTGCATCCTTGTTCACTGTGTCAGGTCTGATTTCAGCCCCGAATTCGCATCGGAGCCGCATCAAAGGTATGTGAACCGGCTCCATAGACAGCCAGTCACAATCTCCTGCTATTGCAAATTGGATGCGGGGATTCCAAATCCAATTCGATCCCCGCATCCAATTCGATCTCCGCATCCA
Organism: Lithobates sylvaticus; assembly: GCA_028564925.1. Lineage (NCBI taxonomy): Eukaryota > Metazoa > Chordata > Amphibia > Anura > Ranidae > Lithobates > Lithobates sylvaticus. Next base: position 173,039,641 of record CM053037.1, on the reverse strand, counting down.
ATTCGATCTCCGCATCCAATTCGATCTCCGCATCCAATTCGCAATAGTGTGAACCCGGCCTCAGATGTACATTATTTTTTAACTTTAAATAATTGTATTTTGAAATATCTAAAGCTGCACCTCATTCAGCTATATTCAAGTTGTAAAAAGCGCTGCGTAAACTGTTGGCGCTATATAGATCCTGTATCATCATAATAATAATAATATACATGGTTGAAATACATTTTGGGCTTTATTTACTAAAACCGGTGCGTGCGAAATCTGGTGCAGCTCTGCAGAGGATTTTTTTTTTTTTCAAAGGGTTTTTTATTTAATTTTTTTGCATATATACAAACAAATGACAAATCATTTCTAATTCTGCCAGACAGCAAATCCAGACCCTTGAACTTCGCTGCAAGTGCTTGGTCTTGAACACACCTCCAGCCTGCTGATTGGACATTAAACAATATGCAGCACTCTGATTGGTCAGCTTACTGCGATCTCTCCTCCAGTTAATATGCTTGAAGCAGAGCCTGACTGGCTACCAGCCCTTGGCCCTCCCTCTCCTAGTTTGAGTGCTGCTGTACAGAAGACTAATATGAACACACACAGATTCCATTACCTATTGCTTTTAAAATACAATTATTCATTTTATTAATTGAAATGTTGCTTCTCAATTCCTGTTTTTACTTTTTTCATTTCTATACTCTCTTTAGTCCTCTTTCCCTGGAATTGGAACGGTACTATCAGACGGAAAACGAAGACGAGAACCCGTTTATCTGTTCCCAAGCCCGTGAAAACGGCATGCGTTATTGCCGAAACGTCCCAACGCGTCGAGAAGAAGGACTGGAGTGTACACTGGATTACAATTACTACAATAACACCAGCAATACTTCATGTGTCAATTGGAATCAATATTATACCAACTGTTCTGCTGGGGAACACAACCCTTTCAAAGGTGCTATCAATTTTGATAATATTGGCTATGCTTGGATAGCGATTTTTCAGGTGAGTTATTTTTTTTATATGCACTTTTGTTTTTGTGGCTCCCTAATTCAACACAATGTAAAAGAGACTTTGCAGTCTGTAAGATTATGGTGAGGTGGATTACATGGAATTGAAGGGAAACTGTAATGGCTTTTATATATATAAATTTATACTTTATTAAAAAAAATATATATATATATATATATATTTATACTTTATGTTTTTCATACTTCCTTTTTTTTTTTAACTCTGAGAAATATTGTAAAATCAACTTGAGCTATTGTAAACTGTAATGACTTGTATATATATCTTTTTTTTTAATTTTTTTTTAACTCTTAATGCTTTATACGTTTTAAAACTATTCTTGCTTTAGCTATTGTATTATTATTCATATGCAATCTTTGTTTAACCACTTAAGCCCCGGACCAATTTGCAGCCAAAGGACCAGGCCGCTTTTTGCGATTCGGCACCCCGTCGCTTTAACTGACAATTGCACGGTCGTGCGACGTGGCTCTCAAACAAAATTGGCGTCCTTTTTTTCCCACAAATAGAGCTTTCTTTTGGTGGTATTTGATCACCTCTGCGGTTTTTATTTTTTGCGCTATAAACAAAAATAGAGTGACGATTTTGAAAAAAATGCAATATTTTTTACTTTTTGATATAATAAATATCCCCAAAAAATATATAAAAAAACATTTTTTCTCCTCAGTTTAGGCCGATACGTATTCTTCTACATATTTTTGGTAAAAAAAAATCGCAATTAGCGATTATTGATTGGTTTGCGCAAAAGTTATTGCGTTTACAAAATTGGGGATAGTTTTATAGCATTTTTATTAATATTTTTTTTTACTAGTAATGGCGGCGATCATCGATTTTTATTGTGACTGCGACATTATGGCGGACACATCGGACATTTTTGACACATTTTTGGGACCATTGTCATTTATACAGCAATCAGTGCTATTTAAATCCACTGATTCCTGTGTAAATGACACTGGCAGTGAAGGAGTTAACCACTAGGGGGCAGGGAGGGGTTAAGTGTGTGTGTTTTTTTAACTGTAGGGGGCGTGGCTGACGTCACTGATCGTCTGTCCCGATGACAGAGAACAGACGATCAGTGTCAGTCGCACTAGGAAGCACAGGGAGAGGTTTGTTTACACAGACCTCTCCTCGTTCTTCATCTCTGTGACCCGATCGCGGGACACCAGCGGCGATGGGGTCCGCTGGTCCCGCGGCCACGGTCACGGAGCTCAGGACCCGGTCGCAAGCGCACCGCCGGCGGTGCACGCGCGACCCACGGCTGGGCTCTTAAAGAGACACATACAGGTATGTGCTTGTGCCCAGCCGTGCCATTCTGCCAACGTATATCGGCGTGAGGCGGTCCTTAAGCGGTTAAAAATAAAAATTTCATGCATGAACTATGATTGTCAGAGCACTATGAGCTAGCTACTGGTTGGACTACTGGTTGGAATCTAAACAGTGGGGAACTTGAGTGGAGAGTGTGAATAAGTTTTGCTTTTGACTGCTGTTGATGCTGGGTTGCATTTTTAGGTTCTTTTTGTGGCTTTTCCTTGTAGCTTTTTACAAGGAACTGGACTAAGTGGTGAGTTAAAAACCAGAGTTGGTGGAACTGGACTAAGTGGTGAGTTAAAAACCAGAGTTAGTGGAACTGGAGTAAATGGTGAGTTAAAAACCAGAGTTAGTGGAACTGGACTAAGTGGTGAGTTAAAAACCAGACTTAGTGGAACTGGACTAAGTGGTGAGTTAAAAACCAGAGTTGGTGGAACTGGACTAAATGGTGAGTTAAAAACCAGAGTTAATGGAACTGGACTAAGTGGGGAGTTAAAAACCAGAGTTGGTGGAACTGGACTAAGTGGGGAGTTAAAAACCAGAGTTAGTGGAACTGGACTAAGTGGGGAGTTAAAAACCAGAGTTGGTGGAACTGGACTAAGTGGGGAGTTAAAAACCAGAGTTAGTGGAACTGGACTAAGTGGTGAGTTAAAAACCAGAGTTAGTGGAACTGGACTAAGTGGTGAGTTAAAAACCAAAGTTAGTGGAACTGGACTAAGTGGTGAGTTAAAAACCAGAGTTAGTGGAACTGGACTAAGTGGTGAGTTAAAAACCAGAGTTAGTGGAACTGGACTAAGTGGTGAGTTAAAAACCAGACTTAGTGGAACTGGACTAAGTGGTGAGTTAAAAACCAGAGTTGGTGGAACTGGACTAAGTGGTGAGTTAAAAACCAGAGTTGGTGGAACTGGACTAAGTGGGGAGTTAAAAACCAGAGTTAGTGGAACTGGACTAAGTGGTGAGTTAAAAACCAGAGTTAGTGGAACTGGACTAAGTGGTGAGTTAAAAACCAAAGTTAGTGGAACTGGACTAAGTGGTGAGTTAAAAACCAGAGTTAGTGGAACTGGACTAAGTGGTGAGTTAAAAACCAGAGTTAGTGGAACTGGACTAAGTGGTGAGTTAAAAACCAGACTTAGTGGAACTGGACTAAGTGGTGAGTTAAAAACCAGAGTTGGTGGAACTGGACTAAGTGGTGAGTTAAAAACCAGAGTTGGTGGAACTGGACTAAGTGGTGAGTTAAAAACCAGAGTTGGTGGAACTGGACTAAGTGGGGAGTTAAAAACCATAGTTAGTGGAACTGGACTAAGTGGTGAGTTAAAAACCAGAGTTAGTGGAACTGGACTAAGTGGTGAGTTAAAAACCAAAGTTAGTGGAACTGGACTAAGTGGTGAGTTAAAAACCAGAGTTGGTGGAACTGGACTAAGTGGTGAGTTAAAAACCAGAGTTGGTGGAACTGGACTAAGTGGTGAGTTAAAAACCAGAGTTGGTGGAACTGGACTAAGTGGGGAGTTAAAAACCATAGTTAGTGGAACTGGACTAAGTGGTGAGTTAAAAACCAGAGTTAGTGGAACTGGACTAAGTGGTGAGTTAAAAACCAAAGTTAGTGGAACTGGACTAAGTGGGGAGTTAAAAACCAGAGTTAGTGGAACTGGACTAAGTGGTAAGTTAAAAACCAGAGTTAGTGGAACTGGACTAAGTGGTGAGTTAAAAAACAAAGTTAGTGGAACTGGACTAAGTGGTGAGTTAAAAACCAGAGTTAGTGGAACTGGACTAAGTGGTGAGTTAAAAACCAGAGTTAGTGGAACTGGACTAAGTGGTGAGTTAAAAAACAGACCTAGTGGAACTGGACTAAGTGGTGAGTTAAAAACCAGAGTTGGTGGAACTGGACTAAATGGTGAGTTGAAAACCAGAGTTAATGGAACTGGACTAAGTGGTGAGTTAAAAACCAGAGTTGGTGGAACTGGACTAAGTGGGGAGTTAAAAACCAGAGTTAGTGGAACTGGACTAAGTGGTGAGTTAAAAACCAGAGTTAGTGGAACTGGACTAAGTGGTGAGTTAAAAACCAAAGTTAGTGGAACTGGACTAAGTGGTGAGTTAAAAACCAGAGTTAGTGGAACTGGACTAAGTGGTGAGTTAAAAACCAGACTTAGTGGAACTGGACTAAGTGGTGAGTTAAAAACCAGACTTAGTGGAACTGGACTAAGTGATGAGTTAAAAACCAGTTAATGTAACTGGACTAAGTGGTGAGTTAAAAAACAGTTAGTGAAACTGGACTAAGTGGTGAGTTAAAAACCAGAGTTAGTGGAACTGAACTAAGTGGTGAGTTAAAAAAACAGAGTTGAAAACATAAGATTATAACAGGGGTAAAGTACCGGTGTAGGGTGAATGTGTACCTGTGTATTGTAAGTACATGAGTGTTGCGAGTACACATGGGCTGTAATGAATATTAGTGTCAGGTAGTACCTGTGTATTGTGAGTGAGTGTTGTCTGAGTAGTGTGTGTGGATCGCTGGTACTTGTGTAATGTGTGTGTGCACGTGGGTCTGCGAGTGCACGTGGGTCTGCGAGTGCACGTGGGTCAGCGCAGTCTTTCTTTTCTGATTTTTCTCATACGAAAATTGTACAAAAACGGTACACATTAACCATTTAAGGACCGAGACTCTTTTTGACACTTGTTTACAAGTTACAATCAGTTTTTTATTTTTTTTGCTAGAAAATTACTTAGAACCCCCAAACATTATATATATATATTTTTCAGACACCCTAGAGAATAAAAATGGCGGTCGTTGCAATACTTTGTCACACCGTATTTGCGCAGCAGTCTTACAACCCCATTTTTTGGGGAAAAAATACACTTTTTTGCCTAAAGAAATAAGACACCAGTAAAGTTAGCCAAATTTTGTTTTATATTGTGAAAGATAATTTTACTGATACCCAACATGTCACGCTTCAAAATTGCGCCCGCTCGTGGGAATGGCGACAAACTTTTACCCTTAAAAATCTCCATAGGCGACGGTTAAAAATGTCTACAGGTTGCATGTTTTGAGTTACAGAGGAGGTCTAGAGCTAGAATTATTGCTCTCGCTCTAATGATCGCAGCAATACCTCACATGTGTTGTTTGAACAGTATTTCATGTGCGACTTGCTTCTGCGTGCAAGTTTGGCGGGACAGGGCGCTTTAAAAAAAAAAAATATATTTAACTTTTTTTTTTATTTTTTTTTTTTTTTTTACACTGTTCTTTAAAAAAAAACTCTTAAATGTGAGATGTGGTGTCAAAAAGACCTCATATCTAACATATACAAAATATTGCAAATATAAACATATTGCAAAAAAAAAAAAAATCCCCCTTTAAGACCATTGGGCCGAAGTGACGTTTTGACATCGCTTCCGCCATTCGATGTTATGGAGCTGAGCGGGGGGTCATCTTCCCCTCACTCATCTCCATACCTAACAGGGAAGAGGAACTGATCGCCACAGCCGCTCCGGAAAGCGGCGTGAGTAGGGGGGTGGCCTCTCCCGCCCCCGATAAAAGTAATCTTGCGGCAAATCAGCCTCAGAGGCCACTCTTATCTGAAATCCAGCCGCTCACAGTTGTTGAAAATACTGGGGCTATGGCAGCTACCTGCTGCCATAACAATGGTCAAAGTACCGACGTACAATGATGGCGATGTGCTAACTAAAATCGTTTGTTCTGTTCCCATAGGAATCAGCTGTCGAAAGTTGTGTACACACTATCAGAAAATCATACGATCAGTCCTCGGATGAAAATGTTCGCCCCAATTTTCTTACAGTGTGTACGAGCCTTTGCACAGGAGTCACACAATTTTCACCCTGCAATTTACACGTTTTCCCAATTAAATTGAATAAGAAAATGTGTCAATCTCTAGTAAACTCTGTTACACCACTTGTACCTACAGGTAAGCCTATAATAAGGATCATCTGTAGGTCCTGGAAATATCTCCTAATCTTGCACAGTTTAGGAGATATTCACTATATACGCTTTTGCCGACATCATCCTTGATCATCCTCCATAACCGACGGCTCCTGCGGGAATGCGTGGGAGTGGCGTCATCGCGGCTCCAGCCAATCGCAGCGAACTTGGAAGTAATAACTAACTAAAAATAACCTAACTATTACTAGCTATTAAATTATAGGTATTGAAATTTCCTTTCAAATTTGTCTGTTAGAGAACATAAAGAATACGAATTTATCCGAAGTTACGAAGTTATCCGAAATAACGAATGCGTATATAAATGAATGGAACGTAACAAATTAATAATAATAATAAATAACAATAATAATAAAAGATTTTTATTATTATTATTAATTAATTTGATTCCATTTGTTTAGATGCAGCATTCGATATTTCGGATAATTCGTAACTTCTGATAAATTCGTATTTTTTACGTTCTCTAACAGGCAAATTTGAAAGGAAATTCCAATACCTATAATTTAATAGTTAGTTATTATTAGTTAGTTAGTTAGCTTTTCTGTCTTTCGAATTTTCGGATTTTCGAATTTCCGTATTTTAGAATTTACGAAGTTATGAATTTACGGATTTTTTTCATTTACCAATTTTCAAATTTACGAATTTGTGAATTTCGACCATAATGAATACGACCCAAAAAATGAAAAAAATGAAAAGAATGAAACCAAAACAAACTAATTAGTTCAATTCCATTTGTTTAGATAACTAACAGCCAAATTTGAAAGGAAATTCCAATACCTATAATTTAATAGTTAGTTATTATTAGTTAGTTATTTAGTTCGTTTTTCGTTCTTTCGAATTTTTGGATTCTCTTTCTTATTTTTGGATTTTCGAATTTCAGAATTTTCGAATTTTCTAATATTTCTAATTTCAGGATTTTCCAATTTTCGGATTTTCGAATTTACGAAGTTACGAATTTTCAAATTTACAGATTTAGGAGTTTTCAAATCTCAGTATTTACAGATTTTCACATTTTCCACTTTACGAAGCTACGAATTTCAAAATTTTAAAATTTACGAATTCACAGATTTACGAGTTTTTGGATTTACAAATTTTAGAATTTTCAAATTTACGAATTTGCAAATTTTGACCATAATGAATGACCCAAAAACAAAAAAAAAAAAACAAATGAAACGAAAACAAACAAATTAATTCTGTTCCATTTGTTTAGATGCAGCATTCATTATTTCAGATAATTCATAACTCCGGATAAATTCGTATTCGTTACCTATAATTGAATAGTTAGTTATTAGTTAGTTCGTTTTTCGTTCTTTCAAATTTTTGGATTTTCTTTCTTATTTTGGATTTTCGAATTTCTGAATTTTTGAATTTCCGGATTTTCCAAATTATTTACGAAGTTACATATTTTCAAATTTATGAATTTCCGGATTTACGTTTTTTCCAATTTTTGGATTTGGACAATTTGTACGAATTTTAGAATTTATGGATTTACGAATTTTCGGATTTACGAACTTTTGTATTTACAAATTTCGATCATAACGAATGACCCGAAAAAACAAAAAAAAACGACTAAAACAAAAATTAACACATTTTTCGTCAGTGCACATGTCTAATGCATACTAGCTCATTATGCCTTTGTCTTTTTTTTTGTTTTGTTTTTTGTTTTTTTGTTTTTGAAGCATTAAACTTTTTCAAGTTTCTAGCCAAGAGGGAGCAGAATAATAAGAGTAAGAAAGGAACCCACCTTGGCCTTAGGTTGGCCCCGGGTACATACCAGGGCTTCCTAGATATTTTTCTGGATACTGAAGAGGTGCACAGCTGGAGTGGAGTGAGGCAACACGTGCCCTCTACACATCACACACAATCTCTGCATCGAACGTGTTGAAGGCACGTGTCCTCTCCTCTCCTCTCTGGCTGTTTCTCTCTGCCCTACTTAGATGACAAATGGACACTTTCATTATAGCAGTGTGTGATATCAAAGCTGCTTCTCATTAATATATAAAGTCATACAGGATAAATAACCTCCCGTGTCTCATCCTCTGATGCATATAAGGAAATGTATATTGCATCAAAGCATCAAATAATTTAGAAGTCTACCGCAGCGAATCTGGGGCGGACTTCTACATTGCACTTGAAAAGGTTTCTCTGGAGGCGCACAATATGTATTTTCTATGTATGAACTTTAACGCAAGTACATTGGAGTGTACATTACAAGTATCTTTATGAGTCATTACAGCAATATACACTTGGAACCCATTGACATGTTCATAATTTAACTAAGCTTGTAAAAAAAATTGTTAATTCGGAAATATCCGAATTAACGAAAACCCAAATTTTTCTGAATATTCGTAAATTCGAATATTTGTAAATTCGTAAATGTGAAATGTGAAAACCCGAAAATGTGAAAATCTGAAATAATAACTTACTAATAATAACTTAACTATTACTAACTATTAAATTATAGGAATTGGAATTTCCTTTCCAATTTGGCTGTTAGTGAACGTAAGAATACTAATTTATCCGAAGTTACGAATTATCTAAAATAACGAATTCTGCATTTAAATGAATGGAACATAACTAATTAATAATAATAAATAACAATAATAATAATAAACTTTTTATTATTATTATTATTACTATTTATTATTAATTCATTCAGTTCCTTTTGTGTAAATGCGGCATTCATTATTTCGGATAATTCGTAACTTCGGATAAATTGGTATTCATTACGTTCACTAACAGACAAATTTGAAAGGAAATTCCAATACCTATAATTTAGTAGTTAGTTATTATTAGTTAGTTAGCTGTTCTTTCGGATTTTCTTTCTTATTTTCGGATTTTCGAATTTACAAATTTACAAATTGCGATCATAACAAATAACCCAAAAAATGAAAAAAAAGAAAAACGAATAAAAAAAGAAAACAAATGAATTTTTGGTGCAGTGCACATGTCTATACTTTACTGCTTTTATTATTATTATATCTTGTATTATTCCATACAAATTACTTATCACCACAAAATGATAGTTGGTTCTGTATTCTCTAAAAGAAGCGGTACTGGGAGGTGGGTAGGGGGTGGAACCAAGGGATGCTGCTCAGAGGTGGGTAGGGGGTGGAACCAAGGGATCTTGCTCAGAGGTGGGTAGGGGGTGGAACCAAGGGATGCTGCTCAGAGGTGGGTAGGGGGTGGAACCAAGGGATACTGCTCAGAGGTGGGTAGGGGGTGGAACCAAGGGATGCTGCTCAGAGGTAGGTAGGCAGTGGAACCAAGGGATGCTGCTCAGAGGTGGGTAGGGGGTGGAAACAAGGGTTGCTGCTCAGAGGTGGGTAGGGGGGTGGAACCAAGGGATGCTGCTCAGAAGTGGGTAGGGAGTGGAACCAAAGGATGCTGCTCAGAGGTGGGTAGGGGTGGAACCAAGGGATGCTGCTCAGAGGTGGGTAGGGGGTGGAACCAAGGGATGCTGCTCAGAGGTGGGTAGGGGGTAGAACCAAGGGATGCTGCTAAGAGGTAGGGGGTGGAACCAAGGGATGCTGCTCAGAGCTGGGTAAGGGGTGAAACCAAGGGATGCTGCTCAGAGGTGGGACCAAGAGATGCTGCTCTGAGTTGGGTAGGGGGTGGGACCAAGGGATGCTGCTCAGAGGTGGGACCAAGGGATGCTGCTCTGAGGTGGGTAGGGGGTGGAACCAAGGGATGATTCTCAGAGGTGGGTAGGGGGGCGGAGACAAGAAGTGACTCAGAAGGAAGGAGTTCCGGCACCTATTCTCTGAGAAAAAAAGCCCTGGACAAGCTAGTCTTTGCACTGAATCATATCTAATGATGTGAAACACCTGCAATGCTAAGGCTCAATTCACACCATTGCATGGCAGCCATGCACAATCAAATGCATGTTTTACCACGTGTTGCTAAAACATACGATAACACACATGATAGAGTGAAGGGTATTGTGGTGCAGTTCATCTTAAATGCCACTCAAGTGTATCTATCTAGTACACTACACAAAACATGAATTTTAGCGCACCACAAGGCACAGATGTGAACCAAAAAAAAAGCAGAAGGTCCATTAAATCATTTGTTGCGGTGCATTGTAAACCTATTCAGAATGAATGGACTTTCTTACTACAATGCACCTGCAGTAATGCATCACAATGTTGCAGAACTCTTATGCCTCATACACACGATCGGATTGTTGGCCAACAAAACCGTGGAATTTTGTCCGAGGGTGTTGGCTCCAACTTGTCTTGCATACACACGGTCACACAAATGTTGGCCAACAATTACGAATGCAGTGACGTACTGCGTCGTTTTTCAGCTCTTTAGCGCCACCCTTTGGGCTCCTTCTGCTAATTTCATGTTAGTAGAAGTTTGGTGCTGATACATGCTTTTCTTTTCGCGCTTTTCATTTCGTGCTTTTCAGTTAGTTTCTGAACGGCCGTTCGTCAACCAGACATGTTGCGGAATCGGAGGAGATAACGTGTTATTTATTATTGGCCTTGGAGTTATTGCTTTGACATTAATTTTTTTGGTTTAATAATGATTTGATTTGGTATATTTTCTATATTTTTGGATGCATAGAATGCACTTTTTGGTTAAGTTCTATTGGCAGATAGCATGTCTAATTTTTTTTTTTTTTTTTTAATGCACAATAAAAAAAAATTGTGTAGAATAATACTTGGCTATGTGTTTTACTTCAAATGACTTGGGAGTTTGGGAGTAGGCAGTTACATTTTAAAAAATACAATGTAAAATTAACAAGGGACACCAACATAGTTGTAACTTTGATCTTATAAACTACGGGATAATGGTGTTGTGGTAACTTGCCCAAATAAAAAAAAATAAAAAACATTATAATATTATTCTTGATATCACTAGAAAAAAAAAATCCTTTGGAAATTAGTTTGCAATAACTCCATCAGTATCACCAGCAAAGCAGCTTCATTATTATCCCATTAAAGAAGAAGAGAATTGTGCGCTGCATTTCGAGATTTCATAATTTGCCGCGTCACAAATGTTAATTCTCCATTACGAACACTAGTTTACAAGACCGAGCGCTTCTGCTTCCGAGCATGAGTGTTTGTACTTTGGACTTTTGCCAATGGAAATTCCGACAACACACATTTGTTGGTGGAAAATTTGAACACATGCTAGCCAACATTTGTTGGTGGAAAGTCCGACAACAAATGTCCAATGGAGTATACACACGGTCGGATTTTCCGCCAAGAGCCTGATATCCAACATTTCCCATCGGAAAATCCGATCGTGTGTACGGGGCTTGAGGGTTGTCAACTTTTTTAGATGCTGGCCTATTTCTTGTTTTTTTATTTTTCCAAAATATTTATTACAATTTCTGATACAAGTACAGGTTATGTATTAAGTAGAATACATCCACAATGTTCCTGTTAATAACATTGGCAAGGAGTCACGTTTTTTGACAGGCGATGGCACTAAAAATGCTTCCGATAGCCAGAGACCACATGATCTTTGTCTAAGGTTCACTCAGAATAATAACCTGATTTAATAGAGTCGACATGTACTATTCGTGATTCTTCTGAAATGTAGATTTGAATAATAGGTCAGTTCAGGGACTTGAGAATCTCACTTTTAATTTATACCTGTGGTTGGAGTTATCTAAGTAAAAAAGCACTTGTGTAAATTAAAAGTGAGATTCTCAAGTCCTTGCATTGACCTATCATATAGCTTTGGAATTCTTTCTCAATATTCTAGGACACCCGAATTGTATCTATGTTTGTTTCTCCACTTCTGGATTCAATGTACAATGTTTGAATGAGCCAGTTCATATGTGTTTAGATTTCACTTGTTAAACCCCTTGGGCTGAATTTGAGAAATCAATTGATCCCCCTATGCATGCTTAACAATGTGGATGGAGAAATCTCCTCTGTATTCAGAAGCTCATAGGATGCAACAATTATCAACCTTGCTTCTTCAGTTTTTCCAGTCCCAACATGGCAAGCCATGGCTCAAATTTTGGATGACTTAGGAGGACATGGTTGTAATTTGTGGCATGTATGGCCAGTTTAAGGCTCTTAGAAGGTACATTCCATGTCTTAGACTAGTGTTTCTCAGCCTTTCTTTAGTCAAGGTACCCTTTAAAATTCTGCACAATCTTGAGGCACCCCATTCTAAAATGTAAACAATGTAAATAATAGTTTTAATGCAGGGTTTCTCAACCAGGGTTCTGTGGAAACATAGGGTTCTTCCAGAGGTTGTTAGGGATTCCTTGAGCAATGAGCTATTTTTTCCTCTCAGATAAGTTCCCCCTGACACCATTAATCTTTTTAGCTTTCTGTAAGGGGGTAATTAATCCCAATGACCACAAGTGTAAGGAGCCTTCTTGCCACTGACCATTACACTATGTATCATGAGTTGTAGATAGAGTAATTGTTAGCAGGGGTTCCCTGAGACTGGAAAGTTATTTTTAAGGGGATGCTCTGTGTTAAAGAAGTTGAGAAAGGCTGGTTTAACATAACACAGCAACATCCACACATGTAGGACACCCAACGTTGGAGGTGATTTATTCTTCCAAAGCAAATACACCTTTACACACTGGTACTGACTAGTATTCCAATGTTTCTCTTCTCCTTCAGTTTCTCCCCCTCACTCAGCTGATTTGACCCCCAGTGCTGTTTTCCTTATTATCCAATAAAGTAATTGGTTGTTGGCAGGTGGATGGTATTCATTGTGCACCATAACAACCTTCCAGCCGCAAGCTTATATACAATTTTGGGGCAATTTTTAGGCGTTTTGCCAAGGAACCCCTGAAGAAACCTGAAGGCACTCCAGCAGGAAAAAACAGGATCCAATTTGCTACAGCAGGGGAAAAAATTCCTTCCTGATCCCAGAGAGGCAATCGGATTTTCCCTGGATCCACTTTACCTATAAATGTTAGTACCCAGCTATATTATGTACATTTAGAAAAGAATCCAGGCCTTTCTTAAAGAAATCTACTGAGCTGGCCAGAACCACCTCTGGAGGGAGTCTATTCCACATTTTCAAAGCTCTTACTGTGAAGAAACCTTTCCGTATTTGGAGATGAAATCTCTTTTTCTGTAGACATAAAGAGTGCCCCTTGTCCTCAGTGTTGACCGTAAAGTGAATAACTCAACACCAAGTTCACTATATGGACCCCTTATATATTTATACATGGTGATCATATCCCCCCATTAATCTCCTCTTTTCAAGAGAGAATAAATTCAGTTCCTCTAATCTTTCCTCATAGCTGAGCTCCTCCATGCCATCAGTTTGGTCGCCCTTCTCTGCACTGGTTGAAAAAGGTCATCTTAGACAACCGTTAGATGTTGGAGCCCCCTAGGTAGAGTTCAGTTGCTGGGCACAGTATAAGAAGAAATTGTTTCTCCGATGCACAAGTCATAGGTTGGTCCTAGTTCTGCCCAGAATTTTGCTTCTGTACCCAGGATGTGGATCCCTCCTGAACCTACAGAAGTGGAGCAGAGGCACCCTACCAGATCAACACTGCTTCCTCTCTTCTCTATTGGTTGCAGGCAGATACAAACTTTCTGAGCCTAGATGAAAAATATCTTTTGACACTAACATTTTTAGGCATAGGACACACCCTGGTCACGCAACTCATCAATGCTTCCATCATTTCCTATAGGAAAACAAGAACACCAAAAATACTTTTTAGACGTTTTTCCAAGGAACCCCTGAAGAAACCTGAAGGCACTTCAGGGTGCCTGGGCATAGTTACATAGTTAGGTTGAAAAACCTTCCCAATACATTCGCCAATACAACTTTAGAAACAGTATAAGACCACATTTACAAAACACTAGTAATATCTTAAAATATATGTCCTTGTTAATCAAAGAATTTGATACATGTAGCATTAAAAATCTTTTTTTTTGGCAATTAAATAATATATTAGTATATACAAACCAATATAGGCAAATGTAAAACAAAGTCTGTCAGCGGCATTTGAGTTTAAAAGAGTGACTGTACCGTAAAAATAGGCACAATTAGTAGCTATGTTAATGCAGACCAGCAGTGCTGCTTATATTTGGCTTATGGTCTTTATGGGGACACCCAGGAGATTCTAAAATAAATCCTGGAGGCTCTCCAGCTATGCTTATTTTATGTTGAATTTTGTGATATTTTTTTCTATTTCTCGGTTAAACAAGGCTTTTACGGTGTTGAAATCTGTACTGGGGCTTTGATGCCATCTAGTGTTGTGCATGTCAAAGAGTTAAAGGTATTTTGCCAGTACCAGATAATGTCCAATTTCCTTGGGGCCTAGGAGTACTACACTCAGTCATGTTACCTATAACTCAAGATCATCAGGTTTGAAATTTAACAGATTATAAATACATCCTAATAGTGGAACCTAAGATAAACACGGTTGCTCGTTAGTGAGCAGTCCTGCTTCATAGGCTGCTGTCTGCCTGTGGCATGCTCTTCCCATCCCGGGTTTTGTCGCACAATAGAAAAACACACAGGTGGGTTAGTTGGCTTCCTCTCCTTTTGGCCCTGTATGTGACCCATGTAGGGGTATTTGATTTTAAGCCCCTTTCCGTTTTTATGTGGTTGATCGTTGTCTCTAAAGTGCTACAAACATTTTTTTCAATGATATACAAATGAATAAAAATAAATAAAATCTGGCTTGCAACCAATCAGACACTTTTATTTTCGTAACTGTGCTAGATGATGGAGCACCTGGAAGACAACTGACCGGTTTGAACAATGCTGTCTCCGATTTTAATATATTTATTTTAAAGCTTAATTTGCTGACATGTCTGAGAGAAAAATCTAAAACAGTCTTTATTACTGCTTGGTAATCAATCAGGTTTAAGCTGATGTTGTCCTTGTGCTTCGTTCTGAAGCCGTTTTCAGGGTTCTTCAAGCAGCCAATGATAAGCAGGGCCAATTGTTCTTCTCGCATTGCTAATAGAAGCTTCTCTCTTTGTCTTTCAGGTGATAACTCTCGAAGGCTGGGTGGACATCATGTATTTTGTTATGGATGCTCACTCCTTTTACAACTTCATTTACTTTATTCTTCTAATTATTGTAAGTTTCCTTTTTTGTATCTTGTAAGGGTTAGAATAAAAATGCATGGGTTGGGTCTCTTTTCTCAAGGTGTCGGTATAACAGCCAGGCAAATAACCTAATGCCCTGTACACACGATGGGATTTTCCGACAACAAATGTTTGATGTGAGCTTGTTGTCGGAAAGTCCGACGGTGTGTATGCTCCATAGAACATTTGTTGTTGGAATTTCTGCCAACAAATGAGAGCAGGTTCTCAAATTTTCCGATAACAAAACTTGTTGTCGGAAATTCCGATCATGTGTACATACGTCCGACGCACAAAAGTCCACGCATGCTCGGAATCAAGCAGAAGAGCCGCACTGGCTATTGAACTTCATTGTTCTCGGCTCGTCGTACGCGTTGTACGTCACCGCGTTCTTGACGTTCGGAATTCCCGACAACATTTGTGTGACCGTGTGTATGCAAGACGAGTTTGAGCCAACATCCTTCGGAAAAAAAATCCACGGTTTTGTTGTCGGAAATTCCTATCGTGTGTACGGGGCATTACAGTTTACTTTTGTAAGAAACACACATGTATTCTAATACATATATATATATATATATATATCTACACAGTTTCTCACAAAAGTGAGTACACCCTCACATTTTTGTCAATATTTTATTATATCTTTTCATGTGACAACACTGAAGAAATGACACTTTGCTACAATGTAAAGTAGTGAGTGTACAGCTTGTATAACAGTGTAAATTTGCTGTCCCCTCAAAATAATTCAACACATTAAGCCATTAATGTCTAAACTGCTGGCAACGAAAGTGAGTACACCCCTAAGTGAAAATGTCCAAATTGGGCCCAATTAGCCATTTTCCCTCCTCGGTGTCATGTGACTCGTTAGTATTACAATAGATAGATAAAGACTTTCACCATGTCAGAAATAAAAGTGAGTTTGCCACATCCCTGTGTGTATAGGAGAAAAAGGGTTTGTACCCCATCCCCCCCACCCCCCGAAAAATTATGGGACTTTAAATAGGCAAAGACACTAGAGATTTAAAAAAAATGAGTTGTAATTTATTACATAAAGACAAATAGACTATGCTTAAAAAATCATCTACAGGTGATGATCAATAAAACAAACACTGACAAAAAACAATAACATATAAAACAATGTCTAGTACTGAAAATATGTTGACACATATACAGAGTGGTATCTCTCCAATGTCAGGTAGTACTTTCCGGTGTCCAACGTCCGGGGTAAGTTCTATGGGTACCCAACGCGTTTCAGGCTCAAAGTCCCTTTATCAGGGGTAATTATATAGGAGGATTAATATTCTGGATCAGATGGGTGGCATCGTGATCAAGAACCATAAAATGCCGGTATTTTAGCGAGGCTACGCAAGTATATGGTTATCAGTAGATGGCAAGTATAAAGGTTTCGTATAACCTAGTCCCTTGAAGTAATTTTAACCCAGTGGGGTATGATTAGATCAGTTGGTCCTTCCGATAGAAGTTTTAGATAAGGTACAGGCACAAAAGTTTCTCACAAAAGTGAGAAACTGTATATATATAATTTACCATATATGACAGTTTTACTTTGAAAACATAGTATAAACTGAATTCCACATTAATGCAATGTCCTAATCTCTTTTTTTTTTAATCTTTTTAGATTGGATCATTTTTCATGATCAACCTTTGTCTAGTCGTCATAGCTACACAATTTTCCGAAACAAAGCAACGTGAGAGCCAGTTGATGAAGGAGCAAAGGGTCCGCTTCCTTTCCAATGCCAGCACATTGGCCAGTTTCTCTGAGCCCGGCAGCTGTTATGATGAGCTACTCAAATACTTGGTCTATATGACCCGCAAAGCCAGCAAACGGGTAGTCCAACTCTTCAGAGCGGCAGTCTTCAAATTTGGGTTAAGTTCAAGTCCTGCAGTAAAGACCACCACTGAGAAGCCCAACCGCAAGCATAGGAGAAGAAGGTCTTCTATCCATCATCTAATCCATCATCACCACCATCACCATCACCACTATCACCTGGGAAATGGGAGCTTGCGAGCACCACAGGCCAGCCCAGAGCTCAGCGAAGTGGAAAACAGTTCTCCTCATAATGGAACTAGATTAATGTTACCCTTTCCAGGCACCCAAGCTTCGCCCATTGCTTCTGCCTCTAACACACAATCCATTCATAGCATCTACCATGCTGATTGTCACCTTGAACCTGTGCATTGCGTGCCTGTGTTTCCCCAAACTGGCTCTGGTACAGCCAATCCGGAGGCTGTTCAAAGGAGTATTGCAGGGAATAAAAACTATCCTACTGTACACCCAAGTTTATCCCATGAAATGCAAAAGAAGACAGAACAAGCAGAAGAGACAGAAAACCCTTTGATCACAAATGACCCCAGCTTGTATACAGGGCCAATGTATAATTCAATGAACAGGCTACTAGAGACCCAGAGTACAGGTATGGGCATATAAAATAATGCTTTAAACTCTAGATTTCTTATATGTCTTGGGGTTGCTGACAGAGAAAAAGAAAACCACAGTCCCAACCTCTGTTGCTTTCTTTATTAATGGCTGGCAAAAAGGAGCCACGGGAATCTCTAAGCCATTTTTCATGTTCAGTGCTCAGAGCGGTCCATCTCAAGAGTACCAGGGTAATGGCCTAGGGTAAAAGTTATGGAAATCCACATTGCAGTAAGATACCAGAGTGTAAATCCATATCTGAAGCCCAATTTAATTCTCTGATCTTTAAAACATTTGAATGAATTCCATGATAAGAGTTTTTCTGCTGCAGGTTTCAGGAGCTGATGATCAGAAAGACCATTTAATCCCATCATCTAATCCCATGAGAGAGTTATGAAACCAGTGGACAATTCGGCCCACTAGGATCCATTTCTCTCAATTTTGGGTTGGCTGACACCTTATAAAAAGGTCATAGTTGTGTATTATCATTGTATAGTCTTTTGTAAATGTTAGCGCAGGCAGAGTAACTGTGGCCAAGCTGGGAGAGACCTCCTTGCCAGGGGTGCAGAATGTTATGAGAAGCTGCTGACAAATCTGGTCAGTGTCTACCTAAAACTGATTTATCACCTTGCTTGTTTCTCCATATACCTAAATGCAGAATGGAACAGGAACTGGATGATCGTATTTCTAATTGGTTGAGCTTCCTATTGAACAAAGCTGTTAGCCACTTTAAAACTAAAAATCCTACCTAAACACCGGCAACACAAGGTGATTGCCAATACCATTATCACAAAGCAAATCCCTCTGACAAAGACTTTGCTCTGGTGAATGAATGGCGCTGAATGTTCCTACTTTTCCTAACCTTGGAGAGTTCTCATTCAACCAAGGGGCATATATCCAGGGTAGGACTTAGACCTAAATTTAGAGATTGTGAGCCCTTAATACCAGAATTGTAACTAGAACCTTCCCCAGGGCCCTTCCCTTCGAGCGCGGGACCCTTCCCACTGACCCTAAAGCCCTTTACTCTTGTTGTGGGGTCCTTTATTACGTTCTCACAGCAAGAGCCTTTCCTGCCGTCTTGGGGGCCTTCCTACGGTGGCATAACTCCAGGGCTTGGTCGCAAGTGCGGCCCTTGGTAGTTCTGCTTAATACAAGATTCATCGACTAAAAGATCGGAGGGGTTGACACTGGGTCCTCCTAGATATATTAAGAAGCTGATGGGTGGGACATTTCATTTTAGGGAAGACAGATCCATGAAATTACCAGGTTCCTTTTTGCTTGAAGTAGTTTTATATGGTTGTATTATTATTTGATCATGATTCAGAATTTATAAGTGTCAAATGTTAAGCCCCATACACACGCTCGGATTATCCGAGGACCAGGTCCGTCGGATCCTGTCCGTCGTACTTTGTCCGATGTTGGTGTTGCGTACACACGGTCGGACAAAGTTGTCGGAAAATCCGATCATTCTGAACGTGGTGACGTTTGTTGCCTACGACGGGACTACGTAGAGGCTAGTAGCCAATAGCTTTGGTCTTGTAATGTGATCTGAGCATGCGTAGCACTTTGTCCATCGGAATTCGCTACACACGATCGGATTTGGTGTGATCGGACTTCGTTGTCAAAAAATCTATCCAGCAGGAGATAGGACTTTGTCCGTCGGACAATCCGATGGAAACTGTCCGATGGTGCCTACACACGGTCGGAATTTTCGACAAGATTGTCCGATAGGACAGAATCCATCGGAAAATCCGACCGTGTGTATGGGGCTTAAGTCTGATGACATCTGGATATTGCCTTACCCTAAAGTGGATTAGGTCTTTGATTTTTTTAATACACACCAGGTACCCGGGAGAAGCCATCATTTTTCTTGTCAACCATTGTTAGTTACAGTATGTTTTACAAACAGCAAAGCAGGGGGTTGACTGGTATTGCATATATCATCTTATTCTAAATTCGATTGATTACCTTCCACATTACCTTGCACTATGAAGGCACAAGTAGCTGACTTCACCGATGACCTTCCACAGAGGTCCTGCATGCTTTGTCTTGGTACAAACATATATGATCTCATCCAGATTGCAGCTATATGCATGCTACTGAAACACACCAACATCTACGCTACCATAATAACAACCTGCAGCTTCTGCTGTCCATGTGCATTATTTTATACAACAATATAAGGCTTAATATTAATATTTCCAATTATTTAATAACATATAAAATGTTTGATATATCATACATAGAGTTCAAAGATCTCTGTACCATAGCTGCATATCTCTTTTCAAAATTGTGTGATTTTTGCTATATTGAACTAAATATGTAATAGCATACAATACCTGCTTAAACTCCCACCTCTGGTTGTTGTAGTACAATAAAGAATGTCTAACCTTCTGTTACTTAAATTCAAAAGCTTGACCCAATTGACCCATCATGATGGAAGTGTGCTGCATACTAATTCCAGAGCAGTAAACCTGGAAGTCTTCAGCTTCACTCTATGTGACATTACTCAAGAGCTATATGTGGCCCAAGGGGGCAGTTTCCATCTCTCACAAGTATTTTGGTTCAATCTTGTTTTATTAAAGTAGTTTCAAACATAAAATACAGGTAGAGAAAATACATAAAGTATAGGAAGTATACTGTAGGAATTATAACATGTGAATTGGCGAGTACACACAGCAACCGCTGGTAAGCAGGTTCAAGTTCAGATAATGGCATTCAGGGGCTATTAGAAAATGGACATTACCATCTTGGATCATCTAGGAGAAAACTTATAAGGCATCAACCGGACTAGAGAAACCATGCAGCATCCTGTACGGGTTATGTATTGGAGGAGAACATACCATAATTGGGGGAAAATTGGCAGTTAAGATGATGTGGAAGGACCATCTTATAGCAAAATAAAGGTATTAAACAGAAGGCAGTCAAAGAAGGAGAAAGGGGAAAGATGTATGTGAGGGAAAAGAGAGCAACTAGGGTCATGGCAAAGAGAGGGAAGGTCAAGGCACTCCATCATGGCTAGGTAGAGGTTAAAGAGGTAACTTTATTTACCCATTCCTGAAACGCAGCCAAATAACGGAACATAGACCAGGAGGTCCCTGTTTTACTGAACTGTTCTTAGCTGCCATTCTCCTGCGATAGCATGTGTTCCAGGTCTCTAATGGAGTCAAGTTCAATCGCCCATTTCACAAGAGGGGGTCTTTGTTTAGGAGATTTGAAAGGGCCAGGAATTATGGAGAGGTGAGCCACCATAGGAGTTGAGGGGATACGGGTGTCCATGAGTTTGCAGTTTAGATTAAAGATCCGTGACCACTCTCATGGGTTTTTTGATTGGTGTCAAGTTCTCTTAAGCCTGGACCTCATGGACGAAAATGAGCAATACAAAACCTCTTCCATGATGCCCCATATGACTGTATTATTATTATTATTATTACTATACAGGATTTATATAACGCCAACAGTTTGCGCATCGCTTTACAACATGAGGGCAGATGGTACAGTTACAATACAAATCAATACAGGAGGGATCAGAGGGCCTGTATAGGCGAGAATGTTCGTGGCTGCTTTTTAATGTTTATAAGGTATTGTTTTTCACTGGTAATTTGTGTTCTTAGGAATCTGCAAGGGATCGTGTAAAATTCAAGCTGCCAGTCCAGAAATCGAGCCCTTAGATCCAGAAGTGTGCTCTCGCTGCAAGGAACCTGAGGCCCCTGATAATGATGATGTGGATTCTGACAGCGATGGGGCCTATGAATTCACACAAGACACCCAATGCAGCGAGAAAACTGAGCCACCCAAGGGGAAGTTGAGGAACAAGAACCCCAACAAGCTTCTGAAACTTTGGAAGATGGTGTGCGAGACCTTTAGGAAGATCGTGGACAGTAAATACTTTGGCCGTGGAATCATGATCGCTATCCTTATCAACACTCTGAGCATGGGGATTGAGTACCATGAGCAGGTAATGTGCTTTTCTATTTTTTTTTTCTGTAAAATTATCAAGTCTTGTCCTCTGCCACAAGATAAAGGTCTCGGGTCTTCCCAGATTCTAGTTTTCATACCATCACTAAATGTATTAGAACTCCCCTCTGTCCATTGTTTGTATATACTGTATATATGCACTTTTTCACCCTGAAAATCGGGTGCAAATAGCGTGTGCGTCTTATACACAGATACTTCAATTTTAGCTACCTCGGAGAGGACAGGGAGAGGGGCGGGACGAGCGCTGTCAGATTACATACAGTGAGAATCTCCTGTTTACTTGGCGACCTCTGTAATAGAAAATAATGAAGATATTTGCCAGCACACCATGGAGCGACACAAATAGCGTCCCAAAGGGTGATTTATTGCATGATCACAACACAGGGATAGTGCAACGTTTCGGAGCCACGCAGGGCCCCTTCGTCAGGCATGTGATCACATGCCTGACGAAGGGGCCCTGCGTGGCTCCGAAACGTTGCACTATCCCCGTGTGTCGCTCCATGGTGTGCTGGCAAATATCTTCATTGTGACTTGAACCAGTATCCAGCTGGTTGTTGCTACAGCACCCAAAACTGAGAGCATTTCCAGGAACGTGTGCGATGGGAAAATGAAGTACTACTCTGTAATAGAAAGTCCCGGCTCCTGGGCCGCCATTGGACCACTGTTCTGTCTACCATAGGAGATTCTCACTGTATGTAATCTGTCGGCACTCCTCTCGTCCCCCTCCATGTCCCCTCTAGGCTGCAGATGGGCATCGATCAGGCTGCACTTATGGCAATGGTGAGGCTGCTGCATTGAAGGCAATGGTGAGGCTGCATTGAAGGCAATGCTGAGGCTGCTGCATTGAAGGCAATGGTGAGGCTGCTGCATTGAAGGCAAAGGTGAGGCTGCTGCATTGAAGGCAATGGTGAGGCTGCTGCATTGAAGGCAATGGTGAGGCTGCGGCATTGAAGGCAATGGTGAGGCTTCTGCATTGAAGGCAATGGTGAGGCTGCTGCATTATAGGCAATGGTGAGGCTGCTGCATTGAAGGCAATGGTGAGGCTGCTGCATTGAAGGCAATGGTGAGGCTGCTGCATTGAAGGCAATGGTGAGGCTGCTGCATTGATGGCAATGGTGAGGCTGCATTGATGTGGACTGATGAGGCTGCATTGATAGCACTTGTGAGGCTGCCTTATTTAAAATGTATGTTTTTTTCCTTGAAACTTCCCTCTTAAAATGAATGTGCGTATTTTACGCCAATAAATACGGTATATAGTTTGCAGGATAATGGTTGGGTAGCTCAACTAGAGCAAGCAGCAGAAATGTCTCAGTGGTCCTTATGGTACCTCTCACAAACCAGTAGCCACTACAAGTCAGCCAGGCTCGACTCAATTGCACAGTGCTTAGAACCTAGCACCTATTGCCTGCCAACAGGATAAAAATATCAGAACATCTTTGATTTAATCTGTATGGAGATGCTTACTCAATGTCCAGTCACTGGGCAGGTTGGTGACCAAGCAGTATTGTTAAGCAGCTGTGAAGAAAACCAAGGTCAACCAACCTATATACACTGGCAGCGATGGCTGGATCAAAACACAGACTAAACAGAATTTCAAAAATTTTTGAACATTTTTGAGGAGGTTTCTATATATTTATTTAATTTGTGTGCTGCATGGCTTTCACTTTTAAAAGACATTATTAAATAAAAAGCAAATCAGAAAATATGTTACACATAAGGACAGAGGAACTTAATAAATGTTGGTCCATGGACTCTTTAAATTTGTCCATTGTACTGAGTTTCATTAATAAGTATATTGACATTGAATCCTTTTGGCATTCATTAATCCCCCTTACCGCTCTGCTGTACCCGGCACTAATATAAGCAAAGACAGCTGCTTATACTATAAACCGATGTAGTATAATTGAACACTTCAATAATATATAATACATTCACACGTACTATACATCTTGATGACGGGTTTCCTTTAACTGGAAACAACACATATTGTTCATTGTTTATTGTAAAAAAAAAAAAATCCCAGGATTTATATAGTGCCAACAGCTTGCCAAGTTCTTATAAATAAATGGAGATAGTGCAGTTACAATCCAATTGAAGACAGGAGGGTTATGCCGCGTACACGCGATCGGAAATTCGGCCAGTAAAAGACCGATGTGAGCTTTTGGTTGGAAATTCCGACCGTGTGTATGCTCCTTTGGACTTTTGATGACCGAATTCAAGCCAGCAAAAGGTTGAGAGCATGTTCTCAATTTTTCGGTCGGAGAAAGTTTCGGTTGGAAATTCCGATTGTCTGTACCAATTCCGACGCGCAAAATTCCTATGCATGCTCGGAAACAATTCAACGCATGCTTGGAAGCATTGAACTTAATTTCCTCGGCTTGTCGTAGTGTTGTACGCCACAGCATTCTTGATGGTCGAAAGTTCAGCAAACTTTTGTGTGACAGTGTGTATGCAAGCCAAGCTTCCATCAGAAAAAACATCCAAGATTTTTCCAGCGGTGTGTACGTTAGAAGTGTCCTGCTCTTGAAAGCTTACATTCTAAAATGAAAGGCAATTGATACAAAAGGTAACAGTGTGGGGAAGAGTTGTTGAAGAGACTAAAATACAGTAAAACCTTGGATTGCCAGCATTAATAGTTCCAGAAACATGCTTGTAATCCAAAGCACTTGAATATCAAAGCGAGTTTCCCCATAAAAAATAATGGAAGCTCAACTGATTCGTTCCACAACCATTTATTCATAAGTCCTTCAGTCCATATAAAAAGATTATAGCAATGTGATGGGTTGTGTACCCATAAATTGTCCATCCACAAGCAAAATCCAGCAGGAGCTCCAGAGTATAAAAGAGAAGAGAGGCGCTTCTAATGCCCCATACACACGGTCGGATTTTTTCCGACGGATTTTGTCCGACACTGGTGTTGCATACACACGGTCGGACAAAGTTGTCGGGAAATCCGAGCATTCTGAACGTGGTGACGTTCGTTGCGTACGACGGAACTACGTAGAGGCTAGTAGCCAATAGCTTTGGTCTTCTAATTTGATCTGAGCATGCGTGGCACTTTGTCCGACGGAATTCTCTACACACGATCGGAAAAAGTCAGATCGGACTTTGTTGTCGGAAAATTTGAGAGCAGGATCTCTTATTTTTTCAGATGGAAAAAGTCAGATGGCGCCCACACACGGTCGGATTTTCTGACAACATGGTCCGATAGGATATTTTCCGTCAGAAATTCCGACCGTGTGTATGGGGCATAAGTGTAGCAATATGGTTACATTTAATGAAGGTACAACATTTAGGAACTCACAAGGTTGATGATTAAAAGAGGCTCATCTAAGTATGCAGGCATCCGGGGTAAAACTGTCCTCACCGTTGTCAGTCTGCAATCGTGACCGGGAAGACTACCCTGCAGTAGAGTGATCTTAAAGCACTCATGGAGCTCAGCATTGAAGGGTTGACGTCGATGGCGGTGCGGAGGATGGTCTATGTGGACAGTTTTACCCCGGATGCCTGCATACTTAGATGTTCCCGTTTTAATCATCAACCATGTGATTTGCTAAATGTTGTACCTTCATTAAATGTAACCATATTACTACACTTAGAGGTGCCTCTCTTCTCTTTTATACTCAGTTGTGACATGATGCTACTGGTTTATCCAGTCAAAATGTATTTAAAAAAGTTGCTTGTCTTGCAAAAGGCTCTCAAACCAAGTCACTCTCAAACCAAGGTTTTACAGTACCATTGTTAGGTAGAGGGTAGATAGGTTTGCCTGAAGATATGAGTTTTCAGGGTTAACCTAAAAGTGGACAGAGTTGGAGATAGCTGGACAGATTGGGGTAAGGAGTTTCAGAAAATTGAAGAGACTCTGGAGAAGTTCAGGAGGTGAGCATGGGAAGAGGAGACAGGGCAGTTGAGATCAGGAGGTCTTAGGTGTAGGGAAGAAGGCAGTTTGGTTGATATTTTAAGACAAGGTTGGTGATGTAGCTCAGTGCAGAGTTGTGGATGGCTTTGTAAGTTGGGTTGCTAAGGACAGGTCAGACGGCTTGCACAGGTTTCAGTTTTACCAGTGTTCTATCAGATTACCGATACCCATCAGATTGTGCAACGGAAGTGATGTTCCGACCAAGAAATACTTACTGCACATGCGCTATGCGTTCCAACATGAGTTCCACAGCGCTATGCGTTCCAAACATTTCATGATCCGATGGGTAGCGGTATTCTGATAGAACACCCATGCGGACATCTTACTACACCCAGCTACATCTTGGATTTCAAAGTAATTTTAGCAATAAAGTGAGCGTATATAAATAAATATAGTATGGTGACATCTGTGATGCTGTTCGGATGTTTAATTTTTAAAACGCTAAAGGTTTAGCACTGAGCAGTGTGGGGTGTACCAACATGGCCTCCGCCACCTTCCTACTGCAGCTTGTTACAAAATGGAACATCAAAACAGCATCACAGATGTCAATATACTATATTTATTTATATACACTCACTTTCTTGCTATAATTATTTGAAATTCAAGACGTAGCTGGGTGTAGTAAGATGTCCTGCTGGGTTTTCTATCAGAATACCGCTACCCGTCAGATCACGGTGAAACGCATCGCGCATGCGCAGTACATTTTTTTGGTCGACGCGTCACTTCCGTTGCACAATCTGATGGGTAGCGGTAATTGGATAGAACAC
Organism: Lithobates sylvaticus; assembly: GCA_028564925.1. Lineage (NCBI taxonomy): Eukaryota > Metazoa > Chordata > Amphibia > Anura > Ranidae > Lithobates > Lithobates sylvaticus. Next base: position 173,013,243 of record CM053037.1, on the reverse strand, counting down.
CGGCAAGAGAACAAAAAACAGCATAGAGGAGGAGCGAGCCGGGAGGAGGTGCAGGATGTGCTCTCTCCCTCTTCTCTGTACACAGACATTAACAAAGTAACCCTTTCATGATCGGACTATACAAGGCTTGATTACCTGGCCCTATCTCCTCTCCAGGCTGCTGTCCCATGGGGGGGGGGGGGGGGTAGTAATCAAACCCTGCACAGGGAGAATTGTGCTATCAGGGGGCGATTTACAACCTACAGACCACTTAACTCTAGCTTACAAACTACATTTTTTTTTTTTTTCCACAGTGTGGAAATGCATATGCAATTGAACGTTTTCATGCACTGTACAAAAACTGTATGCAACACATACAGCAATTGCATGTAGGTTTGCGCCCACTTGCATTACAGCTAGAGAAGGTGACACAACAGTACACTGATCTTCCCAGTGAATGGCTGTGCAGGGAAAGGAGGGGGCTGTCAGGACAAGTCTGATCATTGGAGGAGAGCAGGCTGAGTTCCCAGCATAGCTTGAGAACTGACCACAATGTGTTCTCCTGCTTAGTGTGCACAGTATGCCGGACCTGCAAAGTGCACACGCCGCTGATGTCAGCAGCTGCATGCAGGGTGAATATCTCCTAAATGGTGCACGTTTAGGAGATATTCATTTTACCTACAGGTAAGCCTTATTATAAGCTTATCTGTAGGTAAAAATAACAAATAAGTTCAGAAATTAAGTTCTGTGTAATAAACAGGGAAAAAGTATTGAACACACTAACTGGTACATTTTTCCATTCATCCTTCCTTCAATGATATGAAGTTTGCCAGTACCTGAAAAACAACTCCACACCATGATGTCCCACCCTCCAAACTTCACTGTTGGTATGGGGGGTGTTTTTGGGGTGATGTGCCATTTGACCTCCAAACATGGTGTGTATTATGGCAACTTGGCAACTTATGGCAATTATAACAAATTTTTATAATTTTCTTCACACAAATAGAGCTTTCTTTTGGTGGTATTGGTGGTATTTAATCACTGATGTGTTTTTTATTTTTTACAAAAAAAAAAGACCAAAAATTTTGAAAAAAATATGTTTTTCACCTTTTTTTTTTCTGTCAGTAAATTTTGTAACTAAGTAATTATTCGCCTTCACGGATGTGCGCTGATGAGGCGGCACCGATGGGCACTGATAGGCTGAACTGGTGGGCATTGATGAGTTGGCACTTATGGGCACTAATATGCCGCACTTATGGGCACTGATAGGTGGCACTGTTAGGCGGCCCTGATGAGCACTGTTAGGCGGCACTGATGGGCACTGATAGTCAGCACTGGTAGGCACTGATAGGCGGCACTGGTGGGCACTGATAGGTGGCATTAGTGGGCACAGATAGGCGGTACTGATGGGCAGTGATGGGCAGCACTGATAGGTGGCACTGATTGCCAGTACTGACTGGCATCGCTAATGGGCACTGATTGGTGGCACTTGTGGGCAGTGGTGGGCACTGATTGCTGCCACTGGTGGGCACTGATAGCTGGCATTGGTGGGCACTGATTCATGACACGTTTTTCAATTTTGTAATCAGGGCACTGATGATCAGTGCCCTGATTATATTCCTAAATGTCCCCCTGCGTGGAGATGCCACTGATCGGCTCTCCTTGCCACACACTCTGTCAGTGTGAGGCGAGGAACGTCGATTACCGGAACTTCCTTGTTTACATGTGACCGGCTGTGATTGGACACAGCCGATCACATGGTTAAAGAGCCGCGGACGGGGGTCTTTCCACAGATCGGGGTCATGCTGTGTCCTAGCAACACGGCGCGGCCATGATCGTCGCGGGCGCGTGAGAGAGTGGCCATTCTAGGATGCCGTCATATCACGGCGTCCCAGAATGAGAGCCAAACCGCCCCGCCGCCGTCATTTAATGGAGGGTGGGCAGCAACCAGTTAAACGAGCTTCAGCAATGGAGTGTTGCGTGGTGAGCGTGCCTACAGGCCATGGTGGTTGAGTGCATTACTAATTGTACCTGCTAATTCCAGGTCTTTTTGAAGCTCTCCACAAGTGATCCTTGGCTCTTGGACAACTCTTCTGATAATTCTTTTCACTCTGTCAGACATTGTGCAAGGAGCACCTGGTCGTGGCTGGTTTATGGTGAAATTATATTCTTTCCACTTTCGGATTATGGCCCCAACAGTGCTCACTGGAACATTCAGAAGTTTAGAAATCCTTCTGTAACCAATGCCATCAGTATGTTTTACAACAATAAGGCTACGAAGGTCTTGAGAGATCACTTTTCTTTGATCCATCATGAGATGCTTCTTGTGCGACTCCTTAAGACTTTTTTGAGACTGAACCTGCTGATATTAATGTGCACCGAGAAGGGGCAGGATTGCTTTCTAATTAGTGATAGATTTCAGCTGGTGCCTTGGCTTTCCACGCTTTTTCACACCTGCCTTTGTTCAATACTTTTTCCCTGTGCCATTCCATTTTATTACATATAACTTCATTTCTGAACATCATTGTATGTATGGATTGGAAGGATTGTTACCGACATGTAGTGAAAATTGCATGTCAATAGCACCTTTAGACTCGGTTCACACAGGGGCAACTTGTCAAGCGACTTAGCCGTCTGACAAGTCGCGTTCCGTTCTGTACAATAGAACCGTTCTAATAGGAGCGACACAAGTCGCTCCGAAAAAAGGTTCCTGTACTACTTTTGGGGTGACTTCAGGCGACTTGCATTGATATATATATACAGAAGTCATTGTGTAAGCCGCCGCTGAAGTGGGATGCAGGTCGCGCTGCAAGTCGTGCTGCCTCAGTGTGAACCGACCCTTAGAAATGTATTTACCTACAAAAATTGTGATGTGTTCAATACTTATTTTACCCGCTGTAATTCCTTTATTAAGTATAATAAAAAAATAAATAATAAATAAATAAATAATAATAAAAAAAAAAAATATATGAGAACAGAAGCAAATAAAAAAACCTGACCACTTTTGTGAATTGCTTGTACCATCATCTGTCGTTTTAGACCTTTTGCTATTTTATTAGGGTCATTTTCACTATTCTAATAAAAAATATTTTATTCTTTTTCCACAGCCCGAAGAATTGACCAATGCTCTGGAAATCAGTAATATCGTATTTACAAGTTTATTTGCCCTGGAAATGGTTTTAAAACTTCTGGTTTATGGCCCATTTGGATACATCAAGAACCCTTACAATATATTTGATGGTATCATTGTCATAATTAGGTAGGTTTTAAGCTTTCTAGTGTAAATCTTTACTGTATTTTATATGTTTATATATTTTTTCTGTTTATAAAAGTTAAAAGCCTTGAGCAGACACCACAAGATGCCTGTTATTACCTTTATTAAATATAAAAATATGGTATGTGCCCCTCTCTGATTTGGATTCAGTTTGTTACTGATCCCTGACTTTGCCTGACTTTATAATGCCTCTGTCCAATGGGTGTTGGGGCAATCTCATCTAATTCTCAAACATAGTTTTTGACATAAATAGGAGTAAAAAAAAAATAGAGTTTTCATTTACCTGAACTTTCGTTAAAAATCATAAAAATCTGGCAAAACGTCGTAATTTTAGCAAAATTCAATAGGGATTAGAAATTTACTTGCTTTGTGTGTTTTTTTTACTGGTGCACTGAGCTGGAAATTATTGCTTTAACGATGGTGTAAGTGGCGATATGTAACACGTGTAGCACATTCATCGTTTTCATACATAGTAACCCCCCACCAACGCATTAATTTATGTTTGTGTAGAGGGAAGGAGGGTGGATTTTAGGTGCTTGGGTGTAAAATTCGTTTTTTTACTTTTTTTTTTTTTTTACTAAACTATTTTTTCATTAAAAAATTGTTCCCTATGATATATTTTTTTGAGACGGATTCTCTTTATTGAGACATCAGGGGTCTAAAAGACTTAATAGACATGAGCACAATAGAAAAATTTGTTTAGTTTCGTTTTGTTTCTGTTCGTTTCCGTTGATTCGTAATGATTCGTAATTTCGTAAGTCGTCGGTGTTCGTATTCGGACTCGTTCGTATTTTCGTAAGAGTTATTTTTTCGTTGATTCGTTTTTCCGTTAGTCTAATTTTCGTTTATTCGAAATTCGTATTTTCGTTATATTTTGTATTCGGACGCATTCGTATTTTCGTAGATTTAGTTACATTCGTACTTTCGTAAGATTGATTTATTCGTACTTTCGTAATATTGTTTTCGTAGATTCGTAATCGGAGCATAATTCATAATTTTACGTAATGTGTATGCTATTACAGAATTTCTCTCTCACAAGTCAGAACTTAACTCAAAAATCCACCAAAAAAGTGCCTCCGACCCAACCACGTTTATCAACTAACAAAAAAAAGTAACGAATTTACGAATCCATTCGAAGCACGTTAAGCAGCGCCATTGTAAGAGACACGGAAAATTACGAATCAACAAAACAAAAAAACAAAGTTACGAATGTACAAATTTTTTCGTTCATTTTGATTTTCGTTATTTTTGAATCTTTGTTCGGTATTTTCGTTGTTTCTGTTTTCGTTTTTGGATTTTCATTCATTTGTAGTTTTGTTGTTTCTAATTTAATTATTTCGTATTTTCGTTGTTTTTCATATTCGTTCGTTTCGATAATTCGTTATTCGTTAAAATTTTTACTAAATCATTCGTACGATACGAATGAACGAATATAACGAATTTGAACGGAAAACTAATTCGTAACTAAACGAATTGCACATGTCTAAGACTTAACCACTTCAGCTCCGGAAGATTTTCCCCCTTAACGACCAGGCCATTTTTGCTATACTGCGTCGCTTTAACTGACAATTGCGCCGTTGTACCCAAACTAAATTGTCCTTTTTTTTTCCCACAAATAGACCTTTTGTTTGGTGGGTTTTGATCACCTCTGCAGTTTCTTATTTTTTTGTGCTATAAACAAAAAAAGGCCAACAATTTTGAAAAAAAAAAAAATTTTTTACTTTTTGCTATAATAAATATACCCCCAAAAATGTAAAAAAAAATAGTTTCTTCATCAGTTTAGGCCAATAGGTATTCTTCTACATATTTTTCAAAAAATATGTAAAAAAATATGTAAAAAAAAAGATTTATGGCATTTTTATTATGAATTTTTTTTAAATTAGTAATGACGGTGATCAGCGTTAAACTGGCCCTTTGTTTACAAAGTTTGGATACCCCTGATCTAATAGATCAATTGAGCTTGGGTCCACTATAATACATTAACACTGATCAATAACATTATTCAAATAAAATTGATCAAATATAGATTTAGAAAGCTTTGTTTCAAGAGATGACCTTTTTTCCAATCATATATTTATTTTTGAGAAATAATCAGATAACAGTGAATTCTATGTATCCCAGCTGCATTTTTTATTTCTTTTCTCTACAGTGCTGGTGTTAAGATAGTGGAAAATTCAGGTTATTTTAACCTTGTTATCCAAATCCAAATAACAAATCCAAAGAATGAAATGTTCCTTAATTTCACACTGTACATCTAAAATCTTTCTCAACCTGTTCTGTTCAGATAATTGTCTTACCATGGTGCAACCCATCAGGCTGGATCTGCATAAGTATAAAATAACAGTACTGCTTTGTTAGCTTCCCACAGCCACTGCAATCTTAATTTGATAATTACATTGCAATATTTAGACTTCTCTCAAGGAAAAATAATTGGCCTGACCACATGGAGAATAGGGGTCTAGCTCATTGAGCTGCTCAGGCGAAATTAGTTAAAACAAATAAATAAGATCTTTTCAGCTTCTTTATTCAGAGGGCGTAGATTTCTAGCTTAAGTTATTTTTTATTTGTTCTTTGTGTTTGTACTTTTTTTATATTTTTTTGTTATTTATACATCTTTTGGTTGTCTTTTTTCACTGTCTGTTTTTTTCCTCTTTGTGAAAAAAATGTAAAATAACAAGGTGTTTTTTTTTTTGGGCACAAACCTAACTCTTGGGATAACTCAATTCCTTAACCTATCGCTTACTGAACCTTTAATCTAATCTCTAAACCTCAACCTAATCCATAAATGTAACCCCTAACTTAATCAACCACCTAAACTTAACTGCAATCCAACCCTTAAACCTAAATCCTAAATCCTAAACTGAACCTATCTCTCATAGCTACCATCTAACCCAGGGGTCTCCAAACTTTCTAAACAAAGGACCAGTTTACTGTCCTTCAGACTTTAGGGGGGGGGGGGGGGGCCGGACTGTGGCCAATGGGAATAGAAATTGTACTAGTGCCAGTGGGAGTAAACAATGCATCTTTGGTATTAGGGGATGAATAGCGCCCCGCCGTTGGTGTCAGTGAAAGGAATAGTATCCCATCTTTGGTGTAAGTGGGAGCAATAATGCCCTATCCTTGCTATTAGTGGGAGGAATCTTGCCCCATCATTGATATAAGTGGGGGGGATAGTGACCCTTCATTGGCATCAGTGCGAGGAATAGTGTCCCATCATTGGCATCAGTGGGAGGGGGAATAGTGTCCCATCACTGGTATCAGTGGGAGGAATAGCGCCCCATGTTTGACATCAGTGGGAGGAATAGCACCCCATCATTGGTATCAGTGGGAGGGGGAATAGTGTCCCATCATTGGCATCAGTGGAAAGAATAGCACCCAATCATTGGTATCAGTGGAAGGAGGAATAGTGTCCCATCATTGGTATCAGTGGGAGGGGGAATAGTGTCCCATCATATGTATCAGTGGGAGGGGGAATAGTGTCCCATCATTGGTATCCGTGGGAGGAATAGTGTCCCATCATTGGTATCAGTGGGAGAAATAATGTTCCATCATTGGTATCAGTGGGAGGAATCGTGCCCCATTGTTGGTGACAGTGGGAGAAATAGTGCCCCATGGTAGGTGTCAGTGGGCAGAATAGATCCCCATCGTTGGTGTCAGTTTGGGGAGCAGTACCCCATTGTTGGTGTCAATGGGAGAAATAGTGCCCCATTGTTGATGTCACCACCAGGAACTATGCCCCAGTGTTAGTGTTGGTGTTTTGTATCCATGGCAGGAAAAGTACCCCAAGGGCCAGATAAAGACGAGCAAAGGGCCACAGTTTAGAGACCACTGATCTAACCCAACACTTCATTCTAATACTGCACCCATCCTAGCCTCTAAATCCAACTTTAACCTGCACCCACCACTAAACCTAACTCTTTAGGTTGCTTAAGATATAACCTTATAATTATCATAGCTAAAATAATGCCAATATTAACACCAAAATAACACTGAAATACTGTACAATGTTGTGAGCAAGGCCTAAATGCATTAACATCTGCTGTCAACACTCTTTTATGGAGATACAATAAATCTGGACTGATTTAAGAGCATGTATGGCGTTGTGGGTTGTCTTTCATCCATTCATTACATTGGCAGCTGAGCAACTGCACATCCTGCACCCGACAGCTCAAGGGGTATGTCAATAATCTGGGGTAGTAGCACCTTTCTCTGTTGATGTACTGTACATTAGCGCCAGCGCATACTGCACTAAATCACCAGTCCAAAACTCATAATGAAAACAAATCATATTCAAGGAGGAACAGACAGGGGAACCATTATTGGGAGATCTTCAGCAGAAGACATTGGGTTACTGAACCTTGGAGACTTCACCTATAACAGTTATCACTTTGGTACATCACTTAATTACTGACCTCACTCTCCAGCAAATCACTTGATTACTGATATCACTCTCCAGGACCAGCTTGCACTATAGTTTAGGCCTGACACTGGTTCCACTAAAGGCTTTAGCAAATGCCTTTTGCAGGCAGGGACCGCGGGCCCCTATGGTGTAGCAAAAATGTTGGTAGTCCTAGTGCTAGTTGTCCACGTGGCTACTGATCCCAGCACCACATCTTCAGGCCCTGCCAGCCCTCCTGGCTGCAGCTGCCTCTTTCCTCTTCACGTGCCACCACAGTCCACTCCACTGGCTCTGCACTCTTCCAGTCCTCTTAGGCGTGCCTCCCCAGTCCTCCTGACTGTGTGAACACTAACCAACCCTTTTGGCTGCACTCCGTGGAACTCCTGGAGACTTGCCCAGCAGTGTTCTCCCGCTGTCCTCTCTTGCTCCTCCTGTGCCTACTGGTCAGGACACCTCTGTGGGTTGTAAGAGGGACCGGTCCACACCCAAGCCCAGGCCCAGACTGAGGAGGTCCCTCAAAGGCCCCGACAGCCCAACACTCCATCCTTATCTTCCACCCGATCACAACTCCTCCCCAGCTGGGCTGACCCTGAGTATTTGATGAGGCCTGCCCTCTGCCAATCCAAGTTGGGGATTCGTCAGGGCCCTCAGAATACCCCAGGCAGCTTCACCTCTCCTCCTTCCTTTCCAGAAGATTCTATCATGTTCTGGAAAGAAGTAGGAGGTCTTAGTGATGCTGCCTGTGAGTCACCTAGGCCTGCCTGGCAACCCAGAATCAAACACACAGGCTTGGCTACATGCTTAAATTTACCTACACTACAGAAAAATCGAACTCTGCTACATATTTATTTAGAAAACAAACGACTGCACTGCAAACAAATAATTAAGATTATAGTGATGTGGGTAGTGACAGAACCGCATCCATAAACCTAGTATAGTTAAACTAAAAAAATATAGGTATGCTCAAATATTGATAAAAGTAAACATACACCTAAATAACATTTGAGGGAAAAAAATTCAAATCAATTTGCAATAGTCCATAGTGAAAAATAATTGATAGCTAATGAGTCCTTATAAGTGTATCATTTCCAAGTCAGCTGCATAAATCGGCATTAATATATAAACGGGGACTCCAAAATCCAAGGTGACACCACTCAAAATAGCACCAAATGGAAATAGTGGTCTGGCAAGAGAAAGGAAAGGCACCTCCACCATCAAAATCACTGACTCTTACCAGAATGCGAGACCCCCTGTTACAGAGATCTCACAAGCTTGCGGCTTATTTCCTAGCCACGGGTTCCGATAGACAGTAGCTGGTTACTCTGGATACAGGACACAGTGACTCAGGGGCAATCACACGGATGACATGCAAAGATAAAGGAAATAGAACTCCATAGTGTATCTCTTTAAGAAAATTTATTTAAAAGAAAAGGAGATTGCACTTACAAAAATGCAGGGGTGTAAAAGCATGTAAATAGAATAGCCGGCCGGCTCGCATTCGCTGCCGCTTGTTCCGGAATCCGCGTGGTAATGTGGTGACGTCAGCACACCGCTCCTCCCTACGCCGTTTCGTCACAGATGACGTCTTCCAGGGGCACTATATTTATAATATATTTATTTGAAATAGTTGTGGAAAATGGCTCCAAGATCTCTGTGTCCAGCAGTCAACCTGGGGTTCGTAATTTCATAAAGTTCCCCTACACAGTTTACATCTAGTATATTGCTAATAAAACCTGCACTTGGGTCCCAGGGAGGTAATTGGGAGGCTTTGCCTTTAAAGACTTTCATCTACATCTAATGAGTGACAAATACCTCAGCCAGTATTGTGTAAGGATCCAGAATACACTCTTTAGACACATCTAGGTATAATGTGTTATTTTCTAAGTCAAAGGGATAGTAACCAAACTGTGTTTTGTTCTTGCAGTGTGTGGGAGATCAGCGGACAGCAGGGAGGTGGTCTGTCTGTCCTCCGGACATTCCGACTCATGAGGGTTCTGAAATTGGTGCGGTTCATGCCAGCTCTGCAGCGCCAGCTAGTGGTCCTGATGAAAACAATGGACAACGTGGCCACTTTTTGTATGTTGTTGATGCTCTTCATTTTTATCTTCAGGTAGGCACTCAATAACACAATATATTCATGCATAACAGTAGTTCTAGGAGATAGATTTCAAAAATGAAAAAAAAAATGGGAATTGGGCAGAGAAATCCACCAAAGAAATGTTCTTCCACTGGATGCAAATCGAAATTACGCAGTTTAAATAGACCTAAATTAAATCACTAAATGCATTAACATTTAAATGTATTTTCTAATCTCTTTTCAATCTCTTAAAATCTTCTTTCATTAAAACAATATCCTGCCATGAAGGATCTTGTTTAGCCACTTCCTGTTATGAGGTGACAATCGTCTCCGAGATATGCTCTTGCATTGTCATTCTGTCACATGTGTCCCTGGTGGAGACTACAAATGGCCAATGTCAAAACACACATTGTCCAACATCAGAAAGCTGGTCCTCAGCAATGATGTGCATGCAAATCTGTATTGAGTGCATATAGACAGGAAGTGGGCGAAATAGGCTGGAGAAGACCAGTAGTACTGAGATGCAAAAAGCGTGAATAAAGTAAAAACTATTTTAATGAAAAAAAATGTTGATTGTTTTCGACCCATGGTGCTTTAACAAGCTAAGAGTCAACCAGTTAAGGATGCAGGGTGTTTTGAAATAATAAATGTGAAATAAAGATTAAAGCGTATCTGAACCTAAGAACAAAAATGTAATATATTGCAGGTTACGAGTCCTGCGGTGCTCCTGTGGTGGCTGCATTTGTTTTTTTTCCCCTTTATTTTCACTTTGTGATCGAACTAGTAACTCGCTTACTGTCCTAGAGTGACAATGCTCACTCACTGTAGCTATGGAGAAGCACCCTAAGACAGGATTACAACCAGGGGCGTAGCTACAGGGGCCGCAGGGGTCACATTTGCGACCCAGGTCCTATGCTCCAGGGGGCCCTTGCAGCCCCCCTGCACACCTGGATAGGAAGGGGGTGGCAACATATAGAGGAACCAATGCTCTCCATTTTGCTCACTCCTGCAGCTGCTGAATGCCTGCTTCTCCTCCTCTCCCTCCCATGGCTGCAGGAGGTAAATGGAGAGCACTGGTTCCTCTATATGCCATCGCCCCCGCTACCACTCCTATCCAGCTTCTTTCTGCTGCCCCTGTGCTCACTCCCAACCCCCTGTGCTCTCTCCACGCCCCCTGCGCTCCCTCCTGCCCCCCCTCCTCCTTATCCACGCATTTCTGCTGGTTCCCTCCTCCCCTCAACCGCTGGCTGCTGCGGGGGATGTGTCAGGATGGAGAGCAGGGAAGGGACCAGTAAATATGTATCGATCACTGACTCTGTCCATTCATAACTGAAGCTTCAGTTTGTGAATGAACAGGAACCTCTGTACAGAGCTATTCCTGTCCATTTATTCTGTGCTGCTGAGGCTGCAAAGATGGAGATTGAGGGCTGTGTGCTCAATCTTATTTTCAGTTTAAAGGTGAAACATCAGAAGTCTGATTGAACCCCTGATATTTCATTAAACCCCCCAACGAGGATCCTAAAAAAAATTGTAAAAAATAATAAAAAAAAATATTGTAAAAAATAGTAAAGCAAAATGGTAAAAAAATACAGAAAAAATAAACAGCTACTGACATAAGTGGCGGAACTACCAGGGTTGCAAAGGTCGCACTTGACCAGGCCTTGGCATTCTACTACCAGGCTAGGAGGGAAGGGCTCTGACGGGGGTCAGAGGGGCCATTCATGGGTTCTTGCACCGTGGGCCCAGAAGGTTCTAGTTACGCCTCTGATTCCAACCTATACATATACTCAAAAACACATACAGTCCCACACTAAACTATTTCCACAGTAGGTTCTGTACTTGTTGCATACATTTTTAACCTTATAATTGACCTCTATATGTCATGTTTCTCAGTATTTTAGGCATGCACCTTTTCGGCTGCAAATTTGCATCTGAAAAAGATGGAGACACCCTCCCAGATAGGAAGAACTTTGACTCCCTTCTATGGGCCACAGTCACCGTTTTCCAGGTATTGTAATCCAAATACCAACATTCAATTATTGGTCCATATGCACAGCATCTTCCTGGTGGGCTCCTCTCTGCTTTGTGCTTCTCAAGTCAGGGTGAAAATCGATGCTTATGAAAGGGGGTGTAAAATGTTGTTTGTTTGCACCTCAATGTATTTAATAACTGTGTATGTAAATTTTAACAATATTGTAGGGTCAGAAGTATGTAAAGCATGGAAGGTGGAGTTAACCTGGGGCTTCTTATATGTCTTGGACACCTAAACAATGAGATCATTTCTGGCTCTGTTCCTGTCCACCTTTGGGTTTTGATGCACACAAAGTGGATTTATTTCATTTGTGGCTATTGAGGAATATATTTAAAAGAACATTTTGTCTCTGGGTTTTGGCTTTCAACTTTCAGGACCTTGGAGTTCTCCCACCTCCTCTGTATACCACAACTGTTAGCTTTGATGGCAGGGTTGGACATATCACTGGCCTCCAATGAATTTAAAGCAGGGCAGATGCTATTAATTAGTTTAAGTAGGTCAACAGATTTGCCTATTAATAGCTTTCCTACCTTCTGAAAATGCAGGTAAAATATCAAGAGCAGCCATTCTCAACCAGAGTACTGTGGAACCCTAGGGTTCCTTCAGAGGTTGCTAGGGGTTCCTTGAGCTGTGGTTAATTTACCTCCCATCTGACGGTGGACCAGGACAAGCAACACATGGCAAAGCCAGCTGCATGAACCAAGGGATCTTTTTATCTGTCTATAAGGGTGGCATTCTGAGCAACACTGTAGAAAAGGCATGCTTTTCATTGACCACCAATGTAAGGGGCATCTTTCTCACTCGTGGGGGGGTGGTTGGGGTGCAGCATGGAACGGCAGCAGTAAACACTCATGCCCCGTACACACGATCGGACTTTCCGACAACAAAACCATGGATTTTTCTTCGAAGGTTGTTGGCTCCAACTTGTCTTGCATACACACGGTCACACAAATGCTGGCCAACAATTCCAAACGTGGGACCGCGGTGACGTACAAGACGTACAAAGAGCCACGAAAAAGGAAGTTCAATAGCCACTGCGGCTCCTTCTGCTTGATTCCGAGCATGCGTGAACTTTTGTGCGACGGACTTTGTGTACACACGATCGGAAATTTCGACAACAAAGTTTTGTTGGCGGAAAATTTGAGAACCTGCTAGCCAACATTTGTTGTCAGAAAGTCTGACAACAAATGTTCAATGGTGCATACACACGGCCGGACTTTCAGCCAACAAGCTCACATCCTACATTTCCCGTCGGAAAATCCCACCGTGTGTACGCGACATCAGAGTCCAGTTACAGAGAACAAGACTTGTATTAATGTAGAATCGAATAGTTCATAACAAACTTGGTGGCAAGGCACCCGACCGGGAACACTCACAGAATATATCAGCAGTGTGTAGCGGAGCACGTCTCAGATATGCCGACAGCGTCTGTCTTGAGGGGTGGAATGTGGCCTGACCAGTCTGTCCCCAAATGGGGAGGTTTCCAGGAAGGATGGTGTGTCCTATCCTTTCTCTACTCATTTGGAACATCTCCCTGCTGATAATCACTGTCCCTGTTAGACAGGTGACCTGTCCCTACGCTAAAGACAGAATAAAATAGGTCTAAACCGGAGTGGGGTCCTCCATTAACCTAAAAAAGTGGACTATAACAGCCAAACATGGGAGACAAAATAAAAAATATAATAAAATATAATCTTTATTGTACAATGTTAAAAAGAAGAAATACATTTATTTTCCTATATATGGTTTGGATGAGGCCTTAAATTCTCTTTTTTCTGTCCCTACACTACCCACATGCAAAATGCATGCCAAGCCTGGGAGCCAGGCCCTAAATAGGCTCTGCCTGACCCAAGATAGCTGCCAGAGTCGCATGGGGTGGCAGCATCCAATCGGATAGCTTCCCCAGTGAACTAGGAAACCATAGAGGAACCAAGCTCCTCTTGACTTGCACTCCAACTACAATGCCGATGCAGGCGAGCGCCTCCTACAGTGGAGAAAATAGACTACACCTGACCACCAATTTATTGGTTTTAGCAGGGGTTCCCTGGGACTTATTAATATTAAATTATGATAAATGATAGATAAATAACCCTACTGTAAGGAAAGTTTTAGATTTAGAGTGGTGTGTTTAATTTGTCGTGTGTTATTTGGAAATTGCAAATGTCTGGTTAGTGTCATAAGGCGAAAAAATAAACCGCTTATGTTCCTTCGTGCAGCACAGTCAGAATGTTGAACGTCCCATTCATCTGAGTATACTCTGTGATCTCTCCATGCAGATTTTAACCCAAGAAGACTGGAATAAGGTTCTCTACAATGGAATGGCTTCCACGTCATCTTGGGCGGCCCTGTACTTCATCGCACTAATGACATTCGGAAATTATGTGTTGTTCAACCTGCTAGTTGCTATTCTTGTGGAAGGATTTCAGACCGAGGTAAGCCTTCAATCGGCATGGATGAAATAAAGGGACTGACTCATGGTAGGAGGATTGAAACTTTGGGATAGAAAATTGACTTATTTAGGAACTACCCAGCATCTGAGCACCGCAAACCAAAAACACTATTTCATTCATTTTTAATATTCAAAGCAAACTCCCCCGTCCATCCATGTCTCCATGCTTTATTTTGCGAGAAAAAACAACCCCGCTAGCTGTGGCCATCTTAAGTAAGGGCAGATGATTCATGTAACATTTACTTCCTGGAATCTATCAGTCCTTAGCTCAGGCATGTAGGCAGGAGGGTGTACTATGCTGAGAAAACCCCTCCTCCACTCCTGAAGACTCCTGGGATGTATGACATCATTTGCCTAGGCAAGAAACCAGGAAGTAACTGAAGAAATGTAAAAAAAAATAAAAAAAGGTCAAAACAAGTAACTATAATATACAGGGGTGTTGCTAGGTGGGAAAAATACCAGAGGCTTCAGCCCGAAGGTAAATTTGATAACCCCTCCCCCATTTTAAAGTAAGTCAAGCCCAAGCCCGGCATCAATGCAGCCTGATCAGTGCCCATCAATGCAGCCTCACCAGTGTCCATCAATGCAGCCTCACCAGTGTCCATCAATGCAGCCTCACCAGTGTCCATCAATGCAGCCTCACCAGTGTCCATCAATGCAGCCTCACCCATGCCCATCAATACAGCCTCACCAGTGCCCATCAATACAGCCACATCAGTGCCTATCAGCTCAGCCTCACCAATGCCCATCAATGCAGCCTCATCAATTCCCATCAGTGCAGCCTTACCTTTGCCCATCAATGCAGCCTCATCAGTACCCATCAGCTCAGCCTCACCAATGCCCATCAATGCAGCTGCATTAGTGCCCATTAGCTCAGCCTCACCAATGGCGATCAATGCAGCCTCACCAGTGCTCATCAATGCAGCCTGATCAGTGTCCATCAATGCAACCTAATCAGTGCCCAGCAATGCACTCTCACCAGTGCCCATCAATTCAGCCTCACCAGTGCCCATCAATGCAGCCTTACCTGTGCTATCAGCTCAGCCTTACCTGTGCCCATCAGCACAGTCTTGTCAGTGCCCATCAGCTTAGCCTTGCCAGTGCCCGTCAGATTAGCATTGCCAGTGCCCATCAGTGCAGCCTTGCCAGTGCATGGGGAGAGGAGAGCTGCCGGTTTACACAGAGCAGGGTACTCACGCTCACCCAGGGCTCGCAGTCACACAAAGTCCCGCCTCCTGGGGCACTATTCCTCCCACTAACACCAATGATGGTACACTATTCCTCCCACTGACACAAATGATGAGACAATATTCCTCCCACTAACACCAATGATGAGACACTTTTCCTCCCGCTGATATCAGTGATGGGACACTACTATTCCCACTGATACCAATGATGTGGCACTATTCCTCCTACTGACACAAATGATAGGGTAATATTCCTCCCACTGATACCAATGATGAGACACTATTCCTCCCACTGATACCAGTGATGGGACATTGTTCCTACCATTGACACCAAGGATGGACCGCTATTCCTCCCCCTGATATCAAAAATGCATTGTCTTCTCCCACTAACAGCAGAACAATTTCTACTCCCAATGGCTGCAGTCCGGCCCCACTAAAGCCTGAAGGAGAAAGTTTGGAGACCCCTTGTATAGACTATGGAAAGCATAAAACTAAGGTTTATATATACAGTATATAACATTCACCAAACCAATTGGCATGCAAATACGCGCTCATTGTGGTTGCGCTTCAATATATAAACAATTATATGTAATATGACATGGCGAGCATGTACAATATGCAAAACCCTTCGGTCGCAATAAAAGCGACATTAGTAGCGCGATGTTATACAGAGAGATTGCATACACTTCCATTAAATGCCTGATTCCAATTTATTACAACACAGCTTGAAGCCTCCCACGGAAAGACCACACAGGATCCATGTCTGTGGATGATCCCCCCCACCTCCCACGCTCATTACGGAGCAGTCCTGTTTACACTGCACTTTGAATATGCTGATCTCCCCGGCCGATCTGTTTTATTTCACACTCACATCGTGTAAAATTCCGTCTACACCAAAGGGGAAAGGATTTTCTGCTGATGGTGCGGAACCGGCAGCCGCAGCCGCCATAATAGACAGCGAATGTTTATCATAACAAACAGGACCATCGCTTACTGAGCCGAGTCCGCGTTGTGCCGCCGTCGCTTATTTTCTTCCCTTTTTTTTTTTACAGTTTATTTTCGAAATGGTGGCGGTCTTAAAAGAGAACCGGTCATTTGGATGTTTATGCAAGGAACTTTATATAAATAAACACGATTGTGCAGGATAAACTAATTTCTATTTACTATTTTTTTTACTTTAATTTTGTGGTCAGATTTTGGCTCTTTAGCTTAAGTAGTCAGCTTCTGGGTGGTCTTGCTAATATGCTGTCACAGAGGGCCTGTTTCGCACAGGCTTCGGCTTGTATAAGAGCAGTGTGAACAGCTTTGTTGAAGTGTTGAAGTTTTTAAAGTACCATTCAACTCCAGTTTGTAAATAATAAGCACAGATTCTAATGAGAGTGCTGATTGCCACTTTAAGCAAGCTGCTAGCAGGCTTCAACTGCTTCCTCCACACTGTGCAGGATCACGTTTATTTTATATATATATATATATATATAGGGCTTTTTTTCTTAAACAATAGGTGCTGGAACTCAACCTCGACCCCCCCGAAAACCCCTCCCCCACACACACCCTTTCAAATCACATCAAATAGTGGGTGTGGTCATATTTCACAAACAGTAGAAGGGTCTTAAAGGGGCATTAAATATGCGGATTGCATTACATGCAGAGTGCAGAGTTCATGGGGGTTACACACAGAGTGCAGAGCTGTCACTTGTAAACACAGAAACCAGACTTCTGTGTTTACAAGTGATTGTGGTGAGCAGGCACCAAAGGGTCTGAGCCAGAGGTGGTGGAACTGAGTTCCACCAAGTTCCCCCTGAAAAAAAGCCCTATATATATATATATATATATATATATATATATATATATATATATATATGTGTGTATATGTGTGTGATCCTGTACTTCCGGCTATTGAGCGCAAGTGTGCGCCACTGGCAGCAGATCTACACAGTGGATCCTGTGGACCCGATGTCCACCAGCACCAGCTGTTTGTTCTATACACAGGCAGAATGGCAATCTACCTATGTAAACAAGGCAATTTGCGGTTCTGTCAATACAGAATCCTGTGTTCCTGGAAAGCAGAATCGCCGTTCCATGCCTTCCACTAGCACTGGCGGCCCGCCTATTAGGGGCGCATGGGCGTTACCCCTGCTATCCATGCGTCCGGCCACCAAATCTAAATACAGGGCACCAGAGTGGTTAAAGTAACGCAGTGCCATATCGCAAAAAAAGGTGGTCATGAAGGGGGTTTAATATTCTGGAGGTCAAGTGGTTAAATAAGCTCCAAGAAGTGCTGAAGCCTGCTAGCAGCTTATTTAAAGTGGCAGTCAGCACTCCCATTAGGATTTCTGTTCAACATTTACAAACTGAAGCTGAATAGTACTTCAACAAATTTTGCTGAAAGATCTGCAAATGCTTTAAATTAAAGCGCTAGTAAGTTGGGACTTTGTAGGTGCAAAATAATGTATCAAATATAATGTGTTAAAAATTATTTTATTTCGAGAAGCAAAATAAGAATGCATTTATTAAAATATAAGAGAAAAGGGAAGATACATGATGACTAGTACAGTTGATTACAATTTTAACAATGTAGGAGTATAAAACTTCCCAACATGTTTCGCCCATATGTCAGGCTTCCTCAGGGGATGCTGTCCGTTTGCACAGTACAATGCCTTCAATATCTCCTAGAAAGGGACCAAAAACTGCCGGCATGGTTAGATGTTCAGCTGCGTCGGAAAGAACCCAGCGCCAAAGTTCCCGCAGTGGGAACCGAGGGACACAAGCACGCTGCTGGATCCCCTCCCTGCCTTAAAGCAAATCTTAGCATAAGGAGGTGCGTGGCCCTAGGTGTCAAGCCAGCTGCAAAACCTAACCAACTGGTCTGTACTTGCCATCTATGGCCACCTTTGATGCTGGGTTCTTCCTGACGCAGCTGAACATCTAACCATCCCGGCAGTTTTTGGTCCCTTTCTAGGAGATATTGAAGGCATTGTACTGTGCAAACGGACAGCATCCCCTGAGGAAGCCTGACATATTTGGGCGAAACATGTTGGAAGGTTTTTTACTGCTGCATTGTTAAAATTGTAATCAACTGTACTAGCTATTGTTTATTTTCCTTTTTCTCTTATATTTTAATAAATTAATTCTTATTTTGCTTCTCAAAATAAAATATTTTTTTACACATTATATTTGATAAATTATTTTGCACCTACAAAGTCCCAACTTACTAGCACTTTAATTTATTCAAAATCTGGGATGTGGTGCCAAGAATTAATTGAGGTGTCCGTGCTCATAAAAATCACTCTGCAAATGCTTGGTCAAAGCTCGCTGTTCACACTGCTCTTTTACAAACTGAAGCCCGTGTGAAACAGGCCCACAAAGCCAATAGTTAAAATTTGACTAGACCCGCCCATGAACATTCCCCAGCCTATTAAACCATGGCCCAGGAGGCATTTTATTTAGTCCCTAATATTAACTTTTTTGGCTTTAGAAGTTTCTGCGCTGTGCCTGTCCACCTCGCTCGTCTCAGCCACTTCTGATAACTTGGACATCCCATGATGCCTTACTCTCCTTGTGGACTCCAAGATGCATGCATATACTGTATGTCAGGACATTGGCTAAGAGTCCAATGGAAGCATGCATCCTAAGGTGACAACGTTGCTTCTGCTCAAGAAGTAGCTCAGGGAGCATTGTCACCCTAGGGCAGGAAGAGAAGAAACATGCAGGATCCTTGGGAGAAAACAAACCTCAAACTTAAGAAAACAAAAAGGAAGCAAAGGATAACATTAATGAAACAAAGGGAGGGTAAGCTACTTCTTACAACTATTTTAAATTACTAAGCCCTGTGGGTGGGGCGAAACGCGTCGGCCATAGCCTAGATGGTGCCAAGTTGAAGCCGTGTTTACTATCTCGCTCTTGGGTTGTGCTGGCCCGTGGCAGTTTGATTTTTTTGTTCTTTTGTTCTTTTGTTCTTGTTCTAGAAATTGTATAGAGCCGGAGCGAGCTCTTTCTCCTGCCTGCACCTGATAGTAGGAGTCACCAGACCTTTTGGATGTATGCCTTGAGCGGCACGCCAATCTCTACATGGTCACAGCTACTAGTTTACTTGTTTTCTTTTGGTTTACATAGACTTAAGGGCTCGTTGACACCAGTCCACATGCTAGTGTGGACCGTTTTAGTGTGTGGGCTGGTGTCCGTTGTGTACAGGAAGCGAGGAGCATCGTCTCCTATAGTATCCTATTCAATTGCTTTGTTTTGTCTATAAGTTTGTGAATACATTTTCAATTATATCAAATTCAGTTTTGTTTTATTTACAGGAAGTAGTAAAGAGAGAAGATTTGAGCGCCCATTTAAGCTGTATACACCTTCCCGTAGAATCACTCATGGTATGTGATAAATACTTAAAGGGGTCCTTCACCCACCCCATCCCCATCCACCTTGCACTTCTTGGATTCTTGCCTAGGTCTGCAGCCTCCAGGGATACCTATCTCACACTTCCCAGGAGGCCACAGCGCACTCTATGGTGCCTCATCAGGGGGCTAACTGTCCTTGGTTCTTGTAGCTGCCCTCCTAATGATGCACAGTGGTGCATGTGCTTCATCAGGGGGCTGGACGTAGTAAAGAGAGAAGATTTGAGCGCCCATTTAAGCTGTATACACCTTCCCGTAGAATCACTCATGGTATGTTATAAATACTTAAAGGGGTCCTTCACCCACCCCATCCACTTTCTCTAACTGCACTCCTACCACCTTCCTCTCTAACAATCAGATAAAAAAAAAATGTTAATACCTTTTTGAGGGACCCTTCCTTGCACTTTTCGGATTCTTGCCTAGGTCTGTAGCCTCCAGGGATACCTATCTCACACTTCCCAGGAGGCCACAGCGCACACCATGGTGCCTCATCAGGGGGCTAACTGTCCTTGGTTCTTGTAGCTGCCCTCCTAATGATGCACAGTGGTGCATGTGCTTCATCAGGGGGCTGCCTGTGGGATCCCAGAAGAGACCTCCAGCCCCCACAATGACATCAGAGAAGAAGATGACATAGCGATGGACCTGCTCTGCAATGGCGGTCTTTAACAGTAATCTCCAGGCATGTATCAAAAAACACCAATTAAAGCAGTATTAAACCTAAAAGCTACCATTTATTATATTGCTGCTTACCATTTCTAGGTTATCATGGCTGCATTCATTTTCTTTTTTAGGCTTTCTCATAGCTCCCAACTGTCCCTGATTTCAAGGGACTGTCCCTGATTTGGAGCAATGTCCCTCTGCCCCTCATTCCTCCTCATTTCTCCCTCATTTTGGTCTGATCTCTATATATCTATCTATTTATCAAAAAGTGTTTTCCAGCACTAAACCTTTCATCTGATATTTTTCATTCTGATATGCATCTAAATTGCTGCATTTGTAAATCCCAAAAGCCAATATAAAGGAATAGTAGTGGTAAAAAAAAGCACTTGTGGGTTTAACCAATCTTGTTTTTATTTTTGTACAATTTTCCTTTAAGGGGGCGTGGCAGGGGGTGTGTCCTATGCCTGCAAGCTTTTGCTGATAGGTGTCCCTCATTCCCATCTCAAAAAGTTAGGAGGTATGCTTTCTTTCTTTTTCATCCGGTGATCCTGACAGTAAGTCTGTTGTTTTTCAAGCGAACAAGCTGTCCTGCAGCTGTAGCAGTTATAGGGTTAAGACAAACTATTTATCACTGACAGGGGTGCTTACAATGCTCAGCTTTTTTTTTTTTCATAAGTGGATGTAAACCCTCACATATACCCAGTGAAGTGAACGGCCGCAGATGATACACAGATATGAAACAAATCTCCCTACATAAGTTGTACATGTATATCTGCTGTCTTCAGCTTTATATATTCTTTAGAAAGTGCATAGTGCTATAAATCTTTCTCCCTGTTTCAGCAGTAGAAGGGCAGTCTGTTCATACACTGTGTGAGAGCTGATTGGAGGAAAGGCACACACCCACCTCCACATAGGCAGAGCAATGAAGAAACTTGCAGAGCTGTACTGTAAATAGACAAGCTCTCTGCTTACCTTTTTTTTTTTAAAGAGGAACTGCAGTCTGCTCACACAATTTGTAATAAAAACATCTTTGCATTCTGAAGCTTCCCTCCAACCACTTTGCATATTATTTTATGTATACTGTGATTCTGTACTTGCCAAATATGCTGCAGAAATCTCCCTCCACTGAGTCTGGCTGCTCTCATTTTAACTGTGGGCAGCTGAAGCTGTTGCCTGTTCACTTCCTGGATTTACACAGACATACCTCAAGCTCTGCAGCTCTCATTGGCCCTCTTATGACTCACCCCCCCCCCTCCCTTCCTGGCAAACAGAGAGAGAGCTGTGCATGATGTCATAAGCCTAGGCTAATGACCAGACAGGAAACAGGAAGTGGGCTGTATAAGGTATTTACTGGCAGAAAAAAAACAGTTTTACTATCCAAAATTAAAACAACAACAAGGGCAGAAGATTTAATAGATGGAAAGATGAAAAAATGATTGAAGGTCTGCTTTAAAATCCCTCCCCGACACAAATTTATAGCTGCTTCTTCTCCTGTGTGGGAGAACTTGTCAGAAGTTATCATGCTGATAACAGAGGAACGGAGCAGCAGAAAGACATGGGATTTAGAGCGATAAGTAAACACTACAGATATATGTGCCCAGGTCAGATTTCATGAATGGAGTTTACATCCACTTTAAGCAAAACCATTATCCTAAAAGGAAAACCCGTTTGCTATAACTGCTTACAAAGTATTAGCTGGAGTTTGGCTTCAGTTAGTATATTTAAATCTGTTAGTACATTTAACAGTCCCCTCCCCTAGACCGACAATGCTACTTTTCAAAGGTGTTTCTGTTGCTCCTTCATCCTGAGAGGGGGCACTCTAATACAGGGGGTGTATTACTGGTCAGATCACCAGGTGAAAACAAAACAAAAAATCAAGAAAAGAAAACGAATGCAGCCACCACATCTAATGATTGGTAAGCTGCAATATATTACATATTTAGTTTTGAGTTTAAGATTTTCTTAAAGCAAGTATGTGTTCATTACATTGTAATCTTCTGTAGAGCAGCTCTTAGACTAGGAGGAGGAGGAATAGGCACTAAGAGCCAATCAGACTCTGCTGCAGTGCGCATGTGCTAACAGGAAAAGAGAGAGTGTGAGCAGAAGGATGACCCTAACACAATGCATTGACCAATCAGCAAGCTGGGGGTGTGTTCTTCAGCAAGATTTTTATTCTTTTTTAAGTTTATACACATTTAAACAGAGGTTTTATATCTTCTTATCAACCCACAAAAACGAGGGCTAGGGTCGCCACCTGCTGGCAACAGAAGGATCTTTTTAAACAATATTTTTATTTTTTTAGCAAAGCAGATAAGGATGGAAAGGCAAACACACAAAAACGAGGGCTAGGGCGTCACCTGCTGGCCACAGAAGAATCTTTTTAAACAATATTTTTATTTTTTTAGCAAAGCAGATAAGGATGGACAGGCAAACACAAAAAAAACTGAGGGCTAGGGCGCCACCTGCTGGCCACAGAAGAATATTTTTAAACAATATTTTTATTTTTTCGCAAAGCAGATAAGGATGGACAGGCAAACACACAAAAACGAGGGCTAGGTTGCCACCTGCTGGCCACTGAAGAATCTTTTTTAACAATATTTTTCTTTTTTTATCAAAGCAGATAAGGATGGACAGGAAAACACGCAAAAACCAGGGCTAGGGCGCCACTTGCTGGCCACAGAATAATCTTTTTAAACAATATTTTTCTATTTTTAGCAAAGCAGATAAGGATGGACAGGCAAACACACAAAAACGAGGGCTAGGGCGCCACCTGCTGGCCACAGAAGAGTCATTTTTAACAATATTTTTCTTTTTCTATCAAAGCAGATAAGGATGGACAGGCAAACACGCAAAAACCAGGGCTAGGGCACAACTTGCTGGCCACAGAAGAATCTATTTAAACAATATTTTTTTTTTTTTTAGCAAAGCAGATAAGGATGGACAGGCAAACACACAAAAACGAGGGCTAGGGCGCCACCTGCTGGCCACAGAAGAATATTTTTAAGCAATATTTTTATTTTTTCGCAAAGCAGATAAGGATGGACAGGCAAACGCAAAAAAAAAAAAAAAACGAGGGCTAGGGCGCCACCTGCTGGCCACAGAAGAATCATTTTTAACAATATTTTTCTTTTTTTATCAAAGCAGATAAGGATGGACAGGAAAACACGCAAAAACCAGGGCTAGGGCGCCACTTGCTGGCCACAGAAGAATCTTTTTAAACAATATCTTTCTTTTTTTAGCAAAACAGATAAGGATGGACAGGCAAACGCAAAAAAAAACGAGGGCTAGGGCGCCACCTGCTGGCCACAGAAGAATCTTTTTAAACAATATTTTTATTTTTTCACAAAGCAGATAAGGATGGACAGGCAAACACACAAAAACGAGGGCTAGGGCGCCACCTGCTGGCCACAGAAGAATCTTTTTAAACAATATTTTTCTTTTTTAGCAAAGCAGATAAGGATGGACAGGCAAACACACAAAAACGAGGGCTAGGGCGCCACCTGCTGGCCACAGAAGAAGAGTTACTAACAGTCCGAATAGTTAACATTACAATTACCTTTTTTTATAATTGCAGGGTGGTGGCTCCTTGTCTGGCTCTGAGATGAGCGCACCAGATGAATGTGGACTCCGTAAAAGTCTCTCCAATGTGTCCTGTAAGTGAAAACATGTAATACGTAATGGAGGCCATAACAGAATTTTAGTTTTTTAGTTTTTTTTAAACATCTGCATTTTGTAGATTTCACTTAATTAACTTATTTCATTTTTTTTTTAAGTTACTCCACTTCATGGATTGCCAGAAGTAAAGGCCAGTTTGCATCCACCCCTCATTATCCATACTGCAGCTACACCCATGCCTATACCCAAAAACACTCTGTTTGGAGATATCCCAATGGCCTGCGAGTCCAGGAGGGGGAGTAGTGTCTCCGAGAATCCTTACGCCAGCGATCTCAAATCTATGGTAAGACAAAGAGCATTCAGCATTCATTTTGTTATTGTAGATCTGTTACTTAATGATATAGGTGGGCTAAAAAAAACACAGACGTCAATTGAGTTCAACCAAAAAAAAAAAAAGCTTACCCAATCACGTGCAAGGCAAATTTTAAAAAATGCATATGTATTTACACTGTATATATACATTTTTTACTTTATTTCTGTTTTTAACAGAATGATTTTTTTCTTAAGAGTTCACATGTACTTTCAGAAGTCATTGCTGCAGTGAATCCATCCTTATCAAATAGCTGAGAGTTGAGATTTCAATCAGACAAATGGAGCTGCAAAGCAAGATGCTCTGCTCTGCTGTCTTCAATGCCCATAGTGCTCTGGGAGGCCTTTGTTATGCAATTTAGGTTTTTAATTTAATTTTTTTTAACCCTTTCATGACTAAGCCTATTTCTGACATTTGGTGTTTACAAGTTAAAATCCCTATTTTTTTTCTAGAAAATTACTTGGAACCCCCAAACATTTTTTTTTTTTTAGCAGAGAATCTAGAGAATAAAATGGCGGTGGTTGCAATATTTTATGTCACACGGTATTTGTGCAGCGGTATTTTAAACGCAATTATCCCAATTTTTGTATAATGTGAAAGATGATGTTACGCCGAGTAAATAGATACCAAACATGTGACGCTTTATAATTGCACGCACTCATGGAATGGCGACCAAATTTGGTACCTAAAAATCTCCATAGGCGACGCTTAAATTTTTTTTTTTTTTACGGTTACCAGGTTAGGGTTACAGAGGAGGTCTAATGTTAGAATTATTGCTCTCGCTCTGACGAGCGCGGCGATACCTCACATGTGTGATTTGAACACCGTTTACATATGCGGGTGCGACTTCCGTAAGCTTTTTTTTTGCTGCGCGAGCTCGCGGTGATGGGGGCTGTTTGAACAATTTTTATTTTTTTTCTTATTTATTTTTAAATGATGAAATTGTGTTTTTAAAAAAATAAATAAATAAATTGATCACTTTAATGCTGTCACAAGGAATGTAAACATCCCTTGTGACAGTAATAGGTGGTGACAGGTACTCTTTATGGAGGGATCGGGGGGTCTAAAAGACCCCAAATCCCTCTTTTGCACTTCAAAGTATTCAGATCACTGAAAACGGTGTATCTGAATACTGTATTTTATTTAACCACATACAGACCGGACCAATTTGCAGCCAAAGCACCAGGCCCCTATTTGCGATTCGGCACTGCGTCGCTTTAACTGACAATTGCGCGGTCGTGCGACGTGGCTCCCAAACAGAATTGGCGTCCTTTTTTTCCCACAAATAGAGCTTTCTTTTGGTGGTATTTGATCACCTCTGCGGTTTTTATTTTTTGCGCTATAAACAAAAAAGAGCGACAATTTTGAAAAAAAAAAAAAAAAAAAAAAAAAAAAAAAAAAAAAAAAAAAAAAAAAAAAAAACGCATTCTTTTTTATTTTTTGCTATAATAAATATCCCCCAAAAATATATATAAAAAAAATTTTTTTTTTTCCTCAGTTTAGGCCGATACGCATTCTTCTACATATCTTTGGTAAAAAAAATCGCAATAAGCGATTATTGATTGGTTTGCGCAGAAGTTATAGCGTTTACAAGATATGGGATAGTTGTATAGCATTTTTATTAATCATTTTTTTTTTATTAGTAATGGCGGCGATCAGCGATTTTTATTGCGACTGCGACATTATGGCGGACACATCGGACATTTTTGACACATTTTTGGGACCATTGTCATTTATACAGCAATCAATGCTATTTAAATGCATTGATTCCTGTATAAATGACACTGGCAGTGAAGGGGTTAACCACAAGGGGGCAGTGACGGGGTTAAGTATGCCTAGGGGTGTGTTTCTAACTGTGGGGGGGCGTGGCTGTCAGCTAGAGAATGCTGATCTCTGCTCCAATCACAGGGAGCAGAGATCAGCGTCACTAGTTGCTAGGCAGAACGGGGAGATGCTGTTTATTTCCGCATCTCCCCGTTCAGCCTTCCCGTGAGACGATCGCGGGTGTCCCCGCGACAATCGAGTTAGCGGGACCCGCGAACGGCCTCACGGGGGTCCCGACCGGCGCGGGCTCCTGGCGCGCTCCCAATGGCACGGAGGCATTAAAAAAGGGACTTATATATACGCCCTTATGCCTGTCCGTGCCATTCTGCCGACGTACATCGTCGTGCGCCGGTCGGGAAGCGGTTAAAAACCGGCACCATTAGCAGCCGAGTAAACAGGAATTCCATTCCTCTATGTTCTATTCTATTTTATTCTCTTTGGAAATTGGAAAACGATTCAAATTTGAAAACTATTCGAAAAACAGTTGGAATTCAAAAACTGTTCGAATTCGAAAACTATTCGAAATTGATTCGAAAAATTCGAAAATTCAAATCGATTCGACTACAAATAAACAAAACTAATTCCGAAAACGAATTCAACGGATTCAACGAATTTTAACTAAATTAATTTATGTAAATAACGAATTGAAACAAAACACATTTTTTCGTTCAGCGCATGTCTAGTAACAAGTGATCTGTCTTTTCCAGCCAAGTGCACGCAACTCCCCCCATAGCTCGTGGGGGGCAGTTTGTAGTTGGAACAGTCGTAGGTCGAGCTGGAACAGCATTGGGAGAGCCCCAAGTATTAAGAGACATGTTCAGAGCGGGGAACACAAGTCCCTTCTATCTGCTGATGGGAAGGAAAGCTCGGAAGGGGAGACTTCTGATGAAGAGGGGCCCAGCCGTAAAGGGTCTTCTTGCAGTGTCATGGAACTGGTGGGCAAAAGGGACCCTCTGGACACGTTACACATTCCTTACACCTTTGGACTGCAGAACAAGCACAGCCTTCCGGTGGATTACCAAGGCTGCAATGGCAAATCCATCCTGCCCACGCCATCCCCTCAACACCATATTGAAGAAACCAAAGTCGACTACAGCAGCAATATTGATGATGATGCCAACATGGTAAGTGCACATATGTTTGCATTTTTTTTTCCATAAATAATGTTGTAAAAATAAAGTGTTACTAAACCCAGGAGCCTGCATTCACTATATCCGGTCTCCCACAGTACACAGAGCATGGAAATGCAATTATTTTAGTAAATATAAACTGATAAATGCCTTTTCTCATCAGCAGTATATAGCAGTCTTGTGACTTATATCAGTGTCTAGTTAAAGCTTGTAGGAGGAGTTTTCATTCTCCTCTGATTGTCCTATGAGGCTGCAGGACCCCTGACCCTTTGTCTAGAAAGTGCTGATTGGCCCTGTGCTGATCACCCTCCCAAGAAAAAAACTCTCTAGCAAGACACACCAAACTGAGCATGTGCAGAGTGCCCCCAAGGCTCTGTTCTATCAGCAGATGGATTTGGGACTGTGGGAGAAGGGCAGGATTAGAGAAGACAGGATCACACAGCCTTTTTACACAATGCAGAGGATTAACCCTTTAGGTTCCACAGTGAGTATAACAAGGGTGCTTCACTGCATATACAGACTGATTTTACCAATTACGGACCGCCCGCCATCATTATACGGCCCCTTACATTGGTGGTCAGTGGGAAGAATGCTCCTTACATTGGTGGCCAGTGGGAAGAATGTCCCTTACATTGGTGGTCAGTGGGAAGAATGCCCCTTACATTGGTGGTCAGTGGGAAGAATGTTCCTTACATTGGTGGCCAGTGGGAAGAATGTCCCTTACATTGGTGATCAGTGGGAAGAATGCCCCTTACATTGGTAATCAGTGGGAAGAATGCCCCTTACATTGGTTGTCAGTGGGAAGAATGTCCCTTACATTGGTGATCAGTGAGAAGAATACCCCTTACATTGGTGATCAGTGGGAAGAATGCCCCTTACATTGGTGGTCAGCAGTGATGTAAGTAACTGAGTTAAAATAAACTGAGTTACCTAACTCAGTTACTTTAGAGGGTAACTAGTAATCTAACTGATGACTTTTCCCCTCATGGTAACTCAGTTCCCATTACTTTGGCTTAGTTACCCCAATTACATCTACTGCCACTAGATGGCAGTAGTGTAATTCCGGTGTCCTGCCGAAAAAGTTCCCCCGCCGGATAAGGACCCCCTGTACTGCGCAGGCGCAGGGCTTGCGCAGTACGAAGGACTACGGAGCTTCCGAAAATTGCCGAACCTAAACAGCTCTGAGTGAACTCTACACCGCGCAGGTGCAGTTAACATGTAATTGTACGAGGCGATGCCGCACGCTCCCGATGCTCGTGCTACTCTGCAAGGGGCTTCTATCCTGTAAGTAAGGGGCGGGTCTAGTATTACTGTAACCAAGGGGCGCATTTATTATTATTGTTATATATCGAGCTCTGCCCATTAATTTAACATTCGCCCTCTTCTGTAGCCATCCGCCCCTTACACGATATAATAATAATAGACCCGCCCCTTGCTTACACGCTATAACAGATCTGCCCCTTGGCTAGAGTAATAATAGAGCAGCCCCTTGGTTACACGATATATAATAATAATAATAAATGCGCCCCTTGGTTACAGTAATACTAGACCCGCCCCTTAGTTACACGTATAGAATATTTAAAAAAAAAGTCAGTTACTTTGCTGCGTAACTACCGTATATACTCGAGTATAAGCCGAGTTTTTCAGCAAATTTTTTTGTGCTGAAAGTGCCCCCCTCGGCTTATACTCGAGTCAAGCACTTTTCTGCAGCAAAAAAAAAAAATTCCGACCCGAATTTAGGGCCCCGTATCTCGGGGCCACTTGGGTCTAGGAATCCCAAATCCATGTGCCAACCCAGTGAACCTAGCATTATAACATATCCAAATATGGGGTTCCTAGCACTAAGTGGCCCCGAGATACGGGGCCCCAAAGTTGGTTCGGAAAATGTCATTCTCTGCTGCAGAAAAGTGCTTGACATTTTCTGACCCGAATTTGGGGCCCCATATCTCGGGAACACTTGGAGATAGGAACCCCAAATTTGGGATTCAAACCCAGTTGAACTAGCACAACAACATATCTAAAGATGGGGTTCCTAGCACTAAGTGGCTCCGAGATACAGGGCCCCAAAGTCGGTTCAGAAAATGTCATTCTCTGCTGCAGAAAAGTGCTTGAGATTTTCTGACCCGAATTTGGGGCCCCATATCTCGGGGACACTTGGTGCTAGGAACCCCAAATGTTGTATTCCAACCCAGTGGAATTAGCACTACAACATATCCAAAGATGGGGTTCCTAGCACTAAGTGACCCCGAGATACAGGGCCCCAAATCGGTCAACTGTGTCCATCTGCATGGGCACAGTGAGGCTGCAAATGGGCATCGTTGACCCTCTTTTCCACTTACAGTAGCTGCGCATTTCTCACCCTAGGCTTATACTCGAGTCAATACGTTTTCCAAGTTGTTTGTGGTAAAATTAGGTGCCTCGGCTTATATTCGGGTCGGCCTATACTCGAGTATATACGGTAATTACTTTTCCAATGTAGTAACTGAGTTACTAACGCAATTACTTTTTGGGAGAAGTAATTTGTAACTTAACTAATTACTTTTTTAAAGTAAGATGACCAACACTGGTGGTCAGTGGGAAGAATGTCCCTTACATTGGTGATCAGTGGCAAGCATGCCCCTTACATTGGTGATCAGTGGGAACAATGTCCCTTACATTGGTGATCAGTTGGGAAGAATACCCCTTACATTGGTGATCAGTGGGAAGAATGTCCCTTACATTGGTGATCAGTGGGAAGAATGTCCCTTACATTGGTGATCAGTTGGGAAGAATGCCCCTAACATTGGTGATCAGTGGGAAGAATGCCCCTTACATTGGTGATCAGTTGGGAAGAATGCCCCTAACATTGGTGATCAGTGGGAAGAATGCCCCCTACATTGGTGATCAGTGAGAAGAATGCCCCTTACATTGGTGATCAGTGGGAAGAATGTCCCTTACATTGGTGATCAGTTGGGAAGAATGCCCCTAACATTGGTGATCAGTTGGGAAGAATGCCCCTAACATTGGTGATCAGTTGGGAAGAATGCCCCTAACATTGGTGATCAGTGGGAAGAATGCCCCCTACATTGGTGATCAGTGAGAAGAATGCTCCTTACATTGGTGATCAGTGGGAAGAATGTTCCTTACATTGGTGATCAGTGAGAAGAATTTTCCTTACATTGGTGATCAGTGGGAAGAATGTCCCTTACATTAGTAGTCAGAATTCCATCATTACAGGCAACTAAAAAGATCATTGGTGCCATGTCCTGCTCTTCCAAGTGGTGATGGACCCAGAACCATGCAGACTCCATCAGATGGGACTGGGAGGTTAATCAGCCACAGTTTAAGAAAACCTCTAGCAACCCCTTGAGGAACACTGTGGTTCCACACAACCCTGGTTGGGAATGGCTGCTGAATATCAAATGTCTGTTAGTTTCTGTAAATAATGTATGTGTTGTGAGTACATAGGAAATAAAATATTCACACCTCTCCCAGTACTCCAGCATCCCCAATGCACCTATGTAGTTCATGCTATTTCATTAATGTTGCGTATTAATAAAAAGGTAATATGCCCCTTCAAAGCTATACTGTGTTTCAATTTTATTTTTAAGAGCAAGACTGAAAGATTAAAGGCATGGGTTACGGCTCATCTTCCATCTTGGTGCAAGCAAAGAGAAACCTGGTCGCTCTTCATATTCCCACCATACTCCAAGTACGTACAAAAACCAGCATACAATATATAATGCAAACATAGAATGGAAGAATGAATGAGTCTATCTGCATAATGACTAAGTGGTAGGCTCAGAATAGTAAGTATACATCTCTGTTTTTTTTTTTTGTTCCTGCAGATTTCGAATGATATGCAATAAAATCATAAGTCACAAGATGTTTGATCATGTCGTATTAGTGATTATCTTTCTGAATTGCATCACTATTGCTATGGAGAGACCAAAGATAGAACCACAGAGTGCTGTAAGTAACTTTGGGTGCCGTAATTCACACAGCTACTTCACATGACTATGTACACAAGTGATTGGATCTGCAGTCACTGTAATAATGAGTAATAGATCAAATTTTGGTCAGTCAAGTGCTACCATCAAATTTGCAGCACCTTTTACCACATAGACTATAGCAAATCTATAACATATGAACTAAAATCACAGAAAATGGAACTTATTAGTGAAACAAAATACCAAACAACCCCCTACACTGACTTGGGCGGCCTCTGATGCATTTACTTACCTTTTAGTTCGAAAATTAGAACGCAATCCGGCCCATTGTCAGTGCAAATTAATATCAGCTGGTTCAGTCTCAACTGATGACCTATAAAAAGGTGTCTCATTACCAAGGTGTCACACAAGAAACATCTCATGATGGGTAAAAGCAAAGAGCTCTCTCAAGACCTTTGCAACCTTATGCTCCGTACAAACGGTCGGACTTTCTGACAGAAAATGTGCGATCGGAGCTTGTTGTCGGAAATTCCGACCGTGTGTAGGCTCTATCGGACAGTTTCCATCGGAATTTCCGTCGCACAAAATTTGACATCTGGTAGTCAAATTTTCCGACAACAAAATCCGTTGTTGTAAATTCGTGTGTACACAATTCCGACGCACACATGCTCGTAATCAAGCAGAAGAACAGCACTGGCTATTGAACTTTATTTTTCTCGGCTCGTCGTACGTGTTGTACGTCACCGCGTTCTTGACGTTTGGAATTTCCGACCAACTTTGTGGGACCGTGTGTATGCAAGACAAGTTTGAGCCAACGTCGGAAAAAAAACATGGATTTTGTTGTCGGAATATCCGATTTTGTGTACAGGGCAAAACATACTGATGGCATTGGTTACAGAAGGAATATTAAAGGGGTTGTATGCATTAAGGTGAAAAAACTTCTGACACTGACCGGCCCCCTAGCCCCCCCCCATTTAACTCACCCATTAAGCCCATTAGTTCCCTCGGCCGAGACGCGCTGTACCTCTCTGCCCGGTGTTCTCGGCTCTTGATTGGATAGATTGATAGCAGCGCAGCCATTGGCTCCTGATGCTCTCATTTAAATCCAATGATGCGGGCACCTGGGGGGCGGGGCCCAGTCTGGCATTCTGTGTCTATGGACGCAAATGCTAGACTCGGGAGAGCGCCCACAAGGTGACCCCAGGGAGAGCGCTTCTCCTAGGGGGTTTACCGATGCGAGGAGGAGCCGCAAGCGACATTGGGAGACCACAGAAAAGGAGGATCAAGGCCACACTGTGCAAAACAAACTGCACAGTGGAGGTAAGTATGATATGTTTGTTATTTAAAAAAAAAAAAACAAGGGTTTACAACCCCTTTAAACTTCTGAATGTTCCAGTGAGCACTGTTGGGGCCATAATCTGGAAGTGGAAAGAATATAATTTCACCATAAACCTGCCATGGGCACATGCTCCTCACAAGATTTCTGACAGAGGAGTGAAAATAATTATCAGAAGAGTTGTCCAAGAGCCAAGGACCACTTGTAGAGAGCTCTTCAGAAAGACCTGGAATTAGCAGGTACAATTGTTTTAAAGAGAACAATAGGTAATACACTCAACCACTATGGCCTGTAGGCACGCTCACCACACAAGACTCCATTGCTGAAGAAAAAGCATGTTGAAGCTCGTTTAAAGTTTGCTGTACAACATTTAGACAAGCCTGTGAAATACTGGGAGATAATATATGTATAATATATATATATATATATATATATATATATATATATATATATATATATATATATATATATATATAATTTGGTCAGATGAGATCAAAATTGAACTCTTTGGATGCCATAATCACGACGCCTGCCGCCACCACAAAAAAAAAAGCTCTGCTCCCGCCGAAGTCTCCCGGCGTCTGCCCCCTTCGCCGTCTGACAGTTCTTAAATAGCTAAGGGGGCAGGGCCACCCGGCGACATCACCTGGTGACACCCCCCTTGTGACATCAACGGTGCATGCTGGGTAGGTGGGTAATAAAAATGCTTACCACTCCTAAACACTTGTAAATGCTCCTAAATACTGCAAAAATGCTGGCAAAAAAATGCTAAACACAGTGTGCATGGAGCCTAAATTTCACTTATTCTGCTTTGAGCATAATAAATATTCTGTTACCTTCTTTTCAGGAAAGAATATTTTTGACACTATCCAACTACATCTTTACATTGATTTTCTTGGCTGAGATGACAGTAAAGGTAAGAGAAAATGTAGAAAATCTCTATTTGTACATGTGTATAGTTATAGCTAGATTTTGAAATTGCAGGAGGGGCCATAGACTGCGAGTAAAACTAAACTTGGAAATAGTAAAAGTAATGTCACTAACAATCTGGTAACCCTCACACTAAAGCTGTGACCAGCTTTGGTGCAAAACAATGTTCGTTTTGGACCGCAGTGATAAGAAGATTCAAATCAAAATTTTTCTCAAATTTCCAAACTTGTATGTGGTTTTCATTTTTGAAGGTTGATTCTAAGTGCTTTCGAATCCAGTTATCGAATGTACTGGGAATTTTTATACAATTGTTTATTGAAAAATCTACTGTATGGCAGCTTAAACGCTTGCCGCCCGCCCACCGTCACATGACAGAGGGACTGTGCGGCTCTCGTTCTGGGTGGACGTCATATGACGATGCACCTGAATGGGCGCGCCCACGGGGGCACGGCGATCGCGCTGTGTTGCTAGAACATGACTTGACCCCGATCTCTGTAAAGAGCCACGGCCGCGGCTCTTTATCCATGTGATCGGCTGTGTCCAATCACAGCCGGTCACATGTAAACACGGAAATGCTGGTAATCGGCTCTCATCGCCTCACACTGACAGAGTGCCTCCTCGCAGGGGGCAGTGAGACATGTAATCAGGACACTGATCATCAGTGCCCTGATTACAATAAAGCGCCACCAGTGCCAGCAATCTGTGCCCACCAGTGCCAGCAATCAGTGCCCATTAGTGATGCCAGTCAGTGATGGGTATCAGTGCCGCCTATCAGTGCTGCCCATCAATGCCCATCATTGCTGCCCATCAATGCCCATCAGTGACACCCATCAATGCCCATCAGTGCTGCCTATTCATGCCAGCTATCTGTGCCCACCAGTGCTGCCTATCAGTGCTCATCAGTGCCACCTATCAGTGCCCATAAGTGTGGCATATTAGTACCTCCTAATCAGTGCCACCTAAGCAGTGCCCATAAGTGCCACCTCATCAGTGCCCATCAGTGCCACCCATCAGTGCAGCCTATCAGTGCCATCCATCAGTGCCGCCTATCAGTGCTCATCAGTGCCACATGTCAGTGCCACCTATCAGTGCCCATAAATGTGGCATATTAGTACCACCTCATCAGTACCACCTAATCAGTACCCATAAGTGACACCTCATTAGTGCCCATCAGTGCCGCCTCATCAGCACACATCAGTGAAGGAGAACTACTTACTTATTTACAAACTTACTGATAGAAACTAAGAAAAACTTAATTTTTTTCAAAATTTTCGGTCTTTTTTTTTTCTGTAAAAAAATAAAAAACCCAGCAGTGATTAACTACCACCAAAAGAAAGCTCTATTTGTGTGAAGAAAATGCTAAAAATCTCACATGGTTACAGTGTAGAATGACCGCACAATTGTCATTGAAAGTGCGACAGCGCTGAAAGCTAAAAAATGGCCTGGGCAGGAAGGGGTGAAAGTGCCCTGTATTGAGATGGTTAAAGTTATTGTAAAGGTTGTAATAAAAAAATAAAATAACAATCATGTTATACTTACCTGCTCTGTGCAATGATTTTGCACAGAGCAGCCCCGATCCTCTTCTTTTAGGTCCTGCCTCCTCTCCCCTGCCAAGTGCCCCCCCAGTAGCAAGCCTCTTGCTCCTTGTCCATTCAACACAGAGCGTGGCTCGGCCCCACCCCAATGGCTCCTCATTGGCTCACTGGCTCTGATGGACAGCAGATGGAGCCAATGGCTCCCACTGCTATGTGAGTCAAAGAGGAGAGAGAGACCCGGGAGAGCCGCTGCTCTCATTCAAATCGCTAGAGTGGGATGGGGCTCAGGTAAGTATAAGGGGGGGAGCTGCACCCAGAAGGTTTTTAACCTTAATGCATATCATGCATTAAGGTAAAAAACATTCTACCTTTAGAACCACTTTAACTCTCACTGTAACTCCAAATCTAACTCCAAATCTTAACTGTAGTCCTAACACTAAACCTCCCCATAGCCCTAACATTAATGGTCCCACAACCCTAAAACTAAACTGTACTAACACTAACCTCTTATATTAAAACTCTCTGTAGCCCTAAGAATACCATCCCTGTATCCCTAACACTGACCATGCCTGAAGCCTTAACACTAGCCTTCTGTGTAAGGCAGGCCATAGATGGCACGATTTTCTTTCCTGCAACCACGGGTCAGTGCCGATGGGGAATGCCTCCCGCTGAGCTTTTGTGTTCTCCTGGTGGGGCGGGGGAGGGGGGGCTGGGAAAACACTGTGATAATTGCTAGCAGCTATAGCCGCTGGCAATAATTACATGGCAGAAATCTGAAATGCTGGTTGTACCCAAGTCAATGGATCAACTCAGGTACCATGAGCCTGTCTGTAGATGATCCGAATCTCTGCCAGCCGAGATTCGAACCATCTATGGCTGGTTTAACACTAACCTTCCCTTTAACCTATGGTGTTGACCATATACCTTAAAGTTACCGTATGGAGACTTTGTGGTGCAGACCTGTACACCAGGGCTCAGTTATTTAACGGTACGAGTTTTTGCCAATACCTGACTCAGTACAGTCCTGTATAACGTCTATGATCTGTGTTTGCCTCCATTATCCATCCTCCTGCTTGGCCTTTACTATCTCATTACTTTCTTTACAGGTGGTAGCCCTTAATTTGTGCTTTGGTGGAAAGGCCTATCTGAGGAGTAGCTGGAATATCCTAGATGGAATGCTTGTATTAATTTCTGTCATTGATATCCTGGTGTCCATGGTCTCTGACAGTGGCACCAAGATTTTGGGCATGTTAAGAGTACTGAGACTCCTTCGAACTCTGAGACCACTTCGGTAAGTCAATCCATTTACATACCATAAAATAACAATAGTTGTCTTGTCCTCATGCGTCCTGTGAATATTAACTATTGCGACTTTTATAATCGTTATGGAGAAGTTGGTCCTCTCTTTAATAAGTGATGTATTACAGGCCAAGGCAGAAGTGTAGGAAGCGTTTAGTCATGGTTTGGTCAGAAGGACATTCCACCCGATCTGCCTTCCCCTGAAGCTGAAGGCCTGCTCTATATGCTTGTCTATCAGTTCCTCTGCTAGTTGCAGGGAGGGACGTTAGTGGTGACTTATTTGAAATTGGGAAAAAGACCCTCTTATGAGATTTTGAAGGTAACCAAAAAGGAAAAATGCATAATAATATATATATCTATATATATATATAGATATATATAATATGTATAAAACCACTTTTTATTACAAAATTATAAAAAGACATAGCCTTGTTAAAGACACACGTGGCCATATTTAGGCCAAGATCCATTGTACACATCAATAAGCAGTTGATACTTTGGCAATGTTACATATCTTTTTGGAGGATTTGATGTTGAGCAGATAGTTTGCTTGGGCATCATACAACCAAGGTTGTAAATGGTTATGCATTTTTCTTTTTCGGTTGCCTTCAAAATCCCATAAGAGGGTCTTTTTCCCATTTCAAGTACAGAAACGGGGATGGTGGCAACCACTTCCCAGAACAGAATAGACATATATTAGAAAAAGTGGTGAATTATTTGACTTTATCATAATAGCAGTTAGCTACATACATTAATCACATTCTTGATTACAGTAGTAAAGTTATAAGGTAAATCATGACTGGTTGGAGTATGTCAAGCCCAGATCTTCAAAAGCCAATGGACTTCTCACCAGGCCTCTTTGCTATTTTGTGGGTTCATATTCATTCCATTGCTATTTCCAAGTCAGGCTCATTCTCCTCAAGTTCATTAAGGGGGCCCGCTACTGGTTAAAAATAACCCCAAAACATTCATCGTTTTACCTCCAATTTCCTCTTACAACAGTTTTGTAGGGTGTTTAAATTAGACCCAGCTTAATCAGAACTCCGTAGCGAACACACCTCTTCTTTCTTTGCAATACAAGTCTATGTGAGAACACTTGTGATGAGGGGTGTGGCTGTTACTCAGCACTGCTGTGTGAGGACAGGAAGCAAAATAGATATCGTAAAGTGGTTGTAAACCCTTACATACTGTATACCCAGTGAAGTGACTGGCCTCAGGTGATACACAGAGATTAATCAAATCCTCCTACTTAAGTTGAACTTCTTTATCTTCTCTACATCCGTTCAAAGTGCAGAATTTATAAAGCTTGCCTGAGCTTTCAGAAAAAAAGAGAGCTAAAGTTACACTCTGCATAGCTCAGTGAGGAGAGCTCTGAGAATTGATTGGAGGAAAAGTACACCCCCTCCACACAGCACACAGGAACAGAGCTGTGGCTGTCAATCAGCTGGAGCTCCATCCCCTGTCACCATTTTTCTCTTGGTGTCAGGAAAGCTTGTCAGAAGTGATTCAGGCTGATAGCAGAGGAACGAGGCAGCAGACAGAAATGAACCCTAGTGCTTTGGATTGAGACAAGTACACACTATAGAGGGATATGCTTTGGTCATATTTCATGTCTGAGGGTTACAACCACTTTAGCCTGGGTTCACACCAGTGCGGTGCGAATTCCAGCTACATTTTCTCTGTAAAGAGAAAATGTAGCTGTTCAGCGGTGCCGCTCCGTTCTATCAGCGCATCAGCTGAGCAGGGAGAGGGGGAGAGGAGGGGGAGGTGTAGTGAGAACAAGGAGAGATTCCTTGTTCAGAACGGAATACATCTGCGAATCAGATGCGTTCCCATAGAGGTTAATGTGCTTGTAATTCGCACCGCAATGCCCAGAAAACGCACACGTTTTTTGTGCAATGCACAGTGCGAATGCAACGCACATATGTGAACAAGATACATTCATTTGAATGTATTTTAAAATGTCCTGCGAATTGGATGCGGTGTAAGCCGCATCTAATTCGCATAGGTGTGAACGGGGGCTCAAGGCAAGTCTAAGCGAAGATCAGTCATATATTATGACATGGACTATAATAGAACCTAATGCCCTGTACACGCGAGCGGAATTTCCGACAGAAAAAGTCAGACGGGAGCTTTTCATCGTATATTCCGAGAGTGTGTATGCCCCATCGAACTCTTTACGTTGAAAATTCTGACGGACCTAGAAAGAGAACATGTTCTAAATTTTTCCAACGGAACCAATTCCTATTTGGAAAACCGCTCGTCTGTATGCTGTTCCGATGTACCAAAAACGACGCACTTTTTAGTCCCGTCATACGTGTTGTATGTCACCGCGTTCTAGACGGTCGGACTTTGGTGTGACCGTGTGTAGGCAAGACCACTTGAGCGGAATTCCGTTGAAGAAACCTTCAGAGTTTTTTCCGACGGCAAAACCGCTCGTGTGTACGCGGCATAAGGCTGTAAGGCGATACAAAGGTGTGACTGGGCTTCACTACCTTATATTGATCTTTTTACGCAGAATTTGTCGTTTTTAGACTTCAATGGATCTATGCTTGCGGGTCAGTGGCTGGAAAAAGCCAGTGGTTCCCGGTTGTGGTCAGGGTCAGCACCACCTTTAGAACCTGATCCCTTTCAAAACACTGGCATCACCCTTAAGTCTATCCTCAGAGGTTCACCAAATACTTTAGTGTTTAACACAGAAGAAAATATGACC
Organism: Lithobates sylvaticus; assembly: GCA_028564925.1. Classification (NCBI taxonomy): domain Eukaryota; kingdom Metazoa; phylum Chordata; class Amphibia; order Anura; family Ranidae; genus Lithobates; species Lithobates sylvaticus. Next base: position 172,974,111 of record CM053037.1, on the reverse strand, counting down.
AAGAACTAAAATAGGATACATACAGGTCTTGGTGGTGGTACAGTGGTGTAGTAGCGGGTAGCACTCTAGCCTAGCAGTAAGAAGGGTCGCTGGTTCAAATCCCAACCACGACACTACCTGCCTGGAGTTTGCATGTTCTCCCTGTGCCTGTGTGGGTTTCCTCCCGCAATCCAAAGACATGCAGGTAGGTTAAGCGGCTTCTGTCCAAAAAAATTGGCCCTAGTATATGAATAGGGACCTTGGATTATGGGCTCTTTGAGGGTAGGGACCAATGTGAGTGCGCAATGTACAGGGACAATTGTAGACACTCGCTCAGGTTGAACTGGATGGACTTGTGTCTTTATTCAACCTTACTAACTATGAAACTATGGTGCAGCTACGTGAAACATTTTTTTCTATAAAAAGTTTGATTTCTTGAAAAATAAACATTCAGATATAGAAAATAATAAAAAAAAAAACAGTTCATGGTTGGGATTTACATACAATTTAATACCATCTCCCTAAATACTCACTCCAACTAAAAGGCACCTGATAATTTTTCTTTAAATTGAGCTAGCAAAGCTCCCAGGGAACTAAGCATCTTACATAGTCACGGTCGGTTTACAATCCCAATTTCAACTTTTGCACATCTTTGAATTTGCATCCAAATGATCTGCAATTTTGTTTTTCACAGTATGGAATGGACTCAAAGCCGTTAAGACTGGTAATTCACACATTGATTGGAAATGGAATAATATCTATAATTTAAAAGATGTAATAATGCATATGTATTTTTTTTTTATTATAATATAGGGTAATAAGTCGCGCCCAAGGGCTAAAACTTGTCGTTGAGACTCTTATGTCTTCTTTGAAACCTATTGGGAACATTGTGGTGATCTGCTGCGCGTTCTTCATTATATTCGGGATTCTCGGAGTTCAGGTAAGTTTTAAAGTGCTGTGGGCTTACTGCGAACGCTAAATGCTACATTGACTTGATGGTGTTGATTTATTAAAACTGGAGAGTGCAAAATCTGGTGAAGCTGTGCGTGACAGCCAATCAGCTTCTAAGGTAGGCCAACTAATTAAGCTTTGACCCAAAAAAAAATGGAAGCTGAGCTGCACCAGATTTTGCATGCTCCAGTTTCAGTAAATCAACCCCGATGTGTCAAAAGTAGAGTCATGGGCTTATTACACAGTTCCTACCCCAAGGGTCTACACTAGATCTTCTGCTGTGCTTTTCTAGTGTGAGAGTAGTACGCAGCTGCTGATTGGTTGGCATAGTTGTAGCTCTGCTTACGCACTTCCTCCTCCTGCCTTTTGCCTGCCAACAAATTGGTGCCCATGAACAACCTACAGGTAGAGAACCAAGTAAAGCGACTGTTGCTGTGATAAATGTAATCTTTAATTTTCTTTGGAACTCACATGTTCAAAGATTTCTTTATGGATTCTGGTCTTAAAAGTGAAGGTTTGTTTATTTTAACTCATACCTGTCCCCCCGCCGAATTTAAGACTGAGATCTGAGTGATCAAAGACCATTGATTGCTCAGTTCTCAATGCTTTGTGAGGTCCTCCTGTCGGGAGATGCAACGTGTTAAAAATTAACGCAATGCCCCCCCATTTCTCTATCTGCTCCAGAGTCTGCCCGTTCACATACCCCAGTCTTTCTTCTGAGCAGTTAGATCAGAATGTATCTGCTTCATCTTGCAAAACACGTTTTAGCAAGGTTATTCTTATCTGACCTAAGATCAGAGGGAGAGTGGGACTTCCTGACTCAGCTAACCAGTGGCGGTGCGTCCATAAGGGCGCCCAGGCGTCACCCCCTCTCTACTGCCCACCACCTCTAGCATCAATAGATAGATTCATGCATTGCATGAATCTATATATGGCTGCTGCTGCCACCCCCTATTCAGGCGCCAGGCCCCTTTTCGGCTGCGTTTGATGGGCACAATGGCTGCATATGATGGGCACAAGTGGCTGCATTTGATGGGCACAAGTGGCTGCATATGATGGGCACAGTGGCTGCATATGATGGGCACAATGGCTGCATATGATGGGCACAAGTGGCTGCATTTGATGGGCACAAGTGGCTGCATATGCTGGGCACAGTGGCTGCATATGATGGGCACAAGTGGCTGCATATGATGGGCACAAGTGGCTGCGTTTGATGGGCACAATGGCTGCATTTGATGGGCACAGGTGCTGCATTTGATGGGCACAGTGAGGCTGCAATTTATGGGCACAGTGAGGCTGCAATTGAGGGGGGGTGTTTCAGTATTTTTTCAGTGTGTTTGCGCCCCCCCAAAAAAGCCGCCATTGCAGCTAACTATTATACTGCTGTGCATATAACGTGTGTCATTAATTGGTGCAGGCCGAACTTTGGATGTCACAGGAACACAGCTATTCCCCTGTACCAATTAAGGGTCTACCGTGGGTCGGACAATTAATGTGATGTGTCCCAGGAGATTGTGGGCAGGTGGTGGGCAAAGCCCTTTTTTTGGTGCGCTGTTCCTTTAAATCTCAAAAGCAAATACCTGATACAAAAATGTAAAAATATAAAAAAATATATATATGATGACGCCTATGGATGAATTATTTAAAAGTCATGAGACAGACAGTAAATAAAAAAAATATATAAAAAGTGCAAATTCATATAAACCAATATACAATATTTTATGCATTATCATGTAAACTAAACATTAAAGTCCATCATATAACCTGTATGTGCAAAAAAGTCTATATGAAATACACAATGGCAAAGTGCTGAGTGCTTATAGAAAATCCTACTTCAAAGTACTCCAGTGCTGAACGTGCTCCATAAAGTGAAAGTGTGGTCTCTTACCAGATTAAATGGATCTCGAATAACAGAGATCAAACAAGCACAAACTACATCTCCATGGTGGGCTATTTCAATGGCAAGACACTTCTGATATGGCACTATCAATGGTGGATTGGAAAAAAGCCACCCCTTGGATTCAAAGAGCTGTTCTCCTCTGATACTGTTTTGAAAAGCTTTATTAAAAAGTAGAATTGCACTTACATTGATGCAATGAATCACAGGCAGTATGTAAAAGAATATATCTGGTTGGTTGATATTCTCTAATTGCCGCTCCTAAAAAATATCAAACCCCACCGCGCCAATCCCTCCAACAATGAGTGGATAAGTGAGTGTGTCTGTGTACCACACCCCTATGCCCAATTAAACTAGTGAAAACTATCAGCTGCCACTCTAAAAAATATGTAAATAACAAAATAGATTATAATCACACGTGTTAATGACAAATGAATGTGTAGAAATATAATCCAGCAGCGCTAAAACAAAAAAGTGCTAAAATATGTGAATAACATCCATTGTGTAAAAACCAGAATAATTCGAATGAATAACACCACGTGAAATGATATTATGCTAAAAAACAGAAAAAATAGTCCATATATAGTAGTGCTGAAAAATCAAAACAATCTTCAAAGGAAATAAGTCCACCACAGTACATCCAGTAAATAATTGTTAAATCTTCCACCACACCGACGTGATTTATGAGCCCTCTCCCAGTGAGACCGCACTCACCAGATGGTGTTGCCTCACACTCTCGTGTTTGGCAAATGATCAATTAAACCACCCCTGGGTTACTGGTACGATCACTCCAAGGTATATCTTGCCATATGTGAAAATATAAAATAAACAGTGCTGCACATAGCGTAACTCTGTGATAAACAATTTATTCTAAAATCTCCGCACTCACACTTTAAAAATTGCAGTCACATGTTAACCAATAAAATTCAGCAAAACCACAGCAGAAATCCACAGCAAACTGGAGTAGAAAGATGTGCTGGCAAAATACAGGTAGGGTCACGAAGGATGCCCAATTCTTAATGCAATATCTCTCACCACCCTCCCACGAACTGCTCCTGGTGTAGGTACTCCTCACACACAGATCACCAACGACCAAAGAAAACAGCAGTGAGCAAAGATGGAAACGAGTGTTGCACGCCGGCCAGGTATAGTAATGGATCTTTCAGTGTCCGTGTAGCCACGCCCCTGACATGTTTCGTCACTCAGACTTCTTCTTAAGGATTATAGGATTATATTTCTACACATTCATTTGTCATTAACACGTGTGATTATAATCTATTTTGTTAGTATGTAAAAGAAGCAAGCTGGTCGCAGTGTCAACCGACTCGCCGGCACTTAATGACATCAAACGCAAACTCCGCCCAACACGTTTCCCCAAAAATGACGTCCTCTGGGATTGGAGATCTGGAGAGGAATGAACATCATTATGTGCCGACAAGTTGGGTGACACCGCGGCCAGCTTGCTTCTTTTACATAATGCCTGTGATTCATTGCTTCAATGTAAGTGCAATTCTACTTTTTAATAAAGCTTATCAAAATAGTATCACGCTATGAGGTTTCTCCCTATCTCTCAGAAAAAGGTACCTGCCCCCCCCCCCCCCCCAATAAAAAAATTTCAAATGCGGTATATTTGGTGTATTTGGAAGAGGCGGGTGAGTGGTATTTTCACTTTTAATTGAGGGTCCACTTTAAGGTAAACAAGGCAATTCTTAATCAGAATATGTTCTCAATGCAACATACTGCACTTCCCGTTAAGTAGTCTTTATACTTGCATTGGTTTGACATAACTGATACATGAAAAAGAGCATTTTATATAAAGGAAGTCCTAGTCATTATGTTTCTTTTCTTTATAGCTGTTTAAGGGGAAGTTCTTTTATTGCCTGGGAGAAGATACGAAAAATATTACAAATAAATCAGACTGTCTAGAAGCAAGATACAAATGGGCCCGACACAAATACAACTTTGATAATCTTGGTCAGGTATGTAGAGGTCTATTTATCTATCTATCTATCTATCTATCTATCTATCTATCTATCTATCTATCTATCTATCTATCTATCTATCTATATATCTATCTATCTATCTATCTATCTATCTATCTATCAACACTATATTGTAAAAAGTATTGGGACGCCTGCCTTTACACGCACATGAACTTTAATGGCATTCCAGTCTTAGTCCGTAGGATCCAACATTGAGTTGGCCCACCCTTTGCAGCTATAACAGCTTCAACTCTTCTGGGAAGGCTGTCCACAAGGTTTAGGAGTGTGTCTATAGGAATGTTTGACCATTCTTCCAGAAGCGCATTTGTGAGGTCAGGAACTGATGTTGGATGAGAAGGCCTGGCTCACAGTCTCTGCTCTAATTCATCCCAAAGGTGTTCTATCGGGTTGAGGTCAGGACTCGTGCAGGTCAGTCAAGTTCCTCCACCCCAAACTTGCTCTTCCATGTCTTTATGGACCTTGCTTTGTGCACTGGTGCGCAGTCATGTTGGAACAGGAAGGGGCCATCCCCAAACTGTTCCCACAAAGTTGGGAACATGAAATTGTCCAAAATATCTTTGTATACTGAGGCCTTAATGCGGCGTACACACGGTCGGAATTTCCGATGGAAACAGTCCGATGGGAGCTTTTCATCGGATTTTCCGACCGTGTGTATGCCCAACGGTCTTTTTCTGTCGGAATTTCCGACGGACTTTGAATTGAGAGCCTGTTCTCAATTTTTCAGACGGAAAACCTTTCTATCGGATTTTCCGATCGTGTGTATGCAATTCCGACACGCAAAATTCTGACGCATGCTCGGAAACAATTCGACGCATGCTCGGAAGCATTAAACTTCCCTTTTATAGTGCTGTCGAACGTGTTTTATGCCGCTGTGTTATTGACCGTTGGAATTTGGTGTGATCGTGTGTAGGCAACACAGCTTGAGCGGAATTCCGTCGGAAAAAACGTCAGAGTTTTTTCCGACGAGAATTCCGATCGTGTGTACGCGGCATAAGAGTTCCCGTCATTGGAACTAAAGGGCCAAGCCCAATAACTGAAAAACAACCCCACATCATAATCCCCCCTCCACCAAATGATTTGTCCAGTCCACAAAGCAAGGTCCATAAAGACATGGATGAGCGAGTTTGGGGTGGAGGAACTTGACTCGTCCTGCACATTAGTGCCTGACCTAACAAATGCGCTTCAGGTAAAAATGGTCAAACATTCCCATAGACACACTCCTAAACCTTATGGACAGCCTTCCCAGAAGAGTTGAAGCTGTTATAGCTGCAAAGGGTGGGCCAGCTCAATATTGAACACTACGGACTAAGACTGGGATGCCATTAAAGCTATCTAGCTAGCTATCTATCTATCTATCTATCTATCTATCTATCTATCTATCTATCTATCTATCTATCTATCTATCTATCTATCTATCTAGCTATCTATCCTTCTATCTATCTATCTATCTATCCTTCTATCTATCTATCTATCTACTGTATCTATCTATCTGTCTACATCTATGTGTCTGTCTGTTTCACTGTCTTTCTGTCTATCTATCTTATTAAACATATTACGTAATCCATTGCAACCAGATGATTACATTCTGTTCTCCTGAGATGGGGGCAGTCCTCATAGTCCATGTATGTTTGTATTTCCACAGGCGCTCATGTCGTTGTTTGTTCTGGCATCCAAAGATGGATGGGTAGACATCATGTATGATGGACTGGACGCTGTCGGAGTTGATCAGCAGGTACATGGTGTATGAGGTCTAAAAAAACAAAAACATGAAAATCTTAGTACATGTGTTGCTCTGATGTACAGTATTTAATCGGAATGAATAATACAAAATGAAAAAGCAATTTTACATTCTTGTAATAGCCAATAAAGTCTATTGCCTCCAAGGGTAGACTTTCAAATTCTTCTCTCTCCCTCTACCTGTAAACAGCAGTGAAGCTGTGTTGAAAAGATGGCCTTGTTGAAATGAAATTTGGCAATGATGTCCAGCAACCAACTGAATATCAGCTTTAGTTCGTTGTTATTTGGGAAATGATAGCCAGGTATTGATTGGCTGTTGTGGGTTACTGTACACCATTGCCTTTTCAATTCCAGGTGTGTACAGTTAATTTTTACATACAACGTAGTTATATTGGTCCAGCTTTGACCAATGTAACTACATTGAGCAATATTATAAACACAACACTTTTGTGTTTGCCACTATTTATCATGAGCTGAACTCAAAGATCTACGACTATTTTATATGTACACAAAAGGCCTATTTCTTTCAAATATTCACAAATCTGTCTAAATCTGTGTTAGTGAGCACTTCACCTTTGCCAAGATAACCCATCCACCTCACAGGTGTGGCATAAAATATTGCTTCTATATAATAAGCAATACATCATATACTGTACAATATTTTAGGTAGCCAATTTACATCTAGACAATTGATTATTTCCGTATATTGTACATGGGAATATGTGTTTAAATATTTTTATAAATAATAAATAGATAAATGAAAATTATAATTTTTATTATATGAATTAGGTATAAAGTCCCCTGCCAGTGATTGTCTCAGTATATATATATTTTTATAATGTTGAATTAATAAATAGATAAATAAAACTGACCATTTTATTACCGTATATGAATTGGATATAAAGCCATTCTCAACAAGGGTTCTATAGAGCCTGAGGATTTATTGAGGTTGCTAGAGGTTTCATGTGCTTTGACTGATTGACATCCCATTTCACATTGATATCTCATCTTATAGTATCATATAATTCTAAGGGCAATGCTACTTGGCAGAGCCAGCCTCCTGATACCACTGTCTAGTAAGGTTCTCGCCACTTCACTTCATTTTACCCCCAGACTACCAACGTAGGAGGTATTTTTCCCAGTGACCGCCAATGAATTGTGTTTTGCAGGGCTCCCTGAGACCCAACTATTGTAAGGGTTCCTCTATGGTAAAATGGTTGAGAGAGGCTGCTCTAGAGTCTCAGTGCTCTCAAAATATAAAAATATTAAAAATAAAAATCCCTTAGAAAGAGTGAGACCTGCTTGTTATAGCCACGGTGGATGTGTGGATCTGGAGATCCAAAATCTATTTACAAGAGTCACCAAAGTATAGAATATGGCAGTGGGTGATTAAGATGATAAAGTATTGTATCTATTGGTCAGCTCTGATTACTGTTTTTCCCACATCTGTCTGTGCAAAATTTACTTAAAGTGGAAGTAAACCCTCCTATCGTTTTCAGCCAAGGAAGTTGCCATCTTGACCTCTGTTTAGTCTTCAGCTGCCATGATGCTGCACATGTGATCAGTTATGAACCAGGCATCAGATAGTTTTACAGTTTGGTTGAGAGCACATCCAATCTGACAGTTAAATTTCCGGACTATGCTGGAAATGTAACTGTTTTTTGAAACTGTTAAATCTATGGGCTTACTTCTGCTTTAAATAAATAATAATAAAAAGAAGATAGGTTCTATAGACAATCCACTTACTACCCCCCCCCCCCAACTCACTCAAACTTTCCTTCCTTGCATTCTCCCACTGAACTGTTTTTCTGTTGGAACCATGAGTCTAAACCCTGTGTAAGCTTCATGTCAGAGCTTTCACAGGGTTAATGACCTTCTTTCCTACTCCAAGTAACAGTGCTCAGGCTTACCGATTGGCCACTTAAGCCCAAGCACTATATCCTGGGAGTAAGAGGTGAAGGTCACATGCTCCCCCATACCCAGAAGCACTGGGTATTTCCAGATGGCCATTGGAGGGACAGTTGGCATTCAGGTAAATGTAAAATGGCAATATCCTTTATTGAAATGACATGAAACAACTGTAAAACAAGCCAACGTGTTTCGGCCATCAGGCTACTGACTCATTAGCCATTACTAAGGCCTAAAAGACGAAACGCATTGACTGTTTTACAGCTGTTTCATGTCATTTCAATAAAGGATATTGCCTTTTGCCATTTGCCATTTACCCGAGTGCTGACTGTCCCTCCTGTGCTTCACAGTACACAGAGGCATCAGCAGCCTTTCAGTTTGAGCACCGGGTGGAGCTGAGGATTGAAGGAAGGTAGCAGCACCACTACAGCTGTTTGCATATTTCCAGGTGGGAGAACTACAACAAAGTAAAGTATCAGCAGTTGGGGATGGGCTGCCAAGAATATCTGTTACTTTTCCCTGAATGGGCAATTAAACCTGCCAGCGACTACCATTTATTAGTAACTGGCCAGGGTCAACGCATGACAATCCTGGGAGGAAGAGGTGAAGGTCACATGCTCCCCTATACCCAGAAGCACTGGGTATTTCCAAATGGCCATTGGAGGGACAGTTGGCACTCAGGTAAATGTAAAATGGCCATATTCTTTATTGAAATGACATGAAACAACTGTAAAACAAGCCAACGTGTTTCGGCCATCGGGCTAATGACTCATTAGCCATTACTAAGGCCTAAAAGACGAAACGCATTGACTGTTTTACAGCTGTTTCATGGCATTTCAATAAAGGATATTGCCATTTGCCATTTACCCAAGTGCTGCATATTTCCAGGTGGGAGAACTACAACAAAGCAAAGTATCAGCAGTTGGGGATGGGCTGCCAAGAATATCTGTTACTTTTCCCTGAATGGGCAATTAAACCTGCCAGCGACTACCAATTTTTAGGACTGACCATTTAAAAGTAACTGGCTGGGGTCAACGCATGACGATCCGCCCTCCCTCTCCTATGTAATGCCAATAATGTCTATTCTTTTCAGCCAGTCATGAATTACAACCCCTGGATGTTGCTTTACTTCATATCCTTCCTGCTGATCGTGGCTTTCTTTGTCCTGAACATGTTCGTGGGGGTTGTGGTGGAGAATTTTCACAAATGCCGACAACACCAAGAGGAAGAGGAGGCCAAGAGACGTGAAGAGAAGAGGCTGCGCAGGATGGAGAAAAAGAGAAGGAGTAAGGAGAGAGAAATGGCCGGTCGGTAGTCTTTAAAAAAAATTCTCTGTGTGCTGCTTGACCTATGACAGGCACGCACTAGCCAGCTAAAGTGGCCGCTTACTAGAAGCATGGATACTGTAGACTACCTGTGCATGGATAGGTAGTATTCTAGCTGGTTGTCAGGGGAAAGATAGAGCAATTCCTTGCAGTAACCAGGGGGCCTCCTTTTTTATTATTTTAAATTCTCTTTCTGATAAATGGTTCTCCGAAAGCCTGTTTTGTGAATAAATGTTCTTCTTTGGACCTTTTCTAGGCTATAACAAACATTTGAAGGCCTTAGTTGGCCCCTAGTGGACTTTCTAAAATAACATTTTCCACGATACCTTCCACCCTGCTCCATTAAACTCATACATGGTGATCTTTGCTGAAGGAGAAGATCAGAGTCACCAGATCAAAAGACCAGTTTATCCAGTAAAGTTTAAAGCCTAGTACCAACCAAAAACTTTTTATTATAAATACAGTTTCAAACAGAAAAATACACTTTTGTCAGAACTGTTTTACCTACCAAACAATTTTTATTTCTGTACGTTATCTATACAACATGTCCCAAGATTTTTCCAGCCTTGCCAAACAGCAAAACAAAGTTGGTGACCTTATACAAAAGAAAAAATTTGCGTCAGCTGGAAAAATGTAGGGATGCACCGATATATCGGCTACCAAAATTATCAACCGAAAAATAAGGTTATCGGTGTTTTGCCAATAGCAAAAAAAATATGCCGATAATAACATGCTGCGTGATATTGACTTAAATGAAAAATCATGTCCCTCTGACTTCAATGTAAAATTGCGTCCCATTGCCTTCAATAACAAAATTGCGTCCCGTTGACATCAATGCAAAAACGTCCCCTAGCGACCAATTCAAAATCATGTCCCATTGACTTCAATGCAAAACTGCTTCCCATTGACTTTAATGCAAAAATACATTAATCAAATTTTGGTTTCTGTTTTTGGCCAAGTGCATCCTGAATTTTCGGTTTCAGTTTCAGCACCGGAATTTTCATTTTCTGTGCATCGCTAATTATAAGTTGCAGTTACTAAAGGAGAGAAAGTCTATGTGCAGTATAGAGCGTAACCGCCCTGTATGTGACTGTAAATTACTCCAAAAATTTCATACGACTATACAAATCAATAAATAAATAGGTATATGAATAAATATTCATATAATATACCTCAAAAATTCATCATTAATAGTTCCAAAAACATACAAAATAGATAAATATATATATATATATATACTAGGGGGCGACAAAGGAGTTAAGTGTGTCCTAGGGAGTGATTCTAACTGTGGGGGGGGTGGGCTTCATGTCACATGACAGCGATCGGAAAGAAATGAATATGTATCCTCTAACAGAGTGGTACTGTGGATACAGCAATAGGTAGCAATGTGCCACGTCCTAAACAAAATTAAACTAGATATAGGGGGGACTATGGACTTTTTAGGCACCGTAACACAGTAATTTGTTAAAGTATTTTTATTTTATGTTATAAAAGTTCATACAAAAAACTTTAAAAAATCCGCTAACAGTAATTAGATCCAAAAAATGGTATCCATATATAAATTACCGCTACTGAATCCTAATACACATAACAATTGGACAACATGAACCAACTAGAATAGTTGAATTTCCATGATGAGGTAGGAATACAGTGATAGTAGTGAAATCATGTTGTTTCAAGGAGGTTGTTTCAAGGAGAGTGGCTCTACATGTTTTGTGTATATATATTACGCTTCTTCTGGAGCTTAAAATTAAATGGCTAGCGGAAAATAGAAAAGAGAAAATAAGTATAATATAGAGAGAACCATAATTATACAAAATATAAAAACTTTTTTCAAATATTTGAAAATGTATAACAGTCAGTATATTGGTCAATTTACATGCGTTCTGGACAGTATCGGCTCACATGATCAAACTGCAGCAAGAAGAGGGGATCAGTGCATTATGGGGGCGTGCATAATACCATAAACATCAGTTATAAAAAATAATAATAGTATATATTTTGTCCATAGAACAATAATAAGTTGACTTACCGTATATACTCGAGTATAAGCCGAGTTTTTTCAGCACATTTTTTTGTGCTAAAAGTGCCCCAGTCGGCTTATACTCGAGTCAAGCACTTTTCTGCAGCAAAAAAAAAAAAAATCCGAACCGACTTTGGGGCCCCGTATCTTGGGGTCACTTAGTGCTAGGAACCCCAAATTTGGTGTGCCAACCCAGTGCACCCTATCACTACAACATATCCAAATATGGGGTTCCTCCAAGTGACCCCAAGATACAGGGCCCCAAAGTTAGTCAACTGTTAGTCAACTGTGTCCATCTGTGTCCATCTGCAGCAATGTCATTTCGGGACCCTTTGGGTCCAGAGACCCCAAATTTTGGCTGCAGCTAGGGGGCATTTAGAAACCCTTAACTACCAAGTTTGAAGTTTGGGGGACCTATGGCTGCAAATGGGCACAGTGGGCACAATGAGGCTGCAAATGGGCATTGTTGACCCTCTTTTCCACTTACAGTAGCTGCGCATTTCTAGGCTTATACTCGAGTCAATACGTTTTCCCAGTTGTTTGTGGTAAAATGAGGTGCCTCGGCTTATATTTGGGTCGGCTTATACTCGAGTATATACAGTATTAGATAATTAATGAACAGGCGTATAGAAATGTATCAAATAGTCCCCAAATCAGGGGCAAACAATGCCCATAGCCGCAGCTAATAGATATGCCTGGAGACGTAGGTGGTTTGTAACAATCAAATGTCTTAATAGGGATATCACAATAATACCTAGAGAAAACGGAACTAAAAAGTCCATTGTCCCCCCTATATCTAGTTTCACATGACAGCGATCACCGCTCCTGATGACAGGGAGCAGTGATATCTGTCATGTCACTAGGCAGAATGGGGAGATGCCTTGTTTACATAGGCACTTCCCCGTTCTGAGTCTCCATGACACGATCGGCGGGAGACCGACTGACATCGAGTCCGCCACTCCTGCAGGCACGGTCACGCTGTACACGGCGGGCGTGCACCTGCTATCCCCGGCTCTTAAAGGGGACATACAGGTACGCCCATTTGCCCACCGCTGCCATTGTGCCGATGTATATCGGCGCGCAGCGGTCGGCAAGCAGTTAAATAGTATTTTTGGTTTGTGGCGCTCAGATGCAGTGACAATCCGCTTTAAGGGAGCAGGGTGCACAGGATAGCATGTGGTCTTATATAGCAATTGCTCGGATTTAAAAAAAGACCAGTCCAGGGGCAGAACACGATCCTTCAAAAAAATGTGTTTCATTGGAGCAGTTTTTGGCTACTCAAATCCTTAAAAAAATGATGGAGTCATTTAGAACAAATTCAATAGACTTCAGCTTTTGGTGAACCATTTATTCTAGTTGAATGAATTAAAATAATAAAAGATACTGTGGGGAATTGCCGATTTAACAGAACTAAACATGCAAGAATCTTTCTCCTTTTCAAATCAATGAATCTTGCAAATGCTACCATAGTATGCATCCGATAGTAAAACATGCTTTCTACTAATTAAAAACATAACATATTCAGAAATAAACCGCCGGCAGTGAATGACCAGACATGAACATGTTATACTATTGTGCATGTACAAGTTCAGTAAGCATGGACTAATGATGCATATTAGTCAATAGAGCTGAAAATATTAAAGAGTTAAGGCCTTGGCATGCACTTTCAATTTGGATTAAAAAAGGTGGATATTTTACAGAAAACTTTTTTTTTTTAATTATTTTTGCTAACTTTTGCTGCGTTACTGTAAGTGGCCTTCAGCATTTTTTAAAAGAGGTCTAAATTGACAGACGTCAGGCCTATACAGTAAATTGGAGGAAAGTGTTTTGACTGACCTGAGCAGCCATCAAGAATATAAGAAAATAAGATTATAAAATAAAATTGAAACCTATGATGGGTTGCAAATTGTCAGCTTTTGCTTCCTCCAATTTGTTTTTAGTTTTCTACTCCATATACCATCTAATTCTGTAGGAAAAAAAAAGTGCTAAAGTTGCTGTTTGTTATTGCTTGCAAACTTCGTTATATTAAATTTCTATTATTTCCAGCATGCGGTTAACTTTGCACACCAAGCTGTCAGTGGGTGCTCCTAGTGAGATGATAGAGGGGGTAATAGGGAGGAGGTGATTGACTGAAAACGATGTCTGCAGTTACTTCTCTCTGCAACTGTGACATATTTCATGCACTGGTTTGGGGTGTCCAAAGATAATTTCGCAAAGCTCCGATGCCAGGTGTCAATTAAAACTCCATAAAAAGATTACTTTAACCTCAAAAAGGGTAAAAAACGGGTGAAGAAATGATTTAGCACTAAAGTTTTTTTTTTTAGATATTTTTTTATTTTTTAATTTAATTATTTTTTTTTTTATTTTAATTTTTTAGAATTTTTTTTGTGTGTCAAGCACAATGCAAGTTTACAACCTTTTTTTTTATACTAAAACTACTTCTGAGTCCATCTTGTTTGAGCAAATCACTTGATCAAACTAAATAAAAAAGATAGTGACACTTTTCAATACAAATAATATTAATATAAAAACAAAATTATAAATAACTCCTTCAACTTTTGATTTATTGCTTTTGCAATTAAAAGCATGGAACTTACTTACGCCTTAAGGCAGTTAACTCCTTCAACTTTTGATATATTGCTTTTGCAATTAAAAGCATGGAACTTACTTACGCCTTAAGGCAGTTTTTTTTTTTTTTATTTATTTCCCCTTTTTAAAAATTTTTAAAGCATTTATAAAAAAAGTTATATTTTTTTTATTAAAAATTACTAAAAAAACATACCGGTAAGATTCATTCAGATGGTATCAATTTGTTTTGATGACCTCTGAAATGACATTTCTTACTGGAAATCAATTTTGCTGGCAAAAAAAAATTGATCATAGGATCGGAAGGTAAAGAAGAAGGGTGTGTTTCCAATGGTGTAGTAATTAACAGAATTTCATTCTTTTAGATCTAATGCTGGATGATATATTGTTGGAGCACTCAGCCAGTCCATCGCAAGGTACTGGCAGATGTGGTGTATTGTCCCAGCACGGTGACGGTGTCATGTGACTAATTGCTGTCTGATGTCAGAAGTCCACTAAACAGTGTGACGTCTTGTTTGTTGGTTTCATTGGTTCATACATCCCATCTTGATGTAAACAAAACAATAATATATGATTCACTGTAAAGATATCTAAATCAGAGGAAGGGCTTATGCGTTGCTTCCAAAAGAAATGTTTTGTAAAGGTTTGGGTTTACTTTGTTCTGTACAGTTGCTAGCATTGGGTTGAGTGAATATTAATACCCAGTTGTGGCCAAAAAGGTGGCAAGTGATTAAACACGCCTTGCGTTCTGGGCAGACTTACATTTAAAAAAAGTGTCAACCTACTTCTTCGGTTATCACCCCGATGCCGATAAAGAAATATTAAGTTCACCCTTATCCCGAACCTAACCACTTAGAATAAACCTTAGCGTAACCTCTAAGCGTAACGCTTAAACCTAAAGTTTATTTATAGCCAAAAATGTTTTTATTATTATTTTTGGATTCAGTAGAGAAGGGTTAAAACCCATGCCGGTTTATATTCTGCTATCCATGTCCCTTTGGGGAGATTTCCCTTTACTTGCCTTGAAGACACAACATGAAGAGATAACCTCTCCAAAGTATGCCCCGTACACATGGTCCGATATTCCGAATGAAAAAGTCCGATCGGATTATGTTATCGGAAAATCCGATCGTGTGTGGGCTCTAGCGGGCTTTTTCCGATGGGAAAAATTTGAGAGCAGGATCTAAAAATTTCCGACAACAAAATCCGATCAGACTTTTTCCGATCGCGTGTAGATAATTCCATGCACAAAGTTCCATGCATGCTCAGAAGAAATTTGGAGACGAAAGCTATTGGCTACTGGCCTCTATGTAGTCCCGTCGTACGTTTTTATACGTCACCTCGTTCGGAACGATCGGATGTTCCGACAACTTTGTCCGACCATGTGTATGCAACACAAGTTTCGGACAAAATCCGTCGGAACAAATCCGATGGATTTTGTGGTCGGAATGTCCGCCTTAGAGCAGGCATTAGAGGGTTATCACTGGAAAAGGTGTCCACATTGGTAGATGTACCCTGACCACCTTGCTTCGATAACAACTGTAACATTTCGGATTTCCCAGGCTTTCTGTCTTGATGACAATGGCCACTGGGACATAACGAGAGTATGCAGGTGGAAGGCAGACAGCAATAAAGAGTTCAAACTCCTTTCCACTCTATCAAAAACTTTAAAAAATAGTGTGGGCTTGAGATACACTTAAATCCAACATCTACCCCTAACCCTTAAAAGATCAGTCCTCCAAAAACTGGTATTCCAGTTACTGGTAAACACTAGTTAAACTGCTTGACAGATTCTTATATCTTTGGGCAATTAGGGAGATGCCTGGGCGATGTTCCCAGGTCTACACACCAGCTCTGGCCATTGCGATGGTTCTTACCATCCCTGCTGGAATTTAAATTATGGAGAATGTGCAAGAAAGACCTGAACACACAAAGCTGGACGGGGACAACAAAAATTTCCAGGTGGACAACGACAGATTATGTCAAGGGGATCTCATTGTTGGAATATTCAAGATATATATATATATATATATATATATATATATATATATATATATATATATATATACAGTATGTAAATAAAGCCAGGAGCTAACTCAGCCCACTAGGCTCCACCTCTGACTAAAATACCACCTTTTGGTGGACTGAACCTTCAAAGCTAAACCCTTAATCAGAACTTAACCTATAAACCTAACTCCTAAACATAATATTATCACTACAAAAATAATGCTATTACATGGATAATACCAACCATAGTCCACCTGTGAGGAAATTTTTTTTACAAAAGACCACAGTCAAAAATCCTTGCTGACTTCCTTCTGAAAATGCTAGGTGCCATGGGGTCCATGGGGCCTTTTAAAATGATCTAAACTCATAAATAAAAATGTAATGAATTCCCAGCTTACCAGTCCTTAGATATGGTGACTTTTTTGAGGGTTTCCCCCTTTTATTTTTACTTTGTGCTTCTTAATTCCCTTTGTGGCTACACTCACTCTCCACTGTATCTTCGGAAGATGCTTTGGTTGTCACGCAGGTTGAACTTTCAACATGTCTGCTTTTGTTCATTCACAATACAGTTCATGGTGGATTGATGAGACAATAGTTTACAAAAGAAAAATAATATTGTTTTCGCAGTCTTTTTGGCTTACTGAAAGTGTCAAGGACACTGCATTTCTGGCATAATCAACAGGTATTTCCTGCACAACTGAAAATGTTCTCAGCCTGAAAAATACAGCCACTACATCCAAAAGACCGCTATGTTGCATATTCTAGTTTATATACCCATTAATGACAGACCCCCACATGTACACTTTTAATGTGGCTTTCACCATAGTTTTAATGTGATAATTGCTTAAATGTGGCCAGTGCCCAGCAATGGTATTCCTAGCTGGTATTCATGTACCACCACTGTTTCGTTTTTTAAATGCAGTCTGATTGCTAAGGCTATTGGTTACTATTCAGTTCCAATTCACATTTTCACACCCCAGTTGCATAACATGTGGCAGGGAAAGCAAGTTGAGCTATCTGCAGAGAAGGGCCTCTGTTGCTGTGGTTGGGAATGCTCAGACGTAACCAATCAGATACAGTCTCATGATATAACTGGAAAGAAGCCTGCAGTGACATGTAGTGTTAGAAAGGAAGAATATAACATCCCCTTGGGATACAATTGCAAAACAATCTTGCACTCTGAATTTGGGGTGCAGGTAAGAAGCAATTTTTGTAGAAAAAAATAACCAAGGCATCTTAAGTGTGCCTTAATATATATATATATATATATATATATATATATATATCTCAAACACTCGCATAAACATACTTCTAAACCTTGTGGACAGCCTTCCCAGAAGAGTTGAAGCTGTTATAGCTGCAAAGGGTGGGCCAACTCAATATTGAACCCTATGGACTAAGACTGGGATGCCATTAATGTTCACGTGCATGTTAAGGCGGGCAGAATTGATTGCCCCTGTTTTAGATTCTCTGGGATTCCATTGGTGCAGTCATGACATTTTTTCATTGGCTTGTGTGAAAATATTCACAGAAGGCCGGCGATATATTTCTGGGTTTCGCTCTGTTTTCATGTATTTTTCTCTAGAAATATTTGAAACCTGTTTTACAGGAATGGGCCTGGACCAGAGTCACTCTACTGTCTAGAGTTGCTTATTATTTCACAGCCAAGGATGACGTGCGCTACTGAGTGCTCTTGGTTGAGTCACAGTTCATGCAGTTTGTAAATGCTTCCGTTATGAAAGAACCTATAGAAGGTAGGCCAGGGGAGCATCTGGTGGAAAGGTGTAGAGGGGCCCAGCAGCTAAGGTAGCAATTCTGTCACTACCATCAAAAGGTTTCTGCTCCAAACCTTTAGATTAACTTTTTCTTATCCAATAGGTTGTATTGGGTTTACAACATTAAAAAAGTACCAAAAACACATTTCAAAGCCCATTTTTTTATGATTGGCCATAAATGTAGGATGCGAGACAAGCAAACACCATGTTAGCCAAACAAAATTA
Organism: Lithobates sylvaticus; assembly: GCA_028564925.1. Lineage (NCBI taxonomy): Eukaryota > Metazoa > Chordata > Amphibia > Anura > Ranidae > Lithobates > Lithobates sylvaticus. The sequence continues at coordinate 172,955,695 of CM053037.1, read as the reverse complement.
CAGGCATACCCCACTTTTAAGTACACATTGGGGTTTATTTACTAAAGCTGGAAAGTGCAAATATCAGGCTCACTTCTGCATAGAAACCAATGAGCTTCCAGGTTGTATTACCAAAGCTTAATTGAACAAGCTGGGGTTAGAAGATCATTGGTTTGTATGCAGAAGTGAGCCTGATTTTGCACTTTCCAGCTTTTTAGTAAATAAACCCCATTGTGTACCTAAAAGTGGGGTATGCCTGTACTTATATCCTAGGATATAAACATAATATACATGGGCTGCTAAGGAATAGATGGTGAAAACCATTTTATTAGACTATACAGTAGACCTTGTTGTTATATTAATCGAGTCATGTAGAAGAATAGAGGAGTGAAGATAACCAGATGTGAGGGGAATAGAGTACAGAGAAACACAACAGGGGGTAGGGGGTGGTGGAAGAAGGAAATGAGGGAAGGATTGAGTTACTTGTAGTCAGTCAAAGGTGTCCAAAACCTTTAGCTTCTCCTTTTGAGAAGAGTGATGTGGGCAGCATGTTGTCCACATCATGATCCAATGTTGATGGAAACTTAGTGAGGAAGTATTGAAGGTTCCATTGTTAATCTCCGTTTGACAGTTTTGTTTTAGTGACTGACATGCCAATCCAATGGCTTTGTTTTTTTAAGTCATTGAATTTAGGGGGGGGGGGGGGGGGTTAGGGGGCTGTGGAAGAAGGAAATGAGGGAAGGATTGAGTTACTCGTAGCCAGTCAATAGTGTTGAAAACTTTTAGCTTCTCTTTTTGAGAAGAGTGATGTGGGCAGCACGTTGTCCACATCATGATCGAATGTTGAAGGAAACTTAGGGAGGAAGTATAGAAGGTTCCATTGTTGATCTCCATTTGACAATACTGTTTTACTGACTGACATGTCAATCCAATGCCTTTATTGACTTTGCCAGAGACAGCCAGGTATTTACATTTTCAGGAGCAGGTCAGCAACACCACACCCTGTATTTTTTACGAGTAGAGCTTTACTTTAAAGTGTATGTCAATCCAAAAGTTTTTTTTTTGTTTTGGATGGAATCTGAAAGAGTTATGCCCCATACACACGGTCGGAAAATCCGCCCGTGTGTGGGCTCCATCTGACTTTTTCCGGACGGAAAAAATTTGAGATCCTGCCCTTAAATTTTCCAACAACAAAATCCAATCGGACTTTTTCCGATCGTGTGTAGAGAATTACGACGGACAAAGTGCCACGCATGCTCAGATCAAATTACGAGACCAAAGCTATTGGCTAATAGCCTCTACGTAGTTGCGTCGTACGCAACGAACGTCACCACGGTCAGAATGATCGGATTTTCCGACAACTTTGTTCGACCGTGTGTATGCAACACCAGTGTCGGACAAAATCCGTTGGAAAAAATCCAACGGATTTTGGGGTTGGAAAAAATCCAACGGATTTTGGGGTTGGAAAAAATCCAACAGATTTTGGGGTTGGAATTTCCGACTGTGTGTACGGGGCATAAGAACTCGTTGCGTTTTTTTCCTTCTATCCAGAGCTCCATTGGACTGATTTAACTTCACTTTCTGTCCTGGTGACAATAGTTTCACCAGACAGGAAGTGAAGGTTATTCTCCAAAAGCAGCATGGACTATATAGTTTAGGGTTAGAACCCCTATCAGAGTTTTATTGCCATCTGTGTCCCTGTTGCAGATTTTCTTCCAATCTTTTTTATCTGCTAAAAATATTGTCACTGGGACATCGTTGAGGAGAAATCTCTGTAACAAATTAATTCCAGCAGAGGTTCCAACCCTTTTATACTTAAAAAAAAGTTTCGGCTGGACATACACTTTAAGACACAGCAAGTTCCGACGGAAAATGTCCTATCAGGCCATGTTGTCGGAAATTCCGACCGTGTGTAGGCACCATTGGACATTTTCCATCGGATTGTCCGACGGACAAATTTTAATCTCCTGCTCTAACAATTTTCCGACAACAAAGTCCGATCACACCAATTCCGATCGTGTGTAGCGAATTCCGACGGACAAAGTGCCACGCATGCTCAGATCACATTACAAGACCAAAGCTATTGGCTACTAGCCTCTACGTAGTCCCGTCGTACGCAACAAACGTCACCACGTTCAGAATGATCGGATTTTCCGACAACTTTGTCCGACCGTGTGTATGCAACACCAGTGTCGGACTAAATCCGTCGGAAAAAATCCGATGGATTTTGTGGTCGGATTTTCCAACCGTGTGTACGGGGCATAAGACACAGCAAGTTCCTCCTGTGAATTCCTCCCCATGATGAGCTTACAGCTGCTGCCTGCCTATGTTGCAGAGGCTCCTCCCCAAGGTCAGTGCAGCCAACCCAAAACTCTTAACAAGCAGCATAATAAGGAGGAAATTGCCAGAGGAACTTCCCAAATATGGATCAACAGAGCTGCAAAAGTAGGCATCAGTTTTATAGATTTTAGACTCAACAGATACATTTTGCATTCACATCATACTAGCTGTTAATTGTGTTTTTTGGCTGGAATGCCTCAACCAACACACCCCATTATCACGTTCAGTATTGATATCCCACAGTGCACAATGTATTCTGTTCTTTTCATTCTGTTCTTTGCATTCTCATCCTTTCTTCGACAAGTCCTTCCATAGGATGTTCGTAAGTTTTGTTTGGGACGTACACTTCCGTTGAAGTTATCTCTGTACACATTGTTTTGTTATTCGTAAAGTGAAATCTGGACATCTCATATGTATTTTTTGTGTATATATTTCTTCATGAAAGTGTAAATGTGTTGGCGTAAGTTATAAAAGTTATAAGTTTGTGTACAATTTTGAAAAGTTGCAAACGTAAGTTTTTTTTGTTTTTTTTTTCATGGGAGTTGAATTCCGAGGAGTTTAACATTGACAGTGTATGATGTTTTTTGCATTTATTTTGTTCTTTTGCATTATTTTATGCATTACTTATATAGAGCATGGCAAAAGCAAGTGCATGGGGATGCATGCATGATTGGGAAAGCAACCTATGCCTATATTGATAATATTTATACATGCATACATTCAGCTTACGTACTTGTCAACAGCCTAATCCTTTTGTTGTGCCTATAGAAGCCCAATGTAAACCTTACTATTCGGAGTACTCGCACCCCCGTCTCTTTATACATCAAATGTGTACAAGTCACTATTTGGATCTCTTCATTACGGGGGTGATTGGACTCAATGTTATAACTATGGCGATGGAACATTACCAACAACCAAGGGTAAGTTGATTTTGTAGAATGCATCTGTGCATTGAGGTTGGTTTACCAAAGAAATAGTCCCAGAGAAGCAAAGCAAGACAGAGGAACTAGGGCTGAGAAATTGGAGGGCTAGGACAGAGATAAGGCATGTTAGGGCTTGAAACTTACCTCTAGTAGAAGGCAGTTAGCTGGAGTGGGAAGAGCTACAGGGGCAGCTGTGCAGGATTGGAATCGGGACAGCAATTCCAGAAGCAGGGATCCAGAGAATATTTTATATAGAGGGGGCACATCAGTTGGTTGGTATGAAGCCCTCTGGTGTTTTGGTGGCTTTAGCGGTCCTCTTATGTCCCTGTTTCCATGGGACTCCTGTTTTTTAGTAAGAGGTCCTTGAACAGAGGAGCTGGGGGAGGAATGGGAGGGCTAGGAAAGAGTTAAGGCATGTTAGGGCTTGAGGCTTACCTCTAGTGTGGAAGCGGTTAGCTGGGGTAGGGAACAGCTTCAGGAACAGTTTTGAAGGGTTGAACTGGGGATGACAATTCCAAAAGTCCCTGCGGAGCTGTAAAGCTTGACTAATTTAATTGTCAGACAAATAGGCCAGTAGGGGTCGTTGACTCCTGCTAAATCACCAGGGGCATTTTTTTGTTTAGGGGGCACATTGGTTGGTTGGCATGGAGTCCTCTAATGTTTTGGTGGCTTTAGTGGCCCCCTTATTCCCCTGTTTCCAGGGATTCTTGGTTTATAGTAAGAGGTTCTTGAGCTTTCAAGGTGCAGCCAAGGACAGCATTTGAGTACAATCACTTTAACAGTTTGGGACTAAGCTCCCCTTCTTTGTCCTATCAGTGCTAAACTGCATATTTTGCTAAATTATTTTTCAGTGTTGTTTATTTTACTATTATGATTAATAAAATGGCTTTTGGGGCCAATTAAATTCACATTGCCCAGTCTAATGTTTTTTGTTGGGTAACATTTTTACCCAACATTTTACCCAACGTTGAGTAACATTTTTAGTGATTAGAGTAGTCTATATAGATAAACCCTTCAGTCAAGATGTCGTTCACTTAGCAAAGTAAATGTTCAGTGACATTAGTAAATAAGTTGATTCTTTTTTAACTTCAATCATCCAATCATGTACAAGTAAAAATATTTTTTTTAAATATCCCTGCCTCCCTAGGCATTCAAAGTGAATATAGCCTTAACATATTTTCCAAGCTAAGTCAACATAGATTCTTCAAGGTGAACATTCACTTTGATAAGTGAACAATCTCAATTCTTTTTGAAAATCAACCATGTCCTTTGGATCAGGAAGGAATTATTCCCCCCTGTTAGAGCCTTGGCTTTATAAAGGTTTTTTATCTTCCTCTGGATCAACAGTGGGTATAGGTTTCTGTTGGGTTTTCTGTTTTTTTATAAAAAAAAATTATCTTTTGGTTGAACTTGATGGACTTTTTTCAACCTAAGTAAAAAAAAGTCATAACTATTGAACACATTAATATGAATATATGACATCTTAGAAAATATTACCACTTCCTGCCCAAGGTACGTCATATGACGTCATATGACGTCCTTGGCTTTGCGGGGGTATATCTGAATGATGGGTGCAGCTACATGCATCATTCAGATATTGGCTTTTTCAGGCGGCGATTTCCTACGCCATAAGAATGATCATAGCAGCTGTTCCACTGCTTGATCGTTCTTACGGGTGGTGGGAGGGGACGCCCCCTTTTGCCGCCCTCTGGTGCTTCTACCGACTCACCGCTTCCATGAGTCGGAGATAGGATCTGCCGGCCCCGGATGGTGATCATAGATATTTCCGGCAGACTGGATGGTTGCCAGATTCTCTATGATCATTCGGAGGCCGGGCACGATGTTATGACATCACGCCCAGCCTCTGTATTCAAACGAATGGCGCCGCCTCAGCTGGGAAACTGAGATAATTTTTTTTTTTTTTTTTTGGGGATTTCAGGCTTCCCAGCCTAGAGGTGAGATGTTGAGTCTTATTGACCCCATATCTCACTGTAAATAGGACCGATCATGCCATATTCCTATTACAAGGGATGTTTGCATTCCTTGTAATAGGAATAAAAGTGTCAAACGAAAAAAATAAAAGTCAAATTAACAATAAAAAATTTTTTTTAAACGCCCATGTCCCCGTGTGCTCGCACGCAGAAGCGAACGCATATGTAAGTCCCGCCCACATATGAAAACGGTGTTCAAACCACACATGTGAGGTATCGCCGTGAACGTTACAGTGAGAGAAATAATTCTAGCCCTAGAGCTCCTCTGTAACTCAAAACATGTAACCAGTAAAAATTTTAAAGCGTTGCCTATAGGGATTTTTAAGTACCGAAGTTTGGCGCCATTCCACGAGCGTGTGCAATTTTGAAGCGTGACATGTTAGGTATCTATTTACTCAGCGTAACTTCATCTTTCACATTAGGCAAAAAAATTGGGCTAACTTTAATGGTTTTTCAAAAAAAAACGTGTTTGAAAAATTGCTGCACAAATACTGTGTGAGATAAAAAGTTACAATGACCGCCATTCTTTTTTCTAAAAAAAACATATATAATGTTTGGGGGTTCTATGTAATTTTCTAGCAAAAAAATAATGAATTTTACATGTAGGAGAGAAATGTCAGAATTGGCCTGGATGGGAAGTGGTTAAATAAATTATAGTAAAAGAAATGATTTAGAAGTACTTTAATGCTGCGTACACACGGTCGGAATTCTCGTCGGAAAAAGCTCTGTTGGTTTTCCCGTCGGAATTCCGACGGAATTTCGCTCAAACTGTCTTGCCTACACACAGTCACACCAAATTCCGACGGTTAATAACACCACGCCTTAAAAAATGTTCAACTGCACTATAAAATGGAAGTTTAATGTTTCTGAGCATGCGTCGAATTGTTTCCGAGCATGCGTCGGAATTTTGCGTGTCGGAATTGCATACACACGATCGGAAAATCCGATAGAAAGGTTTTCCGTCGGAAAAATTAAGAACAGGTTCTCAATCCAAAGTCCGTTGGAAATTCCGACAGAAAAAGACCGATGGGCATACACACGGTCGGAAAATCCGATGAAGAGCTCCCATCGGACTGTTTCCATCGGAAATTCCGACCGTGTGTATGCGGCATAAGTGTTAGGGGATGCTTTAGTAAAAGAGATACTTTATTTAACTTTTGGGTTGCAGTAGACTTTTGATGGGTTTTTCACTGCTGGGGGCCCTAAACCAAAAACTGTTGGCACTAAAAACAAATATGTTTTTCTTTTGATGATTATATATTCTGAAGCAGAAACCCAGCCTACAGGCAATTCCATTTTTTTTTTATTGTTTTATATTTGGATTTAGGTCTGAAATTTTTTGGAGCATGTTAAAATGCAGTCAGTCGGAATGAGTATTAACAGAGCAGAAACATTTATTGATTGTTCTGTCATATATTCTTTTTGGCTTTTTTTTTATTATTGAATTGACTTCTAACTATGAATCCCCTCTATAAGATCGAATCACCAAAAAAAAAAATAGACAAATAACTGAAAATAAACTCTTACTTGCATCTTTTCAGGTAGGCTCAAACAACACAATTGCTGGTAAATTTACCTAATTTGACATCTGCCTGTGTGTGGGTCAACCTTCAAAATAAAGGCAGTTCAAAATGATAACTTCACACTGCATTTTTTTTCTTTTTTAGGTGCTAGATGAAGCTCTGAAGATCTGTAACTATATTTTCACCCTAATTTTTGTCCTGGAGTCCGGGTGCAAAATGATTGCATTTGGCTTTCGCCGTTTTTTCAAAGACAGGTATGCAGAAAACAAATGTAAAAAATATATTTGTTAGAAATAGTCTCTTAATAAAGCGATATGTATAAAAAATATTAGGAAATCTGTATCAGAAGACTACAAAATGGAGTGAAGTGTCATTCATTGTGTTTGTTCTTGCCTTGTCACCTGAGTGAGCTGCGATTTAGGATATTACCGTACTTTCTAGTCAGTCTTTAGCCACTGATACTGGATGGAAAGCATTTTAGAATGTTCCTATTCGATTAAACCCATCAACTCTGGTACTCGTAGTCATGTGATCTTCATTGAAGAATATGTAAACCCAACATTTCATATTCCTGATATGTGCCTGTTGTACCATGTACTTGTATGAAAAAGTATCCTGTCCTTTGTATTGCTTCCTTTGTGCGAAATTTCTGGTGATCCTTCCAGTCCCTCTGCTTTCCTGTTAAAAAGTGACCACACTAGGCATGAGAGTAAAGGATACAGGGGGTCCCCGAGTTACGAACTCCTTAGGTACTGCCCGCTTGTACTTAAGTCGGAAATGTTCGTAAGTCGGCCGCACATGCGCAGACCGACAAATACGGACATTTCCGGACATTTCCGATGTTCCGTCTAATGCCGTTCTGCGCATGTGCGGCAAATTACGGACATTTCCGAAGTTTGCCCGCATTTTCCGAGGCTCCGAATAGGCCGCGCATGTGCAGAACGGCCGGAGGACAGCGAAAAATGGCGGAGGGTCCCCGCAGCGCCCCGTTCGTAAGTAGGGGATGTTCGTAGGTCGGGCGTTCGTAAGTCGGGGACCCCCTGTAGTTAGTTTTCTGGCTGTGCTGAAAACTCAGTCTGTTCTCCCCCAATGATCAGACTTGTCCTGACACCCCCTCCCACCTCCACATGGCCATTTACTGGGAAGATTAGTGTACTGCTGTTTCCCCCTTACCTAGCTCTCTACGTTTCTCAAGCAGGTGAGAACAGAGGGAATGTGATCACTTATAAAAAAGTAATTAAAATTATATATATATATAGATATATATATAACTATATATATATATATATATATATATATATATATATATATATACATATACACAAATTTTTTGCCTTTCATTTCTAATTAAACTAAACAACTTGGTTGTTTTGCAAGGTGAGGGTTTACATAAACTTTAACCAATTTTTGTTCCATGTTCAACATTTGTCATTTACAGATGGAATCAGTTAGACCTGGCAATTGTCCTTCTTTCCATTATGGGGATCACATTGGAGGAGATTGAAGTAAATGCGTCACTACCCATAAACCCCACCATTATTCGGATCATGAGAGTTCTGAGAATTGCTAGAGGTATGTTGCTACATTTGAAAAAGGTGTAAGGGTGTAACTATAGCAATATGCTATAGGTAGAAGAGGCCTAGTAGCTTCTGAATGCACAGTAATTTATGATATGATAAGTTTGGATGGTATCCAGTAAATAATTCCCAACACAGTTAATGGGATAGGATAACTTGGCTTTGGTGCTTAGGTTTATGCGTTTTTTCATTTGGCGCAGGGTGGGGAGGATTCTTTGGAACTGATAAGGTGAGAACAATATTTAAAAGGTTATGGTTGGGGGTTATGTTCAGGTTAGGGTAATGAACAAAAAGGTTAAAAGGTTGGGCTTATGGTTTAAAGTGTGCTTGGTTAAGTATTAGGGTTAAAGTATATTTAAAATCAAAATGTTTTTCTTTTAGTTTTAAGTAAGGTTTGGAAGTGTTAGAAACCCTGTCAGGTTTTTACTGCTGTATGTCTCCCCCTGGGTATAGTCACCTCCTCTGTCTGTCCAGGTGACCATTGTCACTGGGTCAGAAGGCAATAGGAGATCCAGATTTTTACAGCTGTCACTGGAACGAAAGGATATCTTGTAGTGGGGACACCTGTTCTGGTGACAACCAACTAAAAGGGACTGCCCCTCAATTTGTAGAGTTTGCCTTACTCTAATAGTAAAAAACAAGTTTGGGATTTAAATGTTCAGGCCTAAGTTTCAGGGTTGGGTTTAAGTCAGGTTCAGTATTACAGGAGGTAAGGGTAAATCTCTCCAATGAGAACACACACAGCAGAAAAAAATCTGCCCTGGGTTCTTAATCTTCCCTACTCTATACAAAACTAGAACAAAAGTTCTGAATAGAGTTGACTTTAATTCCTTCCTGGTATAATTTATAGCAGTGGTCTCCAAACTGCAGCCCATGGGCCGAATGCGGCCCTTTGCTTGACTTTATCCGGCCCTTGGGGCACTATTCCTCTCTCTGCCACCAACAATGGGGCACCATTATTTCCACTGACCCCAACAGTGGGGAACCATTCCTTCCACTGACGCCAACACTGGAGAACCATTCTTCTTATTGACACCAACAATGGGACATTTTTCCTTCCACTGAGACCAATGATGGGACACTATTTGTCCTACTAATACCAATGATGGGGCACTATTCCTCCTTCTGCTAACTACAGGCACTATGTCATTTTTTACTACCACTGACGCAGGGGCATTTTCTACTTCCACTGGCTGCCTTAAAGTCTGAAGGATAGCAAACTGGCTCTTTGTTTAGAAAGTTTGGAGATCCGAAATATAGTATTTTCCCTGGTATCATTTGTAGTAACTCCTTGTCATTGCAGTCATTGAAACTCTCTTGAAGTCAGAAATAGGTGTAGGATTTTTCTCACCAAGCTCCAATCGGCAGTTCAGTTGACAACACACATCATCATATGCACACTCAAAATCCACCATGTTAAATACCTGTTAAATGTATTCTTGTTTTCTGTACTTTTATCTTCCAATAATTTGCAACCAAAGATGCTTTAGTACACGTTTATTTTATTATAACATTGTGGCTTCCTACATACGTACACAATATGGTCCAATGTTTGTGGATACTTGACTATCATACCTATATGAGGTTGCCAGACATCCTATTCCAAAATCAGGTGCATAAAATCCCCTTTTCTGTTCCAGCATGATTGTGCCCCTGTGCTCAAAGCCAGCTCCATAAAGACATGGTTTGATAAGTTTGGTGTGGAGGAACCTGTATGGAGTCCTACCCAACCCTACTAAACCCCTTTGAAATTAATCATAACACAGATTGCAAGGTAGATCTTCTCATCAACATAAGTACTTGTCATGACAAATACTCCTTTGGCTAAAGAGACTCAAATTCCCAAACACACTTCAAAGTCTTAAGGAAAGCCTTCCTAGAAGAGTGGAGGCTGGTATGGACACAAAGGGAATCCAACGCCATATTACAGCCAATGGTTTTGGAATGGGATGTCCAACCAGCTATAATAGATGTGATGGTCAGGTGTCTACAAACTGGCCATATAATGTATATGCAATAAGTAAACATTAGTTTAAACAAGAGTTTATGAAACTTAAGGTTTAAAGAGTAAGTCTACCCAAATGTGATATTTAGTTACCACCTGGTGGGCTGATCGGCCCCTAAATTCCTATTTGTCTTGGATATTCCAACAATGAGACCTCTTTGCCATAAATCCCAGTTATTTTCCTGTCCACCTGAGCATTTTGGCTTTATCTGCCCACCTTTGTGCATCCCAGCTCCTCCTGTTACATTCTCGATAACAGAAAATAAAATATCCAGCTGGGACGGATGGGCACAGCAGGTGTATAGACCCAGGAACTTAGCTCAAAGATCTCACCAATTGAATTATCTAGAGATAGAAGAGATTCTCTGGTGGATCATCCACCAGTTTTTTTTTTTTTCCCGTAAGGCTTTATTCAAGTGTAGCACTGACCCCCGAAGGAGCTGATGTTTTAATTTGGGCTTACCGTTATCTCACCTGTTGTAGCTCCATCTTGGGAATCCCATGGAAAGTAACCCAGAGTAAAGGTTGAGACTGACACTGAATCCTCTTTTAGGGTTTTATTCAGAAAAATAGAACACAGTCTCTCAATAAAGGGTAGAGGGTTTAGGGGTGAGTTCAGGTACTTAGATTGCCGGGTGAAGATATCAGATGAATCCAGAGATTTAACTGTTTCACAACTGGATTCAGCACCCCCAGATAGGTCTCTCTCACTAGGCCTAGCAGCCGGTTGGATACTCGGTACAGTCTCTGCCACAGACTGGTAGTTACACTTTAACGTCACTGAAGTATTATATGAACTTTAAAGTGGAGGGCCAAAAAAAAAACTTGAGAAAAATGTTAATAAAAATGTAAAATGAAAAAAAAAAAAAAAATTTTTTTTTTTACTTACCAGAAATGGCTGTTGCTAGGCAGATCATCCTAATCTGCCTCTTCCTGTTCCGCGGAGCTGTTCTGTCTTCTGCTCCTAGCGTCGTCTTCTAGTGAATGGGGCGCAGTGTGTTATGGGAACTGTGTGTCCCACAACACATTGCGTTCCCCATTCAAGTGCCGCGCGATGACTCGCGCATGCGCAGTAGGCCGCGCGTGCGCAGTAGGAAACGGGCAAGCGATTCGTGCCCGTTTCCCTTACTGAGGATGGCGGCGCTGGGACCGGAGCGCCGAGGGACATCTCGGCCTCCACGACCGACATCACGGGTGCCCTGGGAGGGTAAGTGTACTTTTGTTTCAGAAAAAATTTTTTTTTTTTAAAAGTCAGCAGCTAAAAAAAAAGTAGCTGCTGACTTTTAAAAATTTTTTTTTTTTTGCTGAAACACCGCTTTAAGTAACTGTCATATGGTACCAGGTTCTCTCAGCCGATCCGGCGATACCATATGAGGGATGTTCCAGGTTGCGTCCTTCAACTAAGCCTCCAGGCTCCTTCAGAGAAGCCAGCCTTGCGCATGGCCTTCTCCTGAAAGGGTCCTCCCCTGGGGTACTTCAGTTGCTGGGCCTCTCCATTCCGTTGAGACGGCACCGGACCTTCCTTGGATCAGTAGGCTCCGAAAGTCACTCGGGCCTACCCCTGCAGTTACATTGCCTCTGGCCAGCGAGCCCCGAGACACAGGATGCATGGTTCACACCCCAGGCCAGGAGGGCCATGAGGCTGGGTCAGGAGGACCACCAGAACCATGTGGACAGTACAACTTCTTTTTCTCCTCCCCCTAATCACATGGTGTCGGTACCTTAAATACCCCCCCCCCAGAATGCACAGCGGGAGACCACTCCCACTGGGCTGGTTCTGAGAGGTAAGTGGCATTTAATGCATCCAGCTAGACTGCTTTCTACTCTTGCCGATGGTGACATGACACCTACGGTCAAGAAGAACCCAGTGCAACCCAGCTAGACTGGTACTGAAACCAGAAATTGTAAAAGAATTATCCTGAAACCCAACTGTGGCTTCAGGCAACTTAAATTTCAAAAACAATAGCGCCTGCTCGTCAGGAGCCAGCGCTACACAAGAAAACAGAGAATAATACAAAGACCATCCAGCAAAGGCTGATACAGAAGTCTGAGACAGGAGTGTATATAAAGAATCACACTTCACTTACTAGGTCCATCATATGCTGGCTGGTAGGATACAACAGAACAAACTCAATAAGAATAAGTGTGAGCCCATGTGAAATCGAGAACAATAACAAATAGAAAGTAACAAAGGGCAAATCACACTGAAATTGACTTCAATGCCCCAGCAATGATGTTGACAAGGTTTCAGGGCCCAAGTTGAGTGGCGCTGGAGTTAGTGGTGAAAGGGAGAGGGGTGGTAAGCCAGAGGGGTAAGGAGTGCGGGAAAGATTTGGGTTGGAAGTTGAAAGTTGACGTAAAGGAGGGGAAAGGGAGGCTACTGGGGGTGTTCTGGCTGGTCTGCTGCCTAAAGGACATAAAAGTAGTAAAGACCTGATGGAGAGAGCCACGATATGAGGCCCTCGAAGTGGTGACTGGGAGGAAAAGCACTGTTTGTATAGATCCATATCTTTAAATAAGAACCATTTAGTCGAGGTAGCCACACCAGCACATGGTTTCTCTGCTTGCATGTACAGGTTCCTCCATCTCTCCCACCTGTTCAGTTTGATTAAACCAATCAGAAAGCTCTGGAGTTTCATCCATCAGATTTGGGTGGACTGATTGATTTATTAAGTATTGGGTGGTTAACAGTTTAGGAATTAAAGTGCGGGGTATTCTAGTGTTATATATAACTTTCCCAGAAAAAGGGAGACTTTTATAGCCACAAATGAAGGTCAAATATATTGGAATGCCCATAGTTTTGTAATGGAGTTTGCAACAAGCTTATCTAGGTGTGATGGTCAGGTGTCTATAAACATACCGTATTTTGGATGCTTATTGTGCTGACCTTTATCTTTCAGTTCTAAAGTTGCTGAAGATGGCTGTCGGAATGAGGGCTTTGCTGGATACCGTTCTGCAGGCTCTTCCCCAGGTAAATATTATAGAAAAGCATCAGCCTCTGAATAGCAAAGCATCTAGCCTGGTTTATATAGAAAACTAAGAACACCATTGGCCAAACCTTTCGAAAAGGAGCATGCGTGATAACATTTGCACTCAAAGTGGTCAAAAGCTAGGCCCAGATTTGCAGGGGGGGTGAGGGGTGGGCTGTGCCCCCCCAGAGGTTTAAGAGCGCATCCATTGATCCATGAGGCAATCTGATGGGGACAATCGATTTAAGTGGGCACTCTAATGGGGACAATTGACGTAAGAGGGCACTCTGATGGGGACAGTTGATGTAAGGGGGGCTCTGGTGGGGACAGTTGATTAAAAGGGGGCTCTGATGGGGACAGTTGATGTAGAAGGGACTCTGTTGGGGACAATTGATGTAAGGGGCACTCTGATGGGGACAGTTGATGTAAGGGGGGCTCTGATGGGGACAGTTGATGTAAGGGGGCACTTTGATGGAGACAGTTGATGTAGAAGGGATTATTTTGGGGACAATTGATGTAAGGGGGCACTCTGATGGGGACAGTTGATGTAAAGAGGTACTCTGTTGGGGACAATTGATGTAAAGGGGGCTCTGATGGGGACAGTTGATGTAAGGGGGCTCTGATGGGGACAGCTGATGTAAGGGGGCACTCTGAGGAGACAATTGATGTAAGGGGGCACTCTGATGGAGACAGTTGATGTAAAGGAGTACTCTGTTGGGGACCATTGATGTAAAGGGGGCTCTAATGGGGACAGTTTATGTAAGGAGGTACTCTGATGATCCCTGTTCATGCCTGCACTACCTGTCAGACGTTATTTCCGGGTTGTGATTTGTCATTATGCCCCCTGACTCTTTATAATGTACCCCCAGATCAGATAGGCTAGATCAGGCCCTGTCAACAGCATGGAGAAATTTAAAAGGCAATGTTACTGAGCATTGAGAGTGCTTTGTCTTATACCAGTACCAGAGTTGCCCCAGACATTCAGAGTCTGGTGAAAGCAGCGCACTCTACAGGGAGAGCCCAATTCAATTGAAGGATCCACTCACAGGTGCCCAGGCTCAGTGTGTCCATTCGCATCAGAACAGGATATGCAGAACGATGGAGCCGGCAACACTGTAATCCGTATGCGTATTTATTGACTACATAATAGTAAAAATAAAACAAAGAACGTGACGCGTTTCGGCGAGAATCTTATTTGTAGAACTACTAATATAGCCAATAAATGCGCATACAGATTACAGTGTTGACGGCTCCATCTTTCTGCATATCTTGTCCAAGACATTCTATGCAGTGTTTAGCAGTTATGCGGTCTTGCATCCAGACTTTTTTTACCATAATGCAAGAGTAATATATTACTAAAACCAACATGGAGTCATTCTGTCATCAGTTTAGTAGAGTTGGCCTTTGATTTGCTGATATGCTATGACAGCATTGTTCTTTGCACTATAATAATATAAAATATGCCAATATAAGCAAAAGACTTCCCTTACTAAGAAAGAGGGGTAGTAGTTGGAGCAAATCAGTAGCATTGTGTGCTGATAAGGAACAGGCCGGCAGGAGAAGAGAGCAGAAAGATTACTTCATTAGTCTTTGCTGCTCCTTCATTGTCCATTCACAGGCTGTAATTTTTCAATATAAAACTGATGTCACCTTACCCTTAGCCCCCGTACACACGGTCGGAAATTCCGACCACAAAATCTGTCAGATTTTTTCTGACACTGGTGTTGCATACACACGGTCGGACAAAGTTGTCGGAAAATCCGATCATTCTGAACGTGGTGACGTTCGTTGCGTACGACTGAACTACGTAGAGGCTAGTAGCCAATAGCTTTGGTCGGTTGTAATTTGATCGGAGCATGCGTGGCACTTTGTCCGTCGGAATTCTCTACACACGATCAGAAAAAGTCAGATCGGATTTTGTTGTCGGAAAATTTGAGAGCAGGATTCCGACGGAAAAAGTCAGATGGAGCCCACACACGGGCGGATTTTCCGACAACATGGTCCGATCGGACATTTTCCGTCGGAAATTTCCGTGGCTTAGTACAGTCCTTGTTAAATAAATATACATTTGTCTTATCTTTATTCCGGTATTGGTTATATTTAAAGCGTATCTATCTGTACCCAAAAACAAACATTTATTATATTACAGTTTAGCAGTCCTTAGATGTGGTGGCTGCATTCGTTTTCTTTATCAGGTTGAGAACATTGGGGGTGATTTACTAAAACTGGAGAGTCAACTAAAAAAGTAAACTAATGCCGCCACGTGTAAGGACTGTTAAGCTGAAATGGAAAATATTTTTGTTTTTGGGTTTACACTTTTGGGTTTTGGGTTTTATTAAAACTGGAGATTGCTAAATCTGGTGCAGCTGTGCATGGTAGCCAATCAGCTTCTGACTTC
>CM053037.1:172888338-172939529 GCA_028564925.1 Lithobates sylvaticus | reverse complement strand
TATCTCACAAAAGTGAGTACACCCTCACATTTTTGAAAATATTTTCTTCTATCTTTTCATGTGACAACACTGAAGAAATGACACTTTGCTACAATGTAAAGTAGTGTGTGTACAGCTTGTATAACAGTGTAAATTTGCTTTCCCCCCCTATTTAAAACTTAGAAAATATATATAGTATGTAATGTATTCATAAACTTTCATCAAACATGTAAAATAAAGTTGACCGAAAACCATAAAATATTCCCTTTCAGGCAGTTCTCCCGGAAATATTTTAAAATAATTTTAGAACTTTTTAAAAATTGTATTTAATGCATTTTAATGAATTGCCTAACCAGACTAAGGGGCACGTATTTTTTTTTTCTTTTTTATTTTTTTAAATACTTGCCCAGGGTTCTGCTTTAGTCTTGCTTTTGTAATACTAATTGCACATTTTTATTGTTTAGACAGCGCTAATATTCCAGGGCTGGAAGTCATACATGTCGCTTCCATGCTGATTATATAAAGTGATCGTATAAGTAGGTCAGTGAATAATCTGCATCATTGTATCAACCTAATCAGTGGAAGGGGAGAATGGGCTGCGGCTGTCTTAGATGTTCTCTGTGCGTTGTGCTGCAATCTGTGTGACAAATGTTGATGTCAATGCCGGAGAAGTGAAGCAGCATCCCCACTGCTTATGGCAGCCACACAGTGCAGAGAAGACTAGGGAACCCTCTGCTTTATAGAAAACAACCTGGTGCATCCATCCTTATCATTAACCACTTCCAGATCGACCACCGTCGTTATCCGTCGGATATTTGAATAGGAATAACGTTAGCTAGCTGCTATAAACCCGGTATCCTCTTCTTCAGTAAGCGGTCCGGTTTAAGATAAAAGTGGTCTCTGCGGCGCATTCGCCGCAAGATCACTTTTATCGGCGGCGGGAGAGGGCCCCCCCTCCCGCCGCGATCCGGTGCCCTCTGCCGCTTACCGGAGCCGTTGGCATCGGCGGAGGCGATCGGATCCTTTCTGTGGCCTGACATGGAGACGAGTGAAGGGAAGATGGCCCCCCACCCATCTTCATACTATTGCAGGGTGGAAGCAACGTCAAAACGTCACTTCCGCCCATAGTTCTTAAAGGGCCATTTAAAAGAAATAAAACATTTTAATGACAACATTTTTTTTTTTTTTTTTTTATTGCATTTTAGTGTAAATATGAGATATGAGGTCTTTTTGACACCAGATCTCATATTTAAGAGGTCCTGTCATGCTTTTTTTTTCTATTACAAGGGATGTTTACAGACATGTAATAGTTTGTTTAGAGACACACCCCCCCCCTCCTCCATACAGCACACAGGAACCGAGGCTGAGGCTGTCAATCACAGGTTGTGTACTGGAGATCCCTCCCCTTCACCTTTTTTCTCTTGTCAGGAAAACTTGTCAGAAGTGACTCATAGCAGAGGAACAAAGCAGCAGAGAGAAATGACACTTAGTGATCTTAATTGAATACACACTATTGAGGGATATGCTTTGTTCATATTTCATGTTGGAGATTTACAACCACTTTAACCGCTTGCCAACCAGCCGTTATCATTATACTGAGGCAGGTCAGCATGATCCCACGAACCGTCGTAGCTATACATCAGCTTGCGGGATCGGGATAGCAGGAGCGCACCCGCGCCCGCTGCACGGCGGGGGCGCCGATGCTCGTGGCCAACGGTCGCGATGACCGCCGGCCACGAGCGATCGCAAGCAGGAGAGGCAGAACAGGGATGTGTGTGTGTGTGTGTGTGTGTGTGTAAACACACACTTCCCTGTTCTGAGAGGAGTGACAGATCATGTGTTCCTAATAGCTAGGAACCACGATCTGTCACTTCCTGCAGTTAGTCCCCTCTCCCTTCAGTTGGATGCACCTCCCAGGGAACACAATAAACCCCTTGATCGCCCCCTAGTGTTAACCCCTTCTCTGCCAGTAACATTTTTACAGTAATCAGTGCATTTTTATAGCCCTGATCGCTGTATAAATGCCAATGGCCCCAAAAATGTGTCAAAATTGTCCGATGTGTCCGCCATAATGTCGCAGTCACGATAAAAATCGCAGATCGCCGACATTACTAGTAAAAAAAAAAAATAATATTAAAAATGCTATAAATCGATCCCCTTTTTTGTTGATGCTATAACTTTTTCAGAAACCAACCAATATACGCTTATTGCAATTTATTTATTTTTTACCAAAAATATGTAGAAGAATACATATCGGTCTAAACTGAGAAAAAATTAGCTTTTTTTTAAAAAAAAAATGAGGCTATTTATTATAGCAAAAAAAGTACAAAATACAGTGTTTTTTTCAAAATGTTTGCTCTTTTTAGCGCAAAAAATAAAAACCACAGGGGCGATCAAATACCGCCAAAAGAAAGCTCTATTTGTGGGAAAAAAGGACATCAATTTTGTTTGGGTGCAGCGCCGCACAACCGCGTAATTGTCAGTTAAAGCGACGCAGTGCAGAATCGCAAAAAAACGGCCCGGTCATTCAGCAGCCAAATCTTCCAGGGCTGAAGTGGTTAACAAATTCTCTAAATGTGAGACACCATATACATTTTTAGCGGTGTTGTTCAAATTGCCTTTTAATCTGAGGTCTATATAATGCCTTAAAGATTCTGGAAACTGTTTACAGGACCTGAGGTTGGGTATGCCGCCCCCTGTCACATGACCACCTTGCAAGCTGGTATGTAGGAACTAAAAAGGTGCCGTAACCCGGAAGCACTCAGATTCAGGGCTGTTTTAAAAAAAATAAGGACTTTGGCAGCTACAGGGATTCTGAAAGCGGAGCAGCCAGCCGCAGAGGATGAAAATTAGAGCGACTCGGCTGGTAGGACATGCCCCGCTGAGCGAGCGTCGATGAAAAATGTTCATGTTTGACCGGAGCGTATCTTTAAGCGAACGACACGCGGCTCACGAGCCGACATTAGTTGCTAATTTGTAGCACTGCGCGAGCAATAATGACTGAAGTCGATCCTTGAGGCCTATGTACATCATCGTTTGGTAGAAATAGTCTGGTCTCATTACTAAAATAGCATGACATCGCCGTAACGAGGAGCTAGAAGAGTCAGGGGAGATGCTGCTTTAGCTGGGTGATGTAAAATGCTCCAGGGATGTCCCATAGCTTTTCCCTGGTTGGTGAACGGTTCAGCAGTAAACTGCTCCTGGTCAATTGGAAATTTGTAGGCTTGGAACTGGAGATAAACAAGACTGCTCGGGGATTTTGGTAGTTTAAAGAGTGTTGGAGAGCTCTCAGTAAGCAGTCACCTTTTCTCCAGTGACACGGTCTATATCCAGCAGCCATGTTGGCCTTCTCTTCAAGCAAAAGTCTCACCTGGGAATGAACTGCAGGAACTGGTTATGCTAGAGGGATTCTTGGATATCCCATAGTTTTTCCCTTGTTGGTGGAAGGTTCTGCAGCAAACTGCTCCTGGCCAATCAAGAATTTTCAGGTTTGAAACTGGAGATAAAGTAGACTACTCAGGGGTTGCAGTAGTCTATAGAGTGTTGGAGAGCTCTCAGTAAGCAGTCAACTTTTCTCCAGTGACATGGTCTATATCAAGTAGCCATGTTGGCCTTCTGTAAAAGCAAGATTCCCACCAGGGCACAAGTTGCAATAACTGGGCATGCTTGAGGTCTTTAAGGATTTCCCATAGTTCTTCCCTTGTTGGTGGAAGGTTCTGCAGAAAACTGCTTCTGGCCAATCAAGAATTTGCAGGTTTGAAACTGGATTTAACTGACTATTCAGGTGTTTCGGTAGTCTATAGTGTTGGAGAGCTCCCAGTAGGCCTTCACCTATTCTCCAGTAACAAGGTCTATATCCAGTAGCCATTCTGGCCTTCTCTTTAAGCAAGAGTCTCACCTAGGCATGAACTGCAGTTACTTGAAAATGCTAGAGTGCTCCAGGGATATCCCATAGTTGGTTGGTGGAATGTTCTGCAGCAAACTGCTCTTGGACAATCAAGAATTTGCAGGCTTGGAACTGAAGATAAAGTAGACTGCTTAGAGGATGTGGTAGTCTAGAGAGTGTTGGAGAGCTCTCCATAAGCAGTCACCTTTTGTCCAGCAGGTTACCAAAAAAAGATGTGCATAAATGAAAGGAGAGCCAGACCAAAAGATAAAAGAGTCCAAATGTATTTACTGATATTGTGTTAAAAGACAGCTAACACGTTTAAGGGGTCAAGGGAACTCCCCCTTCATCAGGGCTACAAAAAAACATAATAGAATGTAAATATAATTGTGACTGATAAAATCATGAGCCTAACATGATTAATGATTTTATCAGTCACAATTACATTTATATTATATTATGTTTTGACCTTGACCTCCAAAACACATTGGCTGTCTTTTAACACAATATCAATAAATGAATTTGGACTCTTATCTTTTGGCCGGGCGCTCCTTCCATATATGCACATCTTTTTCTGATAACCTGCTGGTGGAATACCCACTGGAGGATAGCCATGTCTGTTGGGAGCAACCTGAGCCAGTGGGCTCTTCAAATGGGTTTTGCCCTCCTCACTACCTTGTTTAAACTCATATAAAGTCCCAGTGCCTCTTGGATGCCCTTTTTTTCACTGGAACCCTCTCCAGAGGTGTATTTCCAGTAGACATGTCAGCTTTCTTTTCAAGCAAGAGTCCCACCAGGGCACGAGCTGCAATAACTGGGTACGCTTGAGTACTCTAGGGACTTCCCATAGTTCTTCCCTGGTTGGTGGAAGGTTCTGCAGCAAACTGCTCCTGGCCATTCAAGAATTTGCAGGCTTGGAACTGGAGATAAAGAAGACTGCTCAGGGGTTGTGGTAGTATATAGAGTGTTCATGAGCTCTCAGTAAGCAGTCACCTTTTCTCCAGTGACAAGGTCTATATCAAGTAGCCATGTTAGCCTTCTCATCAAGCAAGGGTCCCACCGGGGCACAAGTTGCAATAACTGGGTACGCTCGAGTTCTCTAGGGATTTTCCATAGTTCCATAGTTCCACCCTTGTTGGTGGAAGGTTCTGTAGCAAACTGCTTCTGGCCAATCAAGAATTTTCAGGCTTGGAACTGGAGACAAGGTGGGCTGCCTATTGGTTGTGGTAATCTATAGAGTGTCAGAGAACTCTCAGTAGGCTGTCACCTATTCTCCAGTAACAAGGTCTATATACAGTAGCCATGTTGGCCTTCTCTTCACCTGGGCATGGACTGCATAAACTGCAGGTACTGGGTATGCTAGAGTGCTCCAGGGATATCTCATAGTTCTTCCCTGGTTGGTGAAAGATTCTGCTCCTGGTCTGCTCCTGGTCCAGAATTTGCAGGCTTGGAACTGGAGATAAAGAAGACTGCTCAGTGGTTGTGGTAGTTTATGGAGTGTTGGCGAGCTCTCAGTAAGCAGTCACCTTTTCTCCAGTGACAAGGTCTATATCCAGTAGCCATGTTGGCCTTTTCTTCAAGCAAGAGTCCCGTCTGGCCATGGGTGGAGCCCAGGTGGACAGAACCAGAATTGGAAATTATGATAGAAAGATCTTGCTGTTGGAGTATCCAACACATCTTATGCCGCGTACACGGTCGGAATTTCTGATGGAAACAGTCCGATGGGAGCTTTTCATCAGATTTTCCGACGTGTGTATGCCTATCGGTCTTTTTCTGTCAGAATTTTCGACGGACTTTGGATTGAGAACCTGTTCTTAATTTTTTCGACAGAAAACCTTTCTATCAGATTTTCCGATCGTGTGTATGCAATTCCGACATGCAAAATTCCGACGCATGCTCGGAAACAGTTTGACGCGTTCTCAGAAGCATTAAACTTCCCTTTTATAGTGCAGTCGAACGTGTTGTATCCCGTGGTGTTATTGACCGTCGGAATTTGGTGTGACCTTGTGTAGGCAAGACAGTTTGAGCGAATTTCCGTCGGAATTCCGACGGGAAAGCCATCAGAGCTTCTTCCGACGAGAATTCCAACCGTGTGTACGCGTCATTAGAATTGATGGGATGACTTAGCCCACCAGGCTCCATTTTGTCAGAAGTGTCTAACGCTCCGGCTCCTCATTCCAGCATCCTGGGTTTGGCTGTGGCATTCTCCTTGTCTGTCTGTCCACCTGTAAGGTGATTAATGTGGCCAGTCTCTGGGTGGAGACCAAACCTGATTTAAGCAAGCCAAGCCTGCAGTGTCATGCTTGTGATACTGCTTTGTCTCTCCTGCTCTGCTGTTTGGATTTCCTTGTTGACAACCTCGGATTGGATATCGACTACTCTCTGAACCTTGCCTGCATTGTACATGGACTATCAATGAACCACCCTGCCTGTCTGCCAACCGAAGGTACCTGTTTGCTATGCTCAATTCGCACTTGTCCCATCGTGGTAGCCAGGCACTATAGCACTGTGTAGAAGACCTGGGGTAACCGAGTACCAGTAGGCCTGCTTGTCTTATGGGAAAGAGGGCTGCCATAGGTGAGGAACACAGAAGCTAGCTATGGTGTCTGACCACCTGCTTTAGGGTTAAGCATGACACATTTATGACCTAAATATCAGTTTTAGGCACGCTGTCTCTTTCTCCTTCCACAGGGACATCTTTTCCATCTGGCTTTTAGGCTTGGTTGCCCAAGCCTATAAGCTGCCCTCCTGGGTGCAGAGGAAAACCAAAGTGTTTCTCCGGCTGTGGTCAGTTTAACTACTTAAAAAGTACTTTTGAACTGTAGTTTCTTTTTATGAACCTGTGCAACAGAAACAATTCTCTGCCCGCAACATTACCAGCTTTATGACACAGTGTTAAATGTCAGATGATTACAATTCAGGTCGGTTCAGGTCCACAAAATCATTCCTATTTCTGACAAAGTCTGGCCACCCTGGGACTATCTGCTCTGAGTTAATGACCCAACTTTAATATCTCTGTTGACTTAGAAAGACTCTTTGTGACCTTTTCGTAGGTAATGGGAATTCTGCTTCACATCTCTTAGTTTTATATTCTTTTATTTTATTTATACTTTTCTGTTTTAATGGTTGTTATCTTTAGTTGTGGGTTCTGAAGTTGCAAACAAAATGTGTCCTCAATAGCAAAAACTTGAATGTAACAATGCAGAAAAACTCACTCCAATGTAGACCCCCGTCTTCCTGCTAAAGGTTTAGCAATTGTCCAATTAGCATTTAATAAAAAGTTTATTTCAGCAGACCTGGAACACAAATACAACCCTTCCATCCAGACTGTGCTGTCCGCTTAATATAATAATACATACTAAACGAAAGCCTTTTACCCGTCCCCCTGGTGATGTCGTGACAAAACGCATTGGGTGGGGCCTACACACATGAGTTGAATGATGGCCAGGCCAGCCCATAGGAGCGCCACAACACAATACAAGCTTTGAAGCCTGGTGGCTTTGCATTTATTCAACTGTGACAACATACCCCTTACTTGCCTAGCGGACGAGATATACAGGTTGATGGGGGACCTTAACCCCTTAGGTGCTATTTGGCCATCTGTATTTACAAGAGTCAATGGGATCTGGTAAGGAGCTGCAGTATATTATATCTGGATGGGGCACTATCATGGGTGACTTTTTAAACACTTGGGTGTTGTCTACCAGAAATTGTGAAGATCACTTTTTATTTCACATATCTTTAAGGACTTTATGCGATACACTTTATGTAATCACTTGTTATTTCACATTTTCCTAAGGACTTTATGCAATACACTTCAATGCTATTTTGGTGGACTATCTTATCACTGGTATATGGATGTTGTAGTGATTGTTTCATTTGCACATACATTTTTTTTAAATATATTTTATTTAATGCATTGAGCTTTTATAGCTCTGCACTTTTTTCTTTTATAACAGCCTTTTACCGCCTCTGCTGTCGCAGTCACAGCTTGGCTGAAGGTGCTTGGGGGGCACAATGTTCAGGCAGAAGCAACCCACCAACAAATCTGTTCAAACTCTAACCTCTTCCCGTAAGATCATGTGGCCACATGCCTTGGCAGAATGGACATTATCAGGGCTCAAAATTTCATATCCTGAGTTACTAGCCAGGCCTTAAAGGTTACTCGCCACCTGTTGCCCCAACCGATCCCTACCCTGCACCACCCCTAATTTACCCCCTAAACACGCCCTTGTAAATTATCTCATGAAATGACCCTTAAATGTTTTTCTGCAGAATTAAAGTTACAAAAATAAATATTAACAACAACTTTATCAGTGCAGCTCACCTGTGCCCCCATTGCAGCCTTACCTGTGCCCACCATTGCAGCCTCACCTGTGCCCCCCATTGAAGCCTCACCTGTGACCACCATTGCAGCCTCACCTGTGCCCCCATTGCAGCCTCACCTGTGCCCCCATTGCAGCCTCACCTGTGCCCTCATTGCAGCCTCAGCTCACCTGTGCCCCCATTGCAGCCTCAGCTCACCTGTGCCCCCATTGCAGCCTCAGCTCACCTGTGCCCCCATTGCAGCCTCAGCTCACATGTGCCCCCATTACAGCCTCAGCTCACCTGTGCCCCCATTGCAGCCTCAGCTCACCTGTGCCCCCATTGCAGCCTCAGCTCACCTGTGCCCCCATTGCAGCCTCAGCTCACCTGTGCCCCCACTGCAGCCTCAGCTCACCTGTGCCCCCATTGCAGCCTCAGCTCACCTGTGCCCCCCATTACAGCCTCAGCTCACCTGTGCCCCCCATTACAGCCTCAGCTCACCTGTGCCCCCCATTACAGCCTCAGCTCACTGTGCCCCCATTACAGCCTCAGCTCACTGTGCTAGAGTTGCCACCTCATCCCCCGAACACGTATTAATTACACAGGTTCTGTGGCTGATTAAGGTGGTAATTAAACTCACTTGTTGCCTTATCTGCAGTTAATTAGCCTCAGAACCTGTGTAATTCATATGTGTTCGGGTTTAAAGGGATGAGGTGGCAACCCTACACTGTGCCCCCATTACAGCTTCAGCTCACCTGTGCAAGAGGATCATCACAAGGAAGCGAGCATGCAAGAGGAAAACTGCGGGATTACAGAGCGGATATTCCGCTGTTACAGCTGAGTTTACATTACAAGTGTCTCCCCTCCGCTCATGGTTACACAAAGCCCCGCCCCCTGACCCTGCGCCTGTGATAGACAGAATGCCAGTCCAATGCTGGGACGTGTTCTATCTATCACAGGGGCGGGGTCAGGGGGCGGGGCTTTGTGTAACCACGAGCGGAGGGGGAGACACTTGTAATGTAAATTCAGCTGTAACAGCGGGCTATCCGCTCTGTAATCCCGCGGCTTTTCTTTTGCTGCATGCTCTCTTCCTCTGGGGCGATCGATGGGAGAACGGCTCCCGATCAACCCCGCATGCCTGCTGTACTCGCCCCCCCTCCCCTCCGTGGCCCCAGGCAGCTCAGCTCCTCGCCAGAAACAATTTTCCACTCGCAAAATGCGAGTAGGCGAGTGGAAAATTTGAGGGCTGATATTATTATTATTATTATTATTATCCCTAACCACATTAAAGGGGTAGTCTAGACAAGAGGGATACTTTATCTATAAATGGAATATAGTAGGCTGCGTCAGCCCCTGAATTTTTTTAAATCTTAGATACTTCAAGAACTGGATGACTTATGGTTGAATTGGATGGACTTGAGTCTTTTTTCAGCCTAGCTAACTATGTAACTATGTAACTCCAACCGGTCGATCTTCCTGCCATTCCCGACTCACTAGTGAGAATCCCTTACACCTCCTGTGATAAAATGAGAGGCAATCTAACCAAAGTGAGGGGAATTCCTGACTTAGACAGCTGTCACAGGAACAGATGTGCCCATTGGAGGATTTGCCCTTGCCTTTTGTTCTGGTGACAACTCATCGACATGGTTATCAAGACAAAGAAAGAGAGTGAATCTCCCCAGCAGGGACAAAGACAACAAGGAAAATCTGGGTCTAACCCTTCCCTGCTTCATCCAAAACTAAAAATTGTATACACTTTACGTCTTCAAGAAGAAATCAGAATAGGTATCATTAGTAGCTCAAAGAACACATTGGCGCAATCGCACAGAGTAAGCACAAGTGTAGGCATTGAGAAAATGCTATCCCTTTTGTATGTTATACAATATACAGCTGTATAGCGCAATGGAGATGGATGTATCACAAGCGTTGTTAGAATTCTAAAATGCCTGGGGCACTCTGGGTGTACTAATGCCTAGTACACACAATGAGAAAATTGGACGAAAAATAAAACGCGTTTGGAGCGATCAACTGATAATCTATTCATTAATACAAAGCTTTCGAGAGCCGATCATGACAGTTCATGCGAAAATATCCAAAGGAATAACCATGACATACAGAAGATAACAGAATGAACAGTTTTTGTGTACATAGTTTAGTATTAGTACGGAAAAAAATTCAGTGACCAAGTCTGCACATGCTCAGTATTATGTAGGGCAGCCTACAGAGATCAGTAGGATGTAGAGCAGTGTACAGAGGTCATTAGTGTGTAGGGCTGAGGTCAGGAGGACAAGGTATAGGGGGGCCAGGGGGGCATGGTACTGGGGGGATCAGAAGGGCATGGTACAGGGGGGCATCAGGAGGGCACAGTACTGGGGGGTCAGAAGGGCACGGTATTGGGAGGTCAGGAGAGAGAGTATGGTACTGGAAGGTCAGGAGGGTATGGTACTGGGAGATCAGGAGGGCACAATACAGGGGGGGTCAGGAAGGCTGGAGTGTCAAGAGGGCATGGCACTGGGGAGACAGGAGGGTATGGTATTATGGGAGCAAGAGAGCTGGGGTGTCAGGAAGGCATGGTACTGGAGGGTCAGGAGGGCACAGTACTGGGAAATCAGGAGGGCTGAGGTGTCAGGAGGGCATGGTGCTGGGGGTCAGGAGGCTATGGATTTTTGGGCTTAGACGGTAAGGAGGAGGGCTGGTGTGTTAAAATAGAGTGACCAAGTCCGCAAATGCTCGGAAATGAAAGAATATATTACAATACAACACAATACATTACATGACTTCTGAAGTTGTATTCTGTCTTACAAGAATTGCGGTAACTTTAGTAATCTATTTGTTTCAGTATGAGACTATCATTTAAAAAAAAAAAAGGACGATCATTTGTCCAATATTCTCATCGTGTGTACGAGGCTTAAGCCCCCGTACACACGGTCGGAAAATCCGACCACAAAATCCATCGGATTTTCCGACCGTGTGTACGGGGCATTAGAGTGAAATGTTCTTGGGTTTGTAGCATACTATAGGGAAAAGTTGGTTAGGCTTTGCATCGATCTAATATATTTTTTCTCCCTTTCCTTTTTTCTCTGATGGCTTCCCACTCTTTGGCATCTCTCACAATTCTTGCTTCACTGCTATTGGACTCAGTCAAGTGGACTTTTCCGCCTAAAACAGTAAAAGCCTAGATGCATACAACAATAAAACAAAACACTATATATTTATATCTTGAAATCACATTTTTTATTTTTATTCACCTCTGCATTTCCGAGGCTCCGAAGATGTAGCTAGTGCCTCCCAGCTGCCCTTTTTGAAGACTACGTCACCAGTACCTATTAAGGATTTCTCATCGATAAACTGAGATCTTTTGTGAAATCTCACAAGATCTTGGGAAAAAGCAAGAACACTTTGCATTCTCCAAATTGGTGCCCATAACGAGCGGCCAACCTCCTGTGTTCCAGTGTTAATTTTGGGTAAAATTTCGATTTAGTTTTAGTCATAGTCTTCCATTTTAGTTTTATTCGTATTTTGGTCATCTAAATTGTTTTAATTTTAGTCATATTTTAGTCTACTAAAATCCCCAATACATTTTAGTCAACTTAAATCTAATGCAGGGGTAGGCAATCTTTAAGAGATGGAGATTTACCTTGACAATATTGAAAAGGTCAAAAATCACCGGGGTACAGCGCCCCCTTTTTTTGTAACCACTTCCGGACCGGCCATTGCATATACACTTTTGGCTGCACAAAATCACGTACCTGTATGTGATTTTGTGCATGCAGTGTAGAGGGTGTGCCGCTACCGCTGTGATTGGGCGCGGTGGCCTCTGCGACCTGCCGATCAATCTGTGGAGAGACGGAGCAGCGGTCGGCCTATGTAAACAAGGCAAACCGCTGATCTCTCAGGGAGCAAAAGAGAGATCTTGTGTTTCAGCTAAGCTGAAACATGATCTCTCTTTTGCTCCAGTGCATCCACTCCCCTCACAGTTAGAGAGCACCTCCCAGGGACACACTTAACCCATTGATCTCCCCTGGTGTTAGCCTACGGCAAGTGCTTCAACCCAGCAGTCTTGTTATGGATTTGTAATCATTTCTATGATGTTATTTATCATTTCCTAGTATTGCTATGTCAAGAGGTTTAAAAGCGGATTTGTGTCTGGCATTAGCTATATTGTTCTTAATCTGTTTGGGATTTAATCAAATGCCTTTTTATCTTTTGTAAACCAATAAAAGATCTTTTGTATCCTAAGAATTTTTTTTTTACTTAATTCCTGGGATATTAAGTCCCATTTCTCTATCTTGGTATTTTTGTAAGAACATGTTATTATTTATGGGATTAAGGTTTGAACATGCAATACAGACACAGATTTAGCCATTGTGATATATAACTATGTTAATTTAAATGTCACATTTCCATTTAGTTTTAGTCATAGTCTTTTGACTAAAATGCCATTTTAGTCGTATTTTAGTTGATTAATTTAGTTGACAGACATTTTTAACTTGGGGTGCAGAGTTTGAGCTTGCTCACACTAGCACCTGAAAAACATTGTATAGTCACTACAAGCAAGCAGGTATAGGGGAGCCGGTGTTCAAACTGTCACATCCAGCGGTATCAATAACAGGAATACGGAATGTCGCTCTCACACCTGACCCGTGTAAAGTGTGCTGCCAGCGCTACTCCACTGACTACGCCTCCAACGCATTTTGCTATGCTCACTGGGGCTTAGTCATAGAGGTTTATATATACAATACACTTTACGTGGGTCGGGTCGAAGAGTGATGTTCCGGATGCCTGGTATTGATACCGCTGGATCGTACATAGTAGCAGTTGAGTTTTACCACCCCCAGGGCTGCCATGGGGAACAGCAAGTTGGACTCTGTGCTGAAGAGAGCTGTATGTGGCAGACTGTGCACTGCAGGTCGGACTCAGTGCAACCTGCATTGTGTAAAAATGCTGTTTGAGCCTGTCTTCTCTGATCCTCCTCTTCTTCCACATTCCCCAATCTATCTCCTGATAAGACAGAGGCTAGGTGACACGCTGCACATGCTCAGTTTGGTGTGTATTTCTAGAGAGTTATTTTTTTTTTCTTGGGAGGGTGCATGTGATCTGCACAGGGCCAATCAGCACTGTCCAGACAGAGGGTCAGTAGTCATGGAGCCTTATAGGACAGTCAGAGTAGAATGAAAACTCCTCCTACAAGCTTTAACCAGACACTGATAGAAGTCACAAGATTACAATATACTGCTGATGAGAAAAGGTATTTATCAGTTTATATTTACTAAAATAACTGCATTTACATGTTCTGTGTACTGTGTAGACCAGAATGCAGGCTCCTGGGTTCAGTATCAATAAATAAAAGTGGGTGCACTAAAGGACTCGGTGGGATGGCCAGTGGGCAGATTCGCCCCTGGGGAATGTTGCTGAACATTGGTGGTCAGACCCAGGGGGGGGGGGGGGCATGCCTAAAGCTACGTAAGCAGCCCCCAAATTTCTGATGGCTGGCCTGACCGCCCCCCCAACTGCTCCCTTCTTTAGCTTCAGAGGCAGCAGCTCAGGGGGGGGGGGGGGGTGTACACATCCTGTGGCCACGATGCTTTGCGTTGCTTCACAGCCATGGCAGGAATTATACCCCCTGACCCTTTCAAGTGAACAGGACCGCTCTGCAAGCATCCTGCAACCTTGTCCAATGCAATGCGTCAATCACCCCACTTCCTGTAAGTGTAGGACGTCGAGGGCCTTCATCCACGGCGCTGCCATGTTACTTTGCACTCACAGGGGGTTATTTATGAAAGGCAAATCCACTTTGCACTACAAGTGCAAACTACAAGTGCAAAGTGCACTTGAAATTGCACTGAAAGTGCACTTGTAAGTGCAGTCGCTGTAAATCTGAGGGGTAGATCTGAAATGAGGGGAAGCTCTGCTGATTTTATTATCCAATCAATGCAAGCTAAAATGCTGTTTTTTATTTTCCTTGCATGTCCCCCTCGGATCTACAGCGACTGCACTTTCAGTGCAATTTCAAGTGCACTTTGCACTTGTAGTTTGCGCTTGTAGTGCAAAGTGGATTTGCCTTTAGTAAAGAACCCCCACAGTGTAATTAATCACAGAACAGCAGAGATGCTTCCTTTATCATTTAAGACCACCGGAGAATAGGTGAAGAGGACCCGGCGCATCATGGGAGCAGCTGGAAGACAAAAGTCATCCAGGGGAAGTGGAGATCTGAGGAGCAGATGCTGGAATTGAGCTTTAAAAATGCATCCAATGATTAATTAATGAATACAGAACTGCATTCGTTGGTGTATTTTCTATTGACCTGCGTTCCTCGGCGGCCTTTATTTCTGCTAAACTGATATAAAGTGCAGTCTGCTCCGTGCGCTTCCCTTCCTCTAGACCCACACAAATTCGTTTTACCTGTTTCCAAAACATAAATCTCATTATATATGACATTTTACCTCCCGAAGATGGCTATTTGAATATCATTTCTCAAAGCAGATAGAGTAAACACAACGTGACCCAGAACTGAACTGGGTCAAATTCCAAGGTATTATCCGAGGGCATAATCCAACATGATGGAGCGGAATAAAGAGTTGCCTGGGAACCTTGGCAATGCTTCTCACCAAATATGGTTATATTTTGGAGGTACAGATGTGTAAAGTTTAACACAAGGATTCTCAGATTGATCAAGCATTATTATTCTTAGAAATGATGGAAAATAAGGAGAGCCTTAACCACTTCAGCCCCGGACCAATTGGCAGCCAAAGGACCAGGCCCCTTTTTGCAATTCGGCACTGCGTCGCTTTAACTAACAATTGTGCGGTCATGCGACATGGCTCCAAAACAAAATTGGCGTCCTTTTTTTCCCACAAATAGAGCTTTCTTTTGGTGGTATTTGATCGCCCCTGCGGTTTTTATTTTTTGCGCTATAAACAAAAATAGAGCGACAGTTTTGAAAAAAATGCAATATTTTTTACTTTTTGCTATAATAAATATCCCCAAAAAATATATAAAAAAAAACATTTTTTTTCCTCAGTTTAGGCCGATACGTATTCTTCTACATATTTTTGTTAAAAAAAATCGCAATTAGCGATTATTGATTAGTTTGCGCAAAAGTTATAGCGTTTACAAAATAGGGGATAGTTTTATAGCATTTTTATTAATATTTTTTTTTTTATTAGTAATGGCGGCGATCAGCGATTTTTATTGTGACTGCGACATTTTGGCGGACACATCGGACATTTTTGACACATTTGTCATTTATACAGCAATCACTGCTATTTAAATAGCACTGATTCCTATGTAAATGACAGTTGTAGTTAGGGGGTTAACCACTAGGGGGCGGGAGGAGTCAGTGTGACGTGTTGTGTTTTTTTTTTACAGTAGGGGGGCGTGGCTGTACTTCTGACGTCATTGATCGGCGTTCCCGATGACAGGGAACCGCCGATCACTGACAGTCAGTGTAGGAAGCGCGGGGAGAGGTTTGTTTACATAGACCTCTCCCCGTTCTTCAGCTCCGTAACCCGATCGCGGGATACCAGCGGCGATCGGGTCCACTGGTCCCGCGGCCGTGGTCACGGAGCTCCCGACCGGGTCGCGCGCGCGCGCCGCTGGCCCCCCGGGGCGGCGAATTAAAGGGGACGTACAGGTACGTGCTTTTGCCTGCCCCTGCCATTCTGTTGACGTATATCTACATGAGGCGGTCGGGAAGCGGTTAAAGGAGCAGTCCACCCAAAAGAGGTATTTAGTTATAGCTAGGTTCTGGTAGTCTCCATCAGCCCTTGACGTCTTATGCCCCGTACACACGGTCGGATTTTCCGACGGAAAATGTCCTATCGGACCATGTTGTCGGAAATTCCGACCGTGTGTGCGCTCCATCGGACTTTTTCCGTCTGAATTTCCGACGGAAAAATTTTGAGATCCTGCTCTCAAATTTTCCGACAACAAAGTCCTACCGGACTTTTTCCGATCGTGTGTAGCGAATTCCGATGGACAAAGTGCCACGCATGCTCAGATCACATTACAAGACCAAAGCTATTAGCTACTAGCCTCTACGTAGTCCCGTCGTACGCAACGAAAGTCACCACGTTCAGGATGATCGGATTTTGCGACAACTTTGTCCGACCGCGTGTATGCAACACCAGTGTCGGACAAAATCCGCCGGAAAAAATCCGACGGATTTTGTGGTCGGAATTTCCGACCGTGTGTACGGGGCATTATATGTCTCAGATGTGCTTAGTGTGAGATCTCTCTGCTATTATTCAAGCTCTGTTCCTGTCCACCAGGGAGTTTTGGGTGTTCCTGCCCACCGTTGTGTGTCTCAGCTCCTCATCCATAAAGAAAAATAAATAAAGAATACATCATGGGTGATGGGAACCACTCATAATGGGCACAGGCTTGCAGAACAAGGAACTGAGCACATAGATTTCACCAACAGAATGATAGCCGAACTCTTCAGTGGTTTACTAAAAAAAAGAAAAACACTGAGACTGCTGTTGGGTGCCGCCATCTTGGATGTGATATCAGTAGCCCCAGTAGACTCAAAGCATCACTCAACTGACACGATATAGTCCCCTTTCTAAACCGGGGTTCCTCCAGAGGTTCCTAGGGGTTCCTCAAGAAGTGAACACTTCTCAATAACCAACAATGTAAGAGATCACTTCTACAATGATCAGCAATGTAAGGGGTACATTTTCCAATGACCATCAATGTAAGAGACCACTTCTACAATGATCAGCAGTTATACATGTGCACAATAGAAAAATTTGTTTAGTTTCATTTTGTTTCTGTTCGTTTCCGTTGATTCGTAACGATTCGTAATTTCGTAAGTCGTCGGTGTTCGTATTCGTAAAGATTCGTATTTTCATAAGAGTTCTTTTTTCGTTGATTCGTTTTTCCGTTAGTTTAATTTTCGTTTATTCGAAATTCGGACGCATTCGTATTTTCGTAGATTTAGTTACATTAGTACTTTCGTAACATTGTTTTCGTAGATTCGTAATCGGAGCATAATTCATAATTTTATGTAATGTGTATGCTATTATTACATTGTAAGAGACACGGAAAATTACGAATCGAAAAAAAAAAAGTTACAATGTACGAATTTTTTCGTTCAATCCATTCGAAGCACGTTAAGCAGCGCCATTGTAAGGGACACGTAAAATTACGAATCGAAAAAAAAAAAAAAAAGTTACGAATGTACGAATTTTTTCGTTCAATCCATTCGAAGCACGTTAAGCAGCGCCATTGTAAGGGACACGGAAAATTACCAATTCAACAAAAAAAAAAAGTTCCGAATGTACGAATTTTTTCGTTCATTTTGATTTTCGTTGCTCCTGTTTTCGTTTTTCGGATTTTCTTCTTTCGTAGTTTCGTAGGTTCTAATTTGGTTATTTCGGATTTTCGTTGTTTTTCATATTCGTTCGATTCGATAATTCGTTATTCGTTAAAATTTTTAGCGAATCATTCGTTCATTCATACGATAACGAATGAACGAATATAACGAATTTTAACGGAAAACGAAACGATTTGCACATGTCTATCAGCAATGTAAGGGGTACATTTTACAATGACCATCAATGTAAGAGACCACTTCTACAATGACCATCAATGTAAGAGACCACTTCTACAATGACCATCAATGTAAGAGACCACTTCTACAATGACCATCAATGTAAGAGACCACTTCTACAATGACCATCAATGTAAGAGACCACTTCTACAATGACCAGCAATGTAAGAGACCACTTCTACAATGACCATCAATGTAAGAGACCACTTCTACAATGACCAGCAATGTAAGAGACCACTTCTACAATGACCATCAATGTAAGAGACCACTTCTACAATGATCAGCAATGTAAGGGGTCACTACCCCAATGACCAGCAATGTAAGGAATCACGTCTACAATGACCACCAATGTAAAGTGGGTACATCTACATTGACCAACAATGTAAGGCAGACTCAATTTCATTGCAGGCTGCATCAGCATTACTGTATTACTGTAAGACTAGATGTCCAGAGAAATCCATCCCCCCCTTCTTACATCAGATGTCAATAGCCCCCCCCCCCCCCACCACCATCAGAAGTCAAGAGTTTCCTGCCCTCCCTTACATCACAGTGCACTTCCCTTACCTTGTGATATTGCCGGGAAGAAGCTGGGGGCAGAGCTGGGAAGCAGAAAGTTCAAGGTCTAGAGGAGGACCGGTGGAGAGCTTGAGTCAGTTGTCAGAGTCTACTGAATGCTGAGACCAGGGGAAGTGGAGACAAGGGGTGCTGCGGCTCTACTGTCGACTGCTGAGGCAAGCAGGGGTGGGCAGCAGAGACAAGCTTTTGCAGCAGCTGCACAGAGAGGCACAGGATCTGGAGGAGGAGTTCTGTCCTCCTCTCAGCTGCTGATTCCTGAGACAAGGTGGGGGTGGAGAGGAGAGGGGGGTGCAGCAGCTGCAGGAGAGGTGCTAGGGCCACGTAAAATGGCCACGGGCCTTGGGTTCAACACATGTGATGTAAGGGGTCGTTTCCTCATTGACCAACAATGTAAGGGGACACTTATGAATGTAAGGGGTCACTTCTACAATCACCCACAATGTAAGAGGGCACTTCTACATTGACAAGTGACGTAAGTGGTCACTTCTACAATGACCAGCAATGCAAAGCGGTCACTTCTACAAAGACCAGCAATGTAAGGGGTCACTTCTACAATGATCAGCAATGTAAGGGGTCACTTCTACAAAGACCAGCAATGTAAAGGGCACTTCTACAATGACCAGCAATGTAAGGGGTCACTTCTACAATGACTTGCGATGTAAGGGGTCACTTCTACAATGACCAGCAATGCAAAGCGGTCACGTCTACAAAGACCAGCAATGTAAGGGGTCACTTCTACAATGATCAGCAATGTAAGGAGGCACTTCTACAATGATCAGCAATGTAAGGGGTCACTTCTACAAAGACCAGCAATGTAAGGGGTCACTTCTACAATGACTTGCGATGTAAGGGGTCACTTCTACAAAGACCAGCAATGTAAAGGGCACTTCTACAATGACTTGCGATGTAAGGGGTCACTTCTACAATGACTTGCGATGTAAGGGGTCACTTCTACAATGACCAGCAATGTAAGGGGTCACTTCTACAATGACTTGCGATGTAAGGGGTCACTTCTACAATGACTTGCGATGTAAGGGGTCACTTCTACAATGACCAGCAATGTAAGGGGTCACTTCTACAATGACCAGCAATGTAAGGGGTCACTACCCCAATGACCAGCAATGTAAGGGGTCACTTCTACAATGACTTGCGATGTAAGGGGTCACTTCTACAATGACTTGTGATGTAAGGGGTCACTTCTACAATGACTTGCGATGTAAGGGGTCACTTCTACAATGACTTGCGATGTAAGGGGTCACTTCTACAAAGACCAGCAATGTAAAGGGCACTTCTACAATGACCAGCAATGTAAGGGGTCACTTCTACAATGACTTGCGATGTAAGGGGTCACTTCTACAATGACTTGCGATGTAAGGGGTCACTTCTACAATGACTTGCGATGTAAGGGGTCACTTCTACAATGACCAGCAATGTAAGGGGTCACTTCTACAATGACCAGCAATGTAAGGGGTCACTACCCCAATGACCAGCAATGTAAGGGGTCACTTCTACAATGACTTGCGATGTAAGGGGTCACTTCTACAATGACTTGCGATGTAAGGGGTCACTTCTACAATGACTTGTGATGTAAGGGGTCACTTCTACAATGACTTGCGAAGTAAGGGGTCACTTCTACAATGACTTGTGATGTAAGGGGTCACTTCTACAATGACTTGTGATGTAAGGGGTCACTACCCCAATGACCACCAATGTAAGGGGTCACTTCTACAATGACTTGCGATGTAAGGGGTCACTACCCCAATGACCACCAATGTAAGGGGTCACTTCTACAATGACTTGCGATGTAAGGGGTCACTACCCCAATGACCACCAATGTAAAGGGCACTTCTACAATGACCAGCAATGTAAGGGGTCACTTCTACAATGACTTGCGATGTAAGGGGTCACTTCTACAAAGACCAGCAATGTAAAGGGCACTTCTACAATGACCAGCAATGTAAGGGGTCACTTCTACAATGACTTGCGATGTAAGGGGTCACTTCTACAATGACTTGCGATGTAAGGGGTCACTTCTACAATGACTTGCGATGTAAGGGGTCACTTCTACAATGACTTGCGATGTAAGGGGTCACTTCTACAATGACCAGCAATGTAAGGGGTCACTTCTACAATGACCAGCAATGTAAGGGGTCACTACCCCAATGACCAGCAATGTAAGGGGTCACTTCTACAATGACTTGCGATGTAAGGGGTCACTTCTACAATGACTTGCGATGTAAGGGGTCACTTCTACAATGACTTGTGATGTAAGGGGTCACTTCTACAATGACTTGCGATGTAAGGGGTCACTTCTACAATGACTTGTGATGTAAGGGGTCACTTCTACAATGACTTGTGATGTAAGGGGTCACTACCCCAATGACCACCAATGTAAGGGGTCACTTCTACAATGACTTGCGATGTAAGGGGTCACTACCCCAATGACCACCAATGTAAGGGGTCACTTCTACAATGACTTGCGATGTAAGGGGTCACTTCTACAATGACCAGCAATGTAAGGGGTCACTTCTACAATGACTTGCGATGTAAGGGGTCACTTCTACAATGACTTGCGATGTAAGGAGGCACTTCTGCAATGACCAGCAATATAAGTGGGCACCTAAAGCGAAACTAAACTGCATCTGAGCACAATATATTTAAGGATCTGTAAGCTGCAATATATATATTACATATTGGCTTTTGGGTTTATTACCACTTTAAGTGCTGGTACTGGCAGACACTATCACGTGCATAACAAGCTGTTTGATTGGATGTCACTAGTGTCTAATGTTCATCTGATGCGATGCATTGTGGTGATTTACTGCTGACCCGGGCATGACTTTGCTCCTGCACTTGGCTTCGTATCTGCAGCGTTGTGCATGGTCCACTCTCCTTTCTGACCTCTCTCTGAACCGCCAGCTGACTCTGGAACTGATTTGTTTCTGGCTTTCTTTCTGCTGAGGGGTACATAGGGCTTTGACTTGTTGAACACAGAGTACCAGTTAGGACAGGAAGCTTATTAAATCGATCTGTCACTAGCACACACCAGCACATGAAACCTATA
This sequence comes from Lithobates sylvaticus, assembly GCA_028564925.1. Classification (NCBI taxonomy): domain Eukaryota; kingdom Metazoa; phylum Chordata; class Amphibia; order Anura; family Ranidae; genus Lithobates; species Lithobates sylvaticus. The sequence continues at coordinate 172,918,166 of CM053037.1, read as the reverse complement.
TCCGAACCAGCAGAAAGAATAATTAACCCCTTGAGCATGAAAGGTGTGTTGTGGCTTAAAGTAACCTTATAATTGGCTCACGGGACACAAACTAACAAGACGAACAACATGCAGAGCTTTCTTCAACCTTCATGGCTGCTGTCTTCCACCACTGGTGCCCAATTAAAAATACACATTTTTTGACAGTTTTTGATACCTACACCTAAATGACTTCTATCAATGCTCCTCCAAACCCTGAAATAGCTTTGCCGTCTATGCTCCCTGCTACCCTATCACCTATTAAGAAGGTCCTATTAAGAGCGATCATTCTTAGACATTGGGAAAACGATGACCTCTCCATTCACAATACAATGGAGTGACAAACTTAATTTCCTGATGCAGATGGAAAGGTAGGTAGAAAGGAGCGCCCAGTGTCCAATAATTTGCCCAATAATTTGGAAAGTGAGATAGAAGGCATTTAACGAAAATAGTAACAAGTACATCAAGCGCTTCAGGGGAACAAGGACTCCCTCTTTCTCAAGGCTATCAAACAAACACAGAGGTGAACAGAAACACACACACACACACACATATATTTATATATATATATATATATATATATATATATATATATATAGAGGTAAAAAAGGTACAGCGCTAAAAATAATGTTCAATAATATAAAAACATACCATATATACTCAAGTATAAGCCGAGTTTTTCAGCACATTTTTTTGTGCTGAAAATGCCCCCCTCGGCTTATACTTGAGTCAATCACTTTTCTGCAGCAGAGAATTACATTTTACGAACTCGACTTTGGGGCCCTGTATCTCGGGGGCCACTTGGTGCTAGGAACCCCAAATTTGGTGTGATAACCCAGTGGAACCAGTACTACAACATATCCAATGGGGTTCCTAGCACCAAGGGGCCCCAAATTCAGTCAACTGTGTCTATCTGCAGCAATGTCATTTCAGGACCCTTCGGGTCCAGATACCCCAAATTCTGGCTGCAGATAGGGGGCATCTAGGAACCCTTAACTACCAAAGTTTGAAGTTTGGAGGACCTATGGTTGCAGATGGGCACAGTGAGGCATGCAAATGGGCACAGTGAGGCTGCAAATGGGCATTGTTGACCCTCTTTTCCACTTACAGTAGCTGCGCATTTCTCACCCTAGGCTTATACTCGAGTCAATACGTTTTCCCAGTTTTTTGTGGTAAAATTAGGTGCCTCGACTTATATTCGGGTCTGCTTATACTCGAGTATATACGGTAAACCCTAAATGAACTGCACCAACATGTGGGATACACACAAGGAATAACTTAGACTGGGGAAGATGCGCTGCAAAAAGTCTTGCTTAATGAGTCAAATCAAAACATATAAGCCATATAGAAAGTCCCAAATCACCAGAGCTTCACAGGTTGCCACTTGAGTCCTCTTCCCCTCCTCCATGACGACATCACAGAGCTGGTGGATGGTAGAGATGGTAGAGACTCCTTAATAGCGCTGAAGAATGGGGAGTCCTTGTTCCCCTGAAATGTGTTGGCTCAATGTAATTGTTGCTATTTTCAATGAACATCTTCTAGCTTACCTTCCCACTTGTACATTACATCTGGGCGCTCCTTTCTACCTACCTTTTCAAATCTACATACAGAAACGACCATAAGGCTGTACCAAAAGGAAGCAGTCCAAGCCCCAAGAGGGCTTACCACCACCATCCATCAATTGGGCCCAAACCACTGTAAGGGATTTCTTCCTACCCGCCCACGTTATCACCCACCCATGACCAAAGACTGATCGAGTCAGTCCAGCGCAGTCTACAGCCCTAACATGATGCAGATGGAGGAACTTACAGCCTAATTGTATGACAGATACCTCCCATTTTTCGCTACATGGGCTTCTTGGATCCTCTTATGAGATAGTACTAAATTCCTTGTTGATGCCTTGAGATTCTTTGACTCACCAAGATACTCTTTTGTTTAACGCATGGGCCTTTGTGACCCCATTGGCACCTAAAGTCACTCTGTTTTTCAAGTTTTCCCCACCTCTCCGTCTCTCTTTTTTTTCTCTATATTTTTGTCCCCCCCTTTTCATTCCTCACATGCTTTTGACTGGTGTATTGCCTTATTTCCAGGGAACACTTCTACATTGCAACAGCATAGTTCTTTGTTCCCATTCTTTGAATCATGCACTCGGAGGGTCTACCCACTTTTTTAGCTGCCTAGCCTTCATGCTTGGAATTTCATTGTGGCCTTTTGGTCCACTGGCATTACAGTGCATCCACAAAGTATTCACAGCGCTTCACTTTTTTCAGTTTGTTATGTTATAGCCTTATTCCAAAATGGATTAAATTCATTATTTTCCTCAAAATTCTACAAACAATACACCATAATGATAACCTGAAAGAAGATTGTTTGAAATCTTTTTTTTTTTAAATAACAAATGAAAAAAAATCCCATGTACATAAGTATTCATAGCCTTTGCCATGACACTCAAAATTGAGCTCGGGTGCATTCTGTTTCCACTGATCATCCTTGAGATGTTTCTACAACTTAATTGGAGTCGACCTGTGGTAAATTCAGTTGACTGGACATGAGTTGAAAAGGCCACACCTGTCTGTATATAAGGTCCCACAGTTTACAGTTCATGTCAGAGCAGAAACCAAGCCACGAAGTCCAAGGAATTGTCTGTAGACCTCCGAGATAGAATTGCATCAAGGCACAGATCTGGGGAAGGGTACAGAAAATATTTCTGCAGCATCAAAGGTCCCAATGATCACAGTGGCCTCCATCATCTGTAAATGGAAGAAGTTTGGAACCACCAGGACTCTTACTAGACTAAGGCCAAACCGAGAAGGGCCTTAGTCAGGAAGGTGACCAAGAACCCGATAGTCACTCTGACGGAGCTGCAGCATTTTTCTGCGGAGAGAGGAGAACCTTCCAGAAGAACGACCATCTCTGCAGCACTCCACCAATAAGGCCTGTATGGTAGAGGGGCCAGACCGAAACCACTCCTCAGTAAAAGGCACATGACAGGAGGAACCCCAAACAACCTCTTGAGGACCCTGATTGAGAAAGCCTGGCCTAGGATAACCAGAGACCTAAGATATTCGGTGACCAACCTGTCCAATTACAACCAGATCAGACAGGATCATGTGTACAGGTATTTATGTCCCCAGTCAACCTCCCTACAGCAGAGGATAAGCATGAACGTTTAGGTAACTCGAAAATGTATTATGAACTTATTTTCAGAAGCTCTTATCATCCCTTCATGGCATTGAGGTCTATGAAACATTTCAAACATACTACTCAATCACTTTGAGAAATAATGATCCACAATTAGCTAGATAGTGTGCAAACATATCTGAACACGCTTCCAATGCGCTATGTCCTTCACTCAATACCACTCAGCTATAGTTTATCACAGCAAGAGTTAATTGACTTGGAAGACGATGTGAGTTTTCCTAAGAATGACTTGTTCCCTGCAAGGTCCTTATTAATGCACATGAAAGCATCAGAAAGTATGTAAAACACAAAAAAATTATAAAAAAAAACACACAATATTTGGAAGGTTTCCATGGGTACCAGAGAGCGACGTTACTAAGGGAAGTTCACAGGTTGCCATGGTGACCAGAAATATGTGTCAGCAGGCGGTTCTTCCTGGTTACTATGGTAATGAAAGCAGATTTTCCTGGGAGAACCGTCACAGGCAGATATACTGCCTCTTCAGCAGAGGTGTCACTGTACAATCTCATTATTACACATGATACAATCTTGCACGCCGCGTTAACTGAACACAACATGGTAAAGTCTGTTATTCTCATGAAAGATTAATGCATGCTGGAACAGACAGCGTTACATCGCTACAAGTTAGCTAGGCTGAAAAATCATCAGCCCAGTTCAACCTTAGCTTAAAAAACAAAAAAACACTGTGTCAGTCATGAAAAGTAATGAAGGAAAACTGTATATTGCTGTCAAGTTAAAACTGAAATTTAGTTTAACATATATAAAAAAAATGTCATAGCCCAGGACAAAAAAAAAAAAACAAACAAAGAGCTTACGCTGCAATGTGAAACTTTAATCCAGAGCTGTCCGTCCAGTGATGTCTTTCTGCCACTAGATGTCACCAGTCTTCAGGACTGAATGACGACCAGCTCATTCAACCCACTTCCTGTAAGCCCACACTGTCATGGACCCAATACATGGGGGGATCTCATCATGCATCATGGTAGTACTGTAGCACAGAGCGATGTTCTGTGTTGCAGTAAGGTCTCTCACTTCCGGCACCATTGGGAAGGATGGGCCCATGATAGTTTTGATCTGACTGCTCTGAGCTCTGATCTGCCTAGCCTTAACTCTCGCCTGACTGGCCGTCTAGTCTGAGTTCTGGCTGGTTTGAGTTCTGGCCTTCTTGGTTAGTTTGACTTCTGGCCTAACTGGTCTGTATTCTGGCTTGGCTGAGTTCTGGCTGGTTTGAGTTCTGGCCTTCTTGGTTGGTTTGACTTCTGGCCTAGCTGGTCTAAATTCTGGCTTGGCTGAGTTCTGGCCTGGTTGGTTGGTTGGTTTGAGTTCTGGTCTGGCTGACTAGGATTTGGCCTGTAAGAGCAGTATATATTTTTGTCAACAAAGTGCAGGGGTCAGGAGTATGTTTAATACGGTGCACAGTTTCTTGGCGCCTTCATTGTACCAGGGCCAACAACACTTGGTAAAGTCAGAAACATGATACGTTTCTAGCTGTATGTAGGGGCTGCATTTTTTCGATTATTTACATAGTAATATAGTTGGTAAAGTTGAACAGACACCAGTCTATCCAGTTCAATCTGTGTGGCGGTGTATGTGTGTGTTTACATCCAGGGCTGGCCCAAGACATTGTGCTACCTGGGTCCAAGAAAAAAATCACACCCACCAAAAGGCCCCCACATCCAGTATTTGATATCATGATAATTAAAACTAAAATAAATTTATCAGGAAGTCAGATTTACAGGCAACAGCACCTTGTCTGTATGCAAAATTATATGGCATACCATTATGTTAAATTCCAGGGACTGTGACATCGCAAGGGGGCGGGGTCACCATGTGACATGAGCATGTGACCCTGTCCCCATGTCCCTATATAAGTCCCAGCACAGCGCGGCTCTGCCATTCCGGCCAGAGAGAGCGACGGGTCAACATCGGAAGAAGAAGAAGAAGAAGAAGAAGAAGAAGAAGGCGCCGGCGGCGCGGAAAACGACGACTGCCGCAAGAACAGAAGAGACCCCGGAAGACCCCCGAAGGCGGATCGAGACCCACAGACGACGGCGGCGACGACGAAGAAGGTAGCCGGACTTCTCCGCTCGGTAAAAGAGCTTGGTAAATGGCGGAGGAGTCCGGCGAGAAGACCCCCAAGACGGAAGAAGACCCCCGGAGCAGTGCAATAAAATATTTTTTCAAAAGTGTGTGTTTTTGTACTTTACATTTTACACCTTAGGTGAATGGGTAGGGGTACATCGTACCCCATACTCATTCACATAGGGTGGGGGGCCGGGATCTGAGGGCCCCCTTAGAAAAGGGGGCTCCCAGATTCCGATAAGCCCCCGCCCGCAGACCCCGACAACCAACGGCCAGGGTTGTCGGGAAGAGGCCCTTGTCCTCATCAACATGGGGACAAGGTTCTTTGGGGTGGGGGGGCCGCACCGCCCCCCTTTCCCCAGGGCACCCCCCATGTTGAGGGCACGCGGCCTGGTACGGCTCAGGAGGGGGGGCGCTCGTTCGACCCCACCCCTTTCCTGGCCTGCCAGGCTGCGTGTTCGGATAAGGGTCTGAGATGGATTTGGGTGGAACCCCCACGCCGCTTTTCGGCGTGGGGAGTCCCTTTAAATCCATGCCAGGTTACGGAGCTAGCGCGGCGGCATTTACTGCCTACGCTAGCTACGTAACCTGAAGTCACGTGCTAAATGAGCACGTGACTGCGGACTAGCCTACTAACGGCGGGATTGTCCGCCGGACTGCCAAGTCCAGCGGATAATTTTAAAACCAAACTTAAAACTTTGGTCCGCCGGACTTTGGCGCCAAAAAGTCCGCCGACGCCCACACACGAGGGGATTGTCCGCTGGACTTGAGTCCAGAGGATAATCCCGCGGGATAGTCCCTTCGTGTGTACGCGGCATAAGATGGCCCCCACCCGTCTCTATACCATAGCAGGGCGGAAGCGACGTCAAAACGTCACTTCCGCCCATACCTCTTAAAGGAACATTTTTTCAATGTAATTTTTTTTAATTACATTTTCTTTTTTTGCATTTAAGTCCAAATATGAGATCTGAGGACTTTTTGACCCCAGATCTCATATTTAAGAGGACCTGTCATGCTTTTTTTCTATTACAAGGAATGTTTACATTCCTTGTAATAGGAATAAAAGTGACCCGATTTTATTTATTTTTTAAAAACAGTGTAAAAATAAATAAAATCAAGTAAAATAAATAAGAAAAAAATATATATTTTTTTTAAAGTGCCCCGTCCCGACGAGCTCACGTGCAGAAGCGAACGCATACGTGAGTAGCGCCCGCATATGAAAACGGTGGTCAAACCACACATGTGATGTATCGCCATGACTGATAGAGCAAGAGCAATAATTCTACCCCTAGACCTCCTCTGTAACGCAAAACATGCAACCTGTAGAATTTTTTAAACGTCGCCTATGGAGATTTTTGAGGGTAAAAGTTTGACGCCATTCCACGAGCGGGCACAATTTTGAAGCGCGACACGTTGGGTATCAATTTACTCGGCGTAACATTATCTTTCACGATATATAAAAAAATTGGACTTTACTATTGTCTTATTTTTTTCTTCATTTCCAAAAAAAGTGCGCTTGCAAGACCGCTGCGCAAATATGGTGTGAAAAAAAGTATTGCAATGACCGCCATTTTATTCTCTAGGGTGTTAGAAAAAAAAACAATATATAATGTTTGGGGGTTCTAAGTAATTTTCTAGCAAAAAAAAACAGTTTTAAACATGTAAACACCTAAAATCCAAAACGAGTCTGGTCTTAAAGTGGTTAAAGTGAGGTGCCCCCTAAAAAAAAAGTTTAAAAAGTCAGCAGCTACAAATACTGCAGCTGCTGACTTTTAATAATCGGACATTTACCTGTCCCAGGGTCCAGCAATGCGGGGGAACGAAGCGCCACCTCGTTCCCCGCTCCGCTCGCGGCGCCGGCATTCTTACTGTGGGCACCCGGCTGTGGCTTCACAGCCGGGCACCCACTGCGCATGCGCGAGCGGCGCCGCGCTCCGTGATACGAAGCTCAGTCATCTGGGACACGTGACAGGTCCCAGATGACTGTGTGGCGCCGAGGGGAAGTGATGTCAGTGCCCGGGCACTGAAGGTGGCAGACTATGAGGGACCCCCTAGCAACAGGCATTTAAAGGTGAGTAAAAAAAATAATTTTTATCCAATTTTTTTTTTATTATTTTTTTATGATATTTAAGTAATTTTTTTTTTTTTGGTGGCAACACCACTTTAACTTGAACTTGAAACCTCTATTAAAATTTTACGGTAAAAGCCGTAGCTGGCGTAAGTTACCCCTGACAGTGATAGGTAGATCAAATCTTATCAAAATGATTTGGACCCCGCAACTACTTTATGTATTTAATAATTCACCTATATGGATTACAGTACCTTGGTTTACTATTTAGAGAGTTGATTTGAAGGAAAAAGCAACCACATATAAAGTTAACAACCAAAGAAGAAGGTGGACTGGTGATCCCCCCCCATCCCAAAAATTATTTTCTAGCCTCTCAATTACAACATTTTTATGGTTGGACAACAGTATCAGACTCTGATCCTATACAGAGGCCGTTACTATCAGTTTATGAAGACTACCCATTCAGGGGCGGACTGACAACTCATGGGGCCCCCGGGCAATAGGAGATTATGGGGCCCCCAGGCAATCAGAAATTATGGGGCCACACAGTATACACACACATAGTATACAATCACGCAGTATACACATACATGTACACACAGTATACACAGACATGTTTCTATTGGCTGAGAAGGTACTGGAGAGGTGGGGCAGCTATAATCTCTGGATTTTTAGACCAAAAGGATGTCGGTAAGGGACATTTCAGAAACAGATGTAAAAAAAAACACAGATTTTTACATACTGTCCCTGGTTTTACTGAGGCTGGCAACCCTGATGGCCCGGGGGCCCTCGGGAAGTGCCCGAGTGGCCGAATGGTCAGTCCGCCCCTGTACCCATTAATTTCCCTACTAGAGTCGAGAAATCAATTGTCTGATAAAGGATTTTTTACGGGAATATTATTTGATAAGGTATGGCAGGAAATGAGGAGAATTACTGGAATAAAGGGATATACGTCATATACTCCAATATGGAACAATAGTAGTTATACGGAACTGTTGAAACTGGAAGGGTTTGGAATTTGGAGGCAGAAGGGACTAAGGTACCTGATACAGTTATCTCAGGAAGACGAGATGAAAACCTTTAGTGAATTAACCACTTGCCGCCCGCCCATTGTCAAATGACGGCGGCAAAGTGGTTGTAAAATCCTGACAGGGCGTCATATGACGTCCTGTCAGGATTTTGAGCCCCCCCGGGGGCGCGCATCGCGGCGATCGTTGTTGCGGGGTGTCAGTCTGACACCCCGCAACTACGATCTTGGTAAAGAGTCTCCGACGGAGACTCTTTACCACGTGATCAGCCGTGTCCAATCACGGCTGATCACAGTGTAAATAGGAAAAGCCGGTAATCGGCTTTTCCTCACTCGCGTCTGTCAGACGCGAGTAGAGGAGAGCCGATCGGCTGCTCCTCTGACAGGGGGGGTCTGTGCTGATCAATTATCAGCGCAGCCCCCCCGAGGATGCCCACACTGGACCACCAGGGACGCCACCAGACCACCAGGGATGCCCATCAAAAGGTATGCCACCCTAGACCACCAGGGATGACACACAGTGCCACCAATGGATGCCAATCAGTGCCCACAATGGATGCCAATCAGTGCCCACAATGGGCATCACTAATTGGCATGCATTATTGTTTGGCACTGATTGGCATCCATCAGTAAAAAAAACAATGCTGCCTATCAGTGCCTATCCGTGCCACCTATCAGTGCCTATCCGTGCGGCCTATCAGTGCCCATCCATGCCGCCTATCAGTGCCCATCCATGCCGCCTATCAGTGCCCATCCATGCCGCCTATCCGTGCCCATCTGTGCCGCCTATCCGTGCCCATCTGTGCCGCCTATCCATGCCAATCCGTGCCGCCTATCCATGCCAATCTGTGCCACCCATCAGTGCCCATCCGTGTCACCCATCAGTGCCGCCTATCAGTGCCCATCAATGCCACCTCAGTGCCACTTCATTGGTGCCACCTCATCGGTGCCCATCAGTGCCGCCTTATCAGTGCCCATCAGTGAAGGAGAAAATGTACTTATTTACAAAGTTTTGAAACTGAAACAAAAAAAAAACATATTTTTTTTCAAAATTTTCGGTCTTTTTTTATTTGTTTAGCAAAAAATAAAAACCGCACAAAAAATGATAAAAATTTCATTTGGATACAGTGTAGCATGACCGCGCAATTGTCATTCAAAGTATGACAGCGCTGAAAGCTCAAAATTGGTCTGGGCAGGAAGGTGTTTAAGTGCCCGGTATTGAAGTGGTTAAGAAACTAATATAATATCCCAAACCAAAGATTTTTTTCAATCTTTACAGCTCAGGCATGCATTAAAAGCACAGGGTCGATCGCATGAATTGAAGTTTAATAAATCAGTGGTAATAGCCTTGCTCGATAAGATGGAAAAAAAAAAAAGGGTTTGATATCACAATTATATGATATATTATATGAGAAAACTAAAGGTGATGTGGATATACCTGCAAGATCAGCATGGGCTGGCGATAGGGTGGCACACAGCATTTATTTTTTATTTTTTATAGTATAAACTATACATATATTTTGCTACTAAATAACATTTCTAATCATATGAAGTTAATAACAAGAGTCCCTCTTTACATCAGAATCAACAAAGTTCCCCTTTTACATCTGAACTCGCAGAGTTCCCTTTCACTGTAAGGTGGGACTATGCAGACTCTGATGTAAGGGGGGGACTCTAATATAAGGGATGCCCTGGGAACTCTGATTTAAGGGGGGACACTGAGATCTCTGATGTACGGAGAGGACTCCCCCGTACGGAGATGTAAGGGGGAACACTGTGGCCTCTGGTGTAAAGGGGAACTCTGATGTAAGGGGTGCTCTGAGAACCCTGATTTGCCATAGTCCAGTCTAAATAATGTGTCCGGGTTTCAGACAGTCTGAAACCCGGACACATGATTCCAAACCCGAACTGTCCGGGTGAATCCTGGACAGGTGGCAACCCTAGCTGGCGATATAGGGCCAATTTCTGATGAACAGTGGGCACTGGCACTGTCGGCAATACCTCTGGCCTATCTATCTCCAACCCAAAATTTTACACAACTATTCATCCTACATAGAGTACATTATACACCAGAGAAATTATTTAAATGGAAACAGATACAGACCAATGCCCTAGATGTAAAGGGAGGGCAGCCAACTTAATACATATGATATGGAGATGCCCTAAACTCCATCGCTATTGCTACGGGGTGGTATCTATGATTAATAATGTATTTTAGATTAACATGTCTATGGGAACCGGGGGGATGTCTCCTGGGTATTATGGACGAACTAAGAACTCCAGTGGAATACACGGTATCAATAAATAGAAGCTTATTTCAGGCTCGTAAGCTTATAGCACAAAAATGGTTGTCACCATATCCACCTACAGTAGCAGAATGGAAAATGCAAGTAAGGGAAACCATAATTAACCGATTCTCAATGTACGTTGGCAGAATGGCACGGACAGGCAAATGGGCGTACAGGTACGTCCCCCTTAAATTTGCCGCCGTGCCGGTCGGGACCTCCGTGAGTCGGATCGCGGGTCCCGCGGACTCGATGGGAAAGAACGGGGAGATGCTGAAGTAGACAAGCATCTCCCCGTTCTGCCTAGCAACAAGTGACACTGATTTCTGCTCCCTGTGATTGGAGCAGAGATCAGTGATGTGTAAAACGCAGCCATGCCCCCCACAGTTAGCAACACGCCCCTAGGACACACTTTACCCCTACACTGCCACCTCCTGGTTAACCCCTTCACTGCCAGTGTCATTTACACAGGAATCAGTGCATTTGTATAGCACTGATTGCTGTATAAATGACAATGGTCCCAAAAATGTGTCAAAAATGGCCGACGTGTCCGCCATAATGTTGCAGTCACAATTAAAATCGCTGATCGCCGCCATTACTAGTAAAAAAAAAATGATTAATAAAAATGCCATAAAACTATCTCCTAGTTTGTAAACGCTATAACTTTTTTTTTATTGTTATTCCCTCTCTATACGTGCTGGGTTGTATGTTGTTATCGTTATTTATGATGTTTGTATATAAAAGAAATAAAAAAATGATTTGATTTAAAAAAGATCATTAAAAGAGAAGAAGAGCCGCCAACACATACAGGCCATCTATGTGACTGAAGAGATAACAATCCCCCAACGTGGTGGCCAGACACATATGGACTAAGACTGGGAAGCCATTAAAGTTCATGTGCGTGTAAAGGCAGCTGTCCCAATACTTTTGGCAATATAGTTTACGTTATCTTCCCAAATGGGAGCTCCGTTAAGACTGGACGGAGGGTCCAGTGTTTTTTTTTTTCTGCCGACTCACTGGTAAGCATGTTGGGAAGGTTTTTGTATTGTATTGTTCTGGCTGTCTTTCAACCCAGAAGATGGGCGATAACTAGTTATCAAAAGGTATAACTGTATGGGACAGCTCCGGATAGAAGGTGGGTATTGCAGCAAAGGCTGATTTTTTTATTTTTTTATTTTTACTCTAACTGGGCTATCATTTACCGTATATACTCGAGTATAAGCTGACCCGAATATAAGCCGAGGCACCTAATTTTACCACAAAAAAATGGGAAAACGTATTGACTCGAGTATAAGCCTAGGGTGAGAAATGCGCAGCTACTGTAAGGCCCCTTTCACACGAGGCGGACTCCGCTTCCACGGAGTCCGCCTCTGTCCGCCAGCTCAGCGGAAGATCTCTCCGTTGATCTCCGCTGAACCGGCGGATGACAGGTCCCTCTCTGCTCACTGAGCGGGGAGGGGCTTGCGAGCGCCGCTGGTCACAATGGAGAGATCGGATGAAAACGGACAGCATGTCCGTTTTCATCAGATCTCACCCGATCCGATCCGCCAGCGACGGATCTGGACATAGAGCCATACGTCTGCTTTTGGCGGATCGGACCGGGTGGGATGACGCTCCATAGACAAACATGGAGAGCCCGTTCAGACCCGCCGTCAAAACTGACAGGCGGATCTGAACGGTCTGATGGTGTGAAAGGGGCCTAAGTGAAAAAGAGGGTCAACAATGCCCATTTGCAGCCTCACTGTGCCCATTTGCATGCCTCACTGTGCCCATTTGCAGCCTCACTGTGCCCATTTGCAGCCTCACTGTGCCCATTTGCATGCCTCACTGTGCCCATTTGCAGCCATAGGTCTCCTGAACTTCAAATTCGGTAGTTAAAGGGGTGTTTCACCTGAAAAAAAAAAAAAAATGTAAAAGTCAGCAGCTAAAAAAAAGTCGCTGCTGACTTTTAATAAGTACACTTACCCTCCCAGAGCGCCCGCGATGTCGTTCGTGGATGTCCCTCGGCGAACCGGATCCAGCGCCGCCATCCTCAGTAAGGGAAACGGCTTCCCGTTTCCTACTGCGCATGCACGAGTCGGCGCGCGGCCTACTGCGCATGCGCGAGTCTTATTTGTGAATGGGGAATGCGGTGTGTTGTGGGACACAGTTCCCACAACACACCGCGCCCCATTCACTAGAAGACGGAAGGAGAGAAGATCACCGCGGCGCTGGAGGAGGCAGATTAGGACGATCTGCCTAGCAACAGCCATTTCTGTTAAGTAAAAAAAATAATAATTTTATTTTTTTTTCCATTTTAAATTGTTACTAACATTTTTTCAAGTTTTTGTTTTCAGGGTGTCCCACCACTTTAAGGATTCCTAGATGCCCATTAGCTGCAGCCAAAGACCCAAAGGGTCCCGAAATGACATTGCTGCAGATGGACCCAGTTGACTGATTTTGGGGCCCCGTATCTCGGGGCCACTTGGTGCTAGGAACACCAAATTCGGTGTGCAAACCCAGTGAAACTAGCACTACAACATATCCAATGTTGATGGGGTTCCTAGCACCAAGTGGCCCCAAAGTCGGTTCGGAAAATGTCAGGAACTTTTCTGCAGCAAAGAATGACATTTTCCGAACCGACTTTGGGGCCCCGTATCTCGGGGCCACTTGGGGCTAGAAACCCCCGAGAGGGGGCATTTTCAGCACAAAAAAATGTGCTGAAAAACTCGGCTTATACTCGAGTATATGCGGTATTTATTTTTAACAGGTGTGCTGCTTTATGATTCGTTCATTCACCAAAAAAAGACACATTTGCATTACCTCAATTGTTTATTAACCTTCTCCTCTAATCGACACCTCTTATTTTTTTCCTAGCTGAGGTCCCCAGCCCCCCTCTAGAAATCACTGCATTCCTCTCCCATGTAACTGTCTCTATACAGCTGTGTGTGGGTGGCTGGGAATTATTTCTCTCCCGCTTATACTTCTAAACCCAGTGATCACAATTCCTTAAATTGCCAAGCTGCAATTTACCATCATTTTATCGAAATAAATGTGAACACACGGGAAACCAACATAAGAAGAAGAAGAAAAAAAAAAATCACCTTTTATATAATCACGCCTTCATTTTTTTTTGTTGTTGTTGTTTTTTTTCCCCTGCGAGTCGTTTGCCCTTCTAATTTGTTCCTTTCTATAAGCTTTTCCTGCCTTTAAGAAGCACTTATGTTCGGCTCCATGACGGGCTCCCCAACGCGGAAGACACATTAATGCGTCAAAGCGAATGGCGCCCCGGTAAAAAAAAAAATATATATATATATATATATCTGTACACGCATTTATACAAAAACAGACTACGTAGACAAATCACTTTGGCGAAGCTGGTGGCCAAAACAACGTCTAATAATGGGCTAAAAGGCACCGAAAAGACCTGAAAAACTGATTCTGGATAAATAGGAAACACAGAATTAAACATAATCAAGTGAAAAAGATCAGGCATATTCGTGATCTCCTATGACGAGTTTAACCACTTTCAGCCCCGGACCAATTGGCAGCCAAAGGACCAGGCCCCTTTTTGCGATTCGGCGCTGCGCCGCTTTAACTGACAATTGCGCGGTCGTGCGACGTGGCTCCCAAACAAAATTGGCGACCTTTTTTTCCCACAAATAGAGCTTTCTTTTGGGGGTGTTTGATTGCCCCTGCGGTTTTTATTTTTTGCGCTATAAACAAAAATAGAGCGACAATTTTGAAAAAAATGCAATATTTTTTACTTTTTGCTATAATAAATATCCCCAAAAAAATATATAAAAAAATGTTTTTTTCCTCAGTTTAGGCCGATACGTATTCTTCTACATATGTTTGGTAAAAAAAAATCGCAATTAGCGATTATTGATTTGTTTGCGCAAAAGTTATAGCATTTACAAAATAGGGGATAGTTTTATAGCATTTTTATTAATATTTTTTTTTTTTTACTAGTAATGGCGGCGATCAGCGATTTTTATTGTGACTGCGACATTATAAATGCACTGATTCCTATGTAAATGACACTGGCAGTGAAGGAGTTAACCACTAGGGGGCGGGGGGGGGAGGGGCTAAGTGTGACGTGTTGTGTTTTTTTTTACAGTAGGGGGGCGTGGCTGTACGTCTGACGTCACTGATCGGCGTTCCCGATGACAGGGAACAGCCGATCAGTGACAGGCAGAGTAGGAAGCGCGGGGAGAGGTTTGTTTACATAGACCTCTCCCCGTTCTTCAGCTCTGTGACCCGATCGCGGGACACCAGCGGCGATCGGGTCCGCTGGTCCCGCGGCCGGGGGTCACGGAGCTCCTGACCGGGTCGCGAGTGCGCCGCTGGCGGCGCGCGGCGTGACTCCACGGCTAGGCAATTAGAGGGCACGTATATATACGTGCTTTTGCCTAGCCGTGCCATTCTGCCGACGTATATGTACAGGCGGCGGTTGGGAAGCGGTTAAGAGGTAAGATATACATGAACTGCATGGACATTTAACCACTTCAGCCCTGGAAGATTTGGCTGCTGAATGACCAGAGCACTTTTTGCGATACGGCACTGCGTCGCTTTAACGGACAATTGTGCGGTCGTGCGACGCTGTACCCAAACAAAATTGGCGTCCTTTTTTTCCCCACAAATAGAGCTTTCTTTGATAATCTCTGTGGTTTTTCTTTTTTGCGCTATAAACAAAAAAAGAGCAACAATTTTTAAAAAAAAGAAATATTTTTTACTTTTTGCCATAATAAATATCCCCCAAAAATATATATACATTTTTTTTTTTTTTTTCTCAGTTTAGACCGACATATTTTTGGTAATAAAATCACAATAAGCGTATATTGATTGGTTTGCACAAAAGTTATAGCGCCTACAAAATACGGGATAGATTTATGGCATTTTTATTATTTTTTCCTACTCGTATTGGCGACGATCAGCGATTTTTATTGTGACTGCGACATTACGGCGGACACATCGGACATTTTTGACACATTTTTGGGACGATTGGCAATTATACAGCGATCAGTGCTATAAAAATGCACTGATTACTGTATAAATGTCACTGGCAGGGAAGGGGTTAACACTAGGGGGCGATCAAGGGGTTACGTTTGTTCCCTGACTGTGTGTTCTAACTGTAGGGGGAGGGGACTGATTATAGGAGATGACAGATTGTGGTTCCTAGCTATTAGGAACTCACGATCTTCATCCCCTCTCAGAACAGAACAGGGATTTGTTTGTTTACACACACATGTCCCTGTTCTGCCTCTCAAGCTCGCGATCGCTTGTGGCCGGCGGTCATCGTGACCGGCATTCATGAGTATCGGCACCCCCGCAGTGCAGCGGGCGCATGCATGTGCCTGCTATCCCGCTTAAAGGAGCCGACGTATAGCTACGACGGCTCGCGGGATCGCGCCGACCTGCCGCAGTATAATGACGGTGGCTGGTCCGCAAGTGGTTAAAATATGATTTCTGGACTTTATGCACTTTATTGAGTTGTTTCATAACGCAAATAGCACTTTATTTAAAGAGACAGCTTGTCATTTATTTCCAGGGCTTTTTTTCTCAGACAATAGATACAGGTACTTCCCCTCTTGTCTCTGCCCCCTACCCACCCATGAGCACCCTCCCTTGGTTCCACCACCTATGTAGAGAATACAGAACCAGGTATAGACCCCCTCCCCCTCAACAGTAGATCTCTCCCATCAACATTTGAACCCCCAGAAACAAGAGATCTCCCACACCATCAGCAATACACCTCCCCAGCAACAATAGATTCCCCCAGCGACAAAAGATCCCCCAGCAGCCAGCATCAATAGACCCTTCAGCACATCCCAGCACCCCTTGGCATAATAGACATTCAGTGCTGAAGGTACACCCCTTGGCATAATAGACATTCAGTGCTGAAGGTACACCCCTTGGCATAATAGACATTCAGTGCTGGAGGTACACCCCTTGGCATAATAGACATTCAGTGCTGGAGGTACACCCCTTGGCATAATAGACATTCAGTGCTGAAGGTACACCCCTTGGCATAATAGACATTCAGTGCTGAAGGTACACCCCTTGGCATAATAGACATTCAGTGCTGAAGGTACACCCCTTGGCATAATAGACATTCAGTGCTGAAGGTACACCCCTTGGTATAATAGACATTCAGTGCTGGAGGTACACCCCTTGGTATAATAGACATTCAGTGCTGAAGGTACACCCCTTGGCATAATATACATTCAGTGCTGGAGGTACACCCCTTGGTATAATAGACATTCAGTGCTGAAGGTACACCCCTTGGTATAATACACATTCAGTGCTGAAGGTACACCCCTTGGCATAATAGACATTCAGTGCTGAAGGTACACCCCTTGGCATAATAGACATTCAGTGCTGGAGGTACACCCCTTGGTATAATATACATTCAGTGCTGGAGGTACACCCCTTGGCATAATAGACATTCAGTGCTGGAGGTACACCCCTTGGTATAATAGACATTCAGTGCTGGAGGTACACCCCTTGGTATAATAGACATTCAGTGCTGAAGGTACACCCCTTGGTATAATACACATTCAGTGCTGAAGGTACACCCCTTGGCATAATATACATTCAGTGCTGAAGGTACACCTCTTGGCATAATAGACATTCAATGCTGAAGGTACACCCCTTGGCATAATAGACATTCAGTGCTGGAGGTACACCCCTTGGCATAATAGACATTCAGTGCTGAAGGTACACCCCTTGGCATAATAGACATTCAGTGCTGAAGGTACACCCCTTGGCATAATAGACATTCAGTGCTGAAGGTACACCCCTTGGCATAATAGACATTCAGTGCTGAAGGTACACCCCTTGGTATAATATACATTCAGTGCTGGAGGTACACCCCTTGGTATAATAGACATTCAGTGCTGAAGGTACACCCCTTGGCATAATATACATTCAGTGCTGGAGGTACACCCCTTGGTATAATAGACATTCAGTGCTGAAGGTACACCCCTTGGTATAATACACATTCAGTGCTGAAGGTACACCCCTTGGCATAATAGACATTCAGTGCTGAAGGTACACCCCTTGGCATAATACCGTGTTTCCCCGATAGTAAGACACCCCCGATAGTAAGACGTATCGGGAGTGTCAGAGGGGACAGCTAATGTAAGCCGTACCCCGAAAGTAAGACGTATGTCTTACTATCGGGGAAACACGGGGGTTTTCCCTTCACAGACCATAGCCGAATGAGATGCAGAGTAGCGCAGGAAGCGTCTATCTGTCATACGCTGTCTCTCATGTCACTCTGCTCGCTCCCCGGCGGCCCCTCCTCTCTTCTCGTCAATCCCCATTGGCTTGAGACATCATCTGGGATAGACGAGAAGAGAGGAGGGGCCGCCAGGGAGCGGGCAGCGTGACATGAGAGAAAACATGACAGATAGACGCTTCCTGCACTACTATGCTCGCAAGTAAGTGTCCCCAGATGTGCCCCATGCCCTGATGCCCTAATGTGCCCCATGCCCTGATGCCCTAATGTGCCCCATGCCCTGATGCCCTAATGTGCCCCATGCCCTGATGCCCTAATGTGCCCCATGCCCTGATGCCCTAATGTGCCCCATGCCCCATAATGTGCCCAGATGTGCTGTGCCCCATAATGTGCCCAGATGTGCTGTGTCCCCCATAATGTGCCCTGATGTGCTATGTGCCCCATAATGTGCCATAATGTGCCCTGATCTGCTATGTGCCCCATGATCTGCCCCATAATGTGCTATGTGCCCCATAATGTAAGACATACCCCGAAAGTAAGACATAGTGGGGCTTTTAGGGATAAAAAGAAAGTAAGACACACTGGTATAATATACATTCAGTGCTGGAGGTACACCCCTTGGCATAATAGACATTCAGTGCTGGAGGTACACCCCTTGGTATAATAGACATTCAGTGCTGGAGGTACACCCCTTGGTATAATATACATTCAGTGCTGAAGGTACACCCCTTGGCATAATATACATTCAGTGCTGAAGGTACACCTCTTGGCATAATAGACATTCAATGCTGAAGGTACACCCCTTGGTATAATAGACATTCAGTGCTGGAGGTACACCCCTTGGCATAATAGACATTCAGTGCTGAAGGTACACCCCTTGGTATAATACACATTCAGTGCTGGAGGTACACCCCTTGGCATAATATACATTCAGTGCTGAAGGTACACCCCTTGGCATAATAGACATTCAGTGCTGGAGATACACCCCTTGGCATAATAGACATTCAGTGCTGGAGGTACACCCCTTGGCATAATAGACATTCAGTGCTGGAGGTACACCCCTTGGCATAATAGACATTTAGTGCTGGAGGTGCCGGAACTATGTTCCCTCACGTTCCTGCTGAAAAAAAAGCCCTGTTTATTTCTAATATTTAACACCTGCGCAAATTATATAAAATCAATACGGGGAAGCAGCGATCTCTCAATGTATACACATTGACTAGATGGATAAAGATGTAATAGTAGCGCGCTAAACCTCTATAATCTGCATAAAAGATGTACCCAAATAAATGTGAAAACACTGAAAATTATTATTACTAAATATCAGCAAGAAATAATAACAATCACCAAAAATATTAATTATATATATAGTGCCAGTGCTCAGAATAAAGGTGAATCCATAAGACAAAATCTCATCACAGGAGATTTTTTTTTTGGGGGGGAGGCACCCCATTTTTTTTTTTATTCTGCTGTTATGAGATTTCATCTTATGGATTCACCTTTATTTTAAGCACTGGCACTTTATTTATAAATAATTCATATTTTGGTGATTAATTATTGATTTTTGCTGATCTTTAGGCCCCTTTCACACTGGGGCGGTTTTCAGGCGGTACAGCGCTAAAAATAGCGCCTGTACACCGCCTGAAAAAACCGGCCCCATTCACTCCAGTGTGAAAGCCGGCGGGCTTTCACACTGGAGCGGTGCGCTAGCAGGACGGTAAAAAAAGTCCTGCTAGCTGCATCTTTGGAGCGGTGTAGGAGCGGTGTATTTACCGCTCCTATACCGCTCGTTCCCATTGAAATCAATGGGAAACCGCGGGGATACCGCCCGCAAACCGCCGCTGCAGCGGCGGTTTGCGGAGGTTTTTAACCCTTTTGCGGCCGCTAGCGGGGGTTAAAACCACCCCGCTAGCGGCCGCATACCGCGGGTAAAGCGATGGTAAGCAGCGCTAAATATAGCGCTGCTTTACCGTCGCCGCCCCGCACCGCTCAGGTGTGAAAGCAGCCTTAGTAATAACTTTAAGTGTTTTCACATTTATTTGGGTACATACTTTACGCAGGTTATCGAGCTTTAGTTCGCTACTATTACATCTTTAACCTATTGTCATTTATTGTTTATGGCATTTCATAGTACAAATAGCAATTTATTTAAAGAGAAAGCACATTATTAGCTGTTGTCATTTATTGTTTACGATGTATTGAGCATATTACACAGTGGTGTTTGTGATTTTTTCTCTATTTAAATAGAGAGCGCAATATTTTTATTTATTTTTAAGTAAATGGAAAATACGTTTGAAAGATTGATCAAGCACCAGTGCACCAATTAAAATCCTTCGATAGTATTGGACCGCGCACTTGAAATCTATAGAAATCAAGTTTAGAATTGAAAAATAGGAACTGTTTGACCCATTCCGAACTTATGTGACGTACTGTAATGCCCCGTACACACGGTCGGAAATTCCGACCACAAAATCCGTCGGATTTTTTTGACGGATTTTGTCCGACACTGGTGTTGCATACACACGGTCGGACAAAATTGTCTGAAAATACGATCATTCTGAACGTGGTGACGTTCGTTGCGTACGACGGGACTACGTAGTGGCTAGTAGCCAATAGCTTTGGTCTTGTAATGTGATCTGAGCATGCGTGGCACTTTGTCCGTCGGAATTCGCTACACACGATCGGAAAAAGTCCGATAGGACTTTGTTGTCGGAAAATTTGAGAGCAGGATCTCAAACTTTTTCCGTCAGAATTTCCGACGGAAAAAGACGGATGGCGCCCACTCACGGTCGGAATTTCCGACAACATGGTCCGATAGGACATTTTCCGTCGGAAAATCCGATTGTGTGTATGGGGCATAAGAGACAAAAAACACAGAACTTAACTGCTTGCCTACCGTCCTATAGCATATTTACTGCTACAGGGCGGCCAAGCTGTGCAGAATCTCATATATATATATATATATATATATATATATATATATATATATATATATAGTTTTTATATATATATATATATATATATAATATATATATTAGGGCTGTGGAAATTAAAGATTAATTCCTTGATTAATCGATTAATTTTTTTGATTGATCAAAATTCTTTTGACCGATTAAAATTCTTTTGATTGGTACTCACCTCGCTGGCCTCCAGGTCTTCAGGGAGTTCCGTTGGAGACCCGGTGACGTCTGCTAATGAAGGGAAGGGGGGGAGGAGTCCGGTGACGTTGAAGTTCAGATTGAACGTAACGCGTACGGGGAGGAGCTATGCATGACGCCATCCGCTGCTGCCCTACGAAAACTGACACGATTGTCGGCTTTACATGCTGTGTTTTTATCATCTTTATGTGAGTAGTTTGTGTTTGTGTCATGGTTATGCAGTAATCTTCCCCTGTTTGCTTACCTCTCCTCCATGTGTTCAGACTAAGAGGCCAGCCACTCTCACCTGGTGGTTTTTATAACCTCTCCTCTAAGCATGGCTCCACCCCAGGCCCTATCAGGGGAACCTATATTAACCTGTGCACTGCAAGTCAGTGGTCCTGATCAACCATTGTGTATCCATGGTGTGTTCGGCTTCCTGGTTCCTGCTTGCCGTGTGCTTTATGTTTGTCTCCGTTAACGACCTTGGCGTGTTCTCAACGATTCCTGTCTGCTTGTGACCTTGACCCTTTGGCATGTCCCCGACCATCCCTGTTTGCCTGTGACCCTGAACCTTTGGCGTGTACTCTGTTGTTCCTGTCTGCTAGTTGCCCTGACCTCTGCCTTATCCCCTTACTATCTTTGTCGTTCCAGCCTGCTGCTTCCTTCTCCTGTAGTCTACTGTGAGCGTGAGCTGTGAGCCCCTGGGGGCCGCGACCTGGAGCCAGACTGCAGCGAAGTCCATCCTCACCACTAGAGGCTCTGGCGAACACCTGCTGGCTCTTAGACTCCGCGCCCTGGGGAATCTATGCTGTAGCTCCCACTGGGATCTGTGTTAATGATCCAGTAGACCTGTGTCCTGAATCTCCCTGGGTACAATCCGCAGCAGTCAGTCCTAAGGCCCACTACCTAGCGGTGCACTTCCAATTCCTACTGAGTGCACCTGTCACCTGGTCTCAGGTGACCTGACAGTTTGAACACAACAATTAAATCTTATACTTAAGCGGTGAGCACTTAGATCTTTTCTTTCTACCCATGACCTGGCGTCCTTACTGAGATCTAAGGAGACGTGAGAAGTTTATGGTCCGTGTTAACCCTTTTGATACCCGCTTGCATGACCACCTGTTTGCAGAGGGGTCCATGCCATAAGGTGAGAGTCATTAGTTAGACAGGAGGTGGAGGGATTGTCACGCTACTGTGGAAAAAAAATGACTTACGTCAGTGCTACAGTTTGAATATAAAACATATTTGTGTGAACTGTGAAGTTAAGTCATGGATTGTGGAAACTAACTAGTGTCGGGTGATTGTATATAGTGTATACCACATTTACCACTGACTAATGCAGAGTTGCAATGCAAGGAGATCAGCTAAAAGTAGTTGGATCTGTATGTGCGTGATAATTAATCGAATTAGTCGATTAATCGATTAAAAAAAATCGATTAATCGAACAAGAAAATTTTAAATACAGTAAATATATATATATATATATATATATATATATATATATATATATATATATATTATATATACACCGTATTTATCAGCGTATAACACGCACCGGCGTATAACACGCAGCCCAAGTTTAGGAGGGCATTTTAAGGAAAAAAAGTTTTAGGAGGGAAGTTTAGGGAAAAAAAACCTTACATTTAAGCTTCATTTGCAGCTTGCCCAGCATCATTTGGAGCTTGCCCAGCGTCATTTGCAGCCTTGCCCAGTTTTATTTGCAGCTTGCCCAGTGTCATTTGCAGCTTGCCCAGTGTCATTTGCAGCTTGCCCAGTCTCATTTGCAGCTTGCCCAGTGTCATTTGCAGCTTGCCAGCGTCATTTGCAGCCTTGCCCACGTTTAAATTTCCCGCCGCCGAGACAGACCGCGCGAGTGCCGCCGAAAAAGACCGAAGCACCGCCAAAAAAGACCGAATCGCCGCCAAAAAAGACCGAGCCGGCTGTTCGGCTCCGCTCGCAGTCCCGCCTCCCTGCTGTTTCGGGAGCGAGCGCAGGGAGGCGGGACTGCGAGTGGAGCCGGCTCGGTTTTTTTCTGCGGCGCTTTGGTCTTTTTCGGCGGAGCTGCGGCCTTTTTCGGCGGCGCTTCGGTCTTTTTCGGCGGCAATTTTTTTGTCACTTTTTTGGGGGGGGATCGGCATATAACACGCACCCACGACTTTCCCACGATTTTAAGGGGGGAAAAGTGCGTGTTATACGCCGATAAATACGGTATATATATATATATATATATATATATATATATATATATATTTTTATATATATCTTTATATATATATATATATTTATATATATATTTATATATACGTGACTCTGCACTTCTGGTTAGGGGGCGCACGCCACCAGTGCACCACTTCTGCTGTGATTTGTCACAGAAGAAGCCGATCAGCGGGTGATAGCCAATGGATGTCCACATGCACCCGCTGATCGCAGAGGAGAGACATAGGACGGAGCTCTGCCTTTGTAAACAAGGCAGAGCTCCGTCTTGCCAGGGGGGAAGTGATGGATTTATTTTTCCCTACAAAGCAGGGAAAGAAAATCCATCACATTCCTAAATAAAAGCATCACACATAGTACTCACAAATACTGGCTAGGCACACATTTAACCCTTTGATTGCCCTAGATGTTTAACCCCTTCCCAGCCAGTGTCATTAGTACAGTGACTGTGTATATTTTTAGCACTGATCACTTTGTAGTGTCACTGGTTCCCACAAAGTATCAAAAGTGTCAGTTAGTGTCAGAATACCCGTCGCAATATCGCAGTCCCACTATAAGTATGGTGAAGGTGATCGTCTCAAATTAAAATCTGCAAAGATTTTTTCTGGGACGGACAATTTCATTTTTACATCTGCTTACTCTCACTGACAAAGTGGACTCTCTGCTTATCTTCACTATTTAAGTGGACTTTTTAGCAATCTTAAAATATTTGGATTGTTTGAAGAAGAAACCTCAAAAAGTGGGACTATACCGGCAACAAGATAAACCATATAGGCTACATAGAATAATTTTATAATTTATATTTGGATTGTTTAGCGCTACTAAAGTTATGGTATTTACAGTGGTGTGAAAAAGTGTTTGCCCCCTTCCTCATTTCCTGTTCCTTTGCATGTTTGTCACACTTAAAGCGGGAGTAAACCCGCTGACATTTTTTTTTTTTTTTTTTACACCTGTAAGGGAAAAGGCATAATGAGCTAGTATGCACCGCATACTAGCTCATTATGAAATACTTACCTTAGAACGAGGCGTCGGTAACTCACCCGGTCCACGCCGAGGTCGCTGACATGTTGCCTCGGCGTGTCTTCCGGGTATCGCGACTCCAGCGCTGTGAGTGGCTGGAGCCGCGATGTCGTCACTCCCGCGCATGCGCACGGGAGACTTCGTCCCGGCAGGGTTCGTATTCTGCCGGCCTTTCAGACGAGAATCCCCCGTGCGCATGCGCCGCTGCAGTCAGCGGCGTATTGCACGGGGAATATCTCCTAAACCGTAAAGGTTTAGGAGATATTTTTTGTACCTACAGGTAAGCCTCATTACAGGCTTACCTGTAGGTGAAAGTGGAAAATGTGACTTTACTTCCACTTTAAGTGTTTCGGAACATCAAACCAATTTAAACAATAGTCAAGGACAACACAAGTAAACACAAAATGCAATTTGTAAATGAAGGTGTTTATTATTAAAGGTGAAAAAAAAATCCAAACCATCATGGCCCTGTGTGAAAAAGTGATTGCCCCCTAAACCTAATAACTGGTTGGGCCACCCTTAGCAGCAACAACTGCAACCAAGCGTTTGCGATAACGTGCAATGAGGCTTTTACAGCGTCCTGGAGGAATTTTGGCCCACTCATCTTTGCAGAATTGTCCTAATTCAGTTACATTAGAGGGTTTTCGAGCATGAACGGCCTTTTTAAGGTCATACCACAACATCTCAATAGGATTCAGGTCTGGACTTTGGCTAGGCCACTCCAAAGTCTTCATTTTGTTTTTCTTCAGCCATTCGGTGGTGAACTTGCTGGTGTGTTTAGGATCATTGTCCTGCTGCAGAACCCAAGTTCGTTTCAGCTTGAGTACACGAACAGATGGTCGGACATTCTCCTTCAGGATCTCTTGGTAGACAGCAGAATTCATAGTTCCTTTTATCACGGCAAGTCTTCCAGGTCCTGAAGCAGCAAAACAGCCCCAGACCATCACACTACCACCACCATATTTTACTGTTGGTATAATGTTCTTTTTCTGAAATGCAGTGTTCCTTCTACGCCAGATATACTTGGACACACACCTTCCAAAGAGTTCCACTTTTGTCTCATCGGTCCACAGAATGTTGTCCCAAAAGTCTTGGGGATCATCAAGATGTGTTGTGGAGAAATTGAGACGAGCTTTGATGTTCTTTTTGCTCAGCAGTGGTTTTCTCCCTGGATGAGTCGTCGCTGCGCTCTTGGGGTAGTTTTGGGCGGCCGGCCACTCCTGGGAAGGTTCACCACTGTTCCATGTCTTCGCCATTTGTGGATAATGGCTCTCACTGTGGTTCGCTGGATTCCCAAAGCTTTGGAAATGGCTTTATAACCCTTTCCAGACTGATAGATCTCAATTACTTTCTTTCTCAATTGTTCCTGAATTTCTTTGGGTCTCGGCATGATGTGTAGCTTTTAAGGATCTTCTGGTGGACCTTACTGTGTCAAGCAGCTCCTATTTAAGTGATGCCTTGATTGTGAACAGGTGTGGCAATAATCAGGCCTGGGTGTGGCTAGAGAAATTGAACTCAGGTGTGGACAACCACAGTTATAGTATGTTTTAACAAGGGGGGCAATCACTTTTTCACACAGGGCCATGATGGTTTGGATTTTTTTTCACCTTTAATAATAAACACCTTCATTTACAAATTGCATTTTGTGTTTACTTGTGTTGTCCTTGACTATTGTTTAAATTGGTTTGATGTTCCGAAACACTTAAGTGTGACAAACATGCAAAGGAACAGGAAATGAGGAAGGGGGCAAACACTTTTTCACACCACTGTATTTGCTTTGACATATTTCTGGTTTAGTGTTTTTTTATTATAGCAGCTGCTTATGTTATTTTAAATAACAATCTTTGTATGAGCGCTGAGGGAGAAATATTGATCGATTGTTTGATTATTTCTCGTTTTTTGCCATGTAGCAGAATACATATTGGCCTAAATTTATTAGGAAATTCGATTTTTTACATTTTTTTTTAATTATTATTATTAATAATTATTATTATTTTATTTTTTTATTTATTTTATATTTAGATATGTTTTATAGCAGAAAGTAAAAAATATGTTTTTTTTTTCAAAATTGTCGGAATTTATTTTGTTTATAGCGAAAAAATTAAAAATACCACCAAAAAAAAAAGCTTTATTTGTGGGAAAAAAATGACATAAATTTTATTTGGGTACAGCGCTGCATGACCGCAGCAATTGTCAGTTAAAGTAACAGAAAAAGAATTGCCCGGTCATGAAGGGGGGGGGGAAATCTTCCAGAAGTCAAGTGGTTAATAAACCCTTTCCCATCTCTTCTCAGCAGCCCTTAAAGTGGGTCTTAAGGCCGGGAGACGGGATCAGCCTTCCTGATGATGTGATCACTGTGATTGGCTTTTACAGTGGTCACATGATCAGGAGTCTGTGCTGCCGGCTTCCAAACATAAACAGGGACTGGGAGTAAACCTCAGCTCCAATGGACGCAGTTGCGCGGCGTGTGGGCGTTAAGGCCCACCCTCTCTGCCACCACACATATTCGTTACATGGTTGGCAAGAGGCTAAGAGGGTATCTACATAATGACATACATGTACAATAGTATTTTCATTTCTGGTACAAAATAAGCAACACGCGTCTGAAAATTTAAAAATTCTTTTTAACAAAAGGTATTTCTATGTACAAATTCATATTTTATGGTATTCACAACATTAATATGTTACATTCCAAAATCGAATTTCTAAAATCTGTGAATGCTGTATGTGTTATAAAAAAAATATATATCACCCCCCACCAGTCCAAAACGAATAAAATAAACTGTTTAAC
This sequence comes from Lithobates sylvaticus, assembly GCA_028564925.1. Classification (NCBI taxonomy): domain Eukaryota; kingdom Metazoa; phylum Chordata; class Amphibia; order Anura; family Ranidae; genus Lithobates; species Lithobates sylvaticus. The sequence goes on along the minus strand of CM053037.1, from coordinate 172,891,098 downwards.
AATCTATAACGGCATGAAAGATCATTTAATGCACCATACGCTTATCATATTGATCCATCTACTCTCCTACAATTTGATTTTCTATCCAGACTGGTTAGAATCATTTTGATGACATTGATTGGCTAGATAATTGATAGATGACACAGTATGTATTTTCAATCATTTTCTGATTCAGTTGTTTTGTCCAATTCTGATACGCTTGATCAGATCATTACATGGGGCCACCACCAATGGTCCTAAGCTACACAGGTGAGTAAAGCGATTCCAAAGGAAAAAATGTATTTAAAAAAAAATAACAAACATGGGATACTTCTCTGCTCTGTACGATCCTCTTTTATTTAGGGTCGCCCCCCCCCCCCCCCCCCCCCCCCCCCCCCCCCCCCCCACGCCCCCCCCCCCCCCCCCCTCCTTCAGTAGATAGGTAAAAGAAGAACCAGAAAAAAGGTTAATCTTGGAGGCCAAGGGAATGGAGTTTTTTGAGTGATCGACTGTATCAAAGTAACCAAAAAGGTCCCTAAGGAAAAAGGATGAGATAAAGTTGTAGGCGACACTGAAGGTGGAGTGAGATAAGCAAAAGAAGAACCAGCAAAATGCAGAATCTTTGAGGCCAAGGAAACAGAGTTTTTCAAGAAGGAGCGGGTGGTCAACTGTATGAAAGGAAACAAAAAGGTCCCTAAGGAAAAAGGAAGAGGATGATATCCAGTTGTTGGTGACATTGAAGGTGCGGTGTGATAGGTAAAAGAAGAACCAGCAAAAGGCAAAGTCTTGGAGGCCAAGGGAATGGAGTTTTTTGAGAAGGTGCGGGTGGTCAACTGCATCAAAGGAAACAAAAAGGTCCCTAAGGAAAGAGGAAGAGGATGGTATAGAGTTGTTGGTGACACCGAGGGTGGGGTGCGATAGATAAAAGAAGAACCAGCAAAAGGCAAAGTCTTGGAGGCCAAGGGAATGGAGTTTTTTGAGAAGAGCGGGTGGTCAACTGTATCAAAGGAAACAAAAAGGTCCCTAAGCAAAGAGGAAGAGGATGGTATAGAGTCGTTGGTGACACTGAGGGTGGGGTGCGATAGGTAAAAGAAGAACCAGCAAAAGGCAAAGTCTTGGAGGCCAAGGGAATGGAGTTTTTTGAGAAGGAGCGGGTGGTCAACTGTATGAAAGGAAACAAAAGGGTCCCTAAGGAAAGAGGAAGAGGATGATATCCAGTTGTTGGTGACAATGAGGGTGGGGTGTGATAGGTAAAAGAAGAACCAGCAAAAGGCAAAGTCTTGGAGGCCAAGGGAATGGAGTTTTTTGAGGAAGAGTGGGTGGTCAACAGTATCAAAGGAAGCAAAAAGGTCTAAATACTAATGCCGCGTACACACGACCAGACTTTCCGGCAGACTAGGGCCGATGGAATCAGTCCGTCGGACAATCTGATCGTGTGTGGGCTAATCCGATCGTTTTTCGTTTAACCACTTCGCAACCAGGCCAATTCTGACATTTCTCTCCTACATGTAAAATTCATAATTTTTTTGCTCGAAAATTACATAGAACCCCCAAACATTATATATGTTTTTTTAGCAAAGACCCTAGAGAATACAATGACGCTCGTTGCAACTTTTTATCTCGCATGGTATTTGCGCAGCAATTTTTCGAACACGTTTTTTTCAGAACAAAAACGATTTCATGCTTAAAAAAAAACCAAACAATAAAGTTAGCCCAATTTTTTTTGCATAATGTGAAAGATTAAGATACGCCGAGTAAATAGATACCCAACATGTCACGCTTCAAAGTTGCACGCACTCGTGGAATGGCGCCAAACTTTGGTATTTTAAAATCCCCATAGGCGATGCTTTAACATTTTTTACTGGTTATATGTTTTGAGTTACAGAGGAGGTCTAGGGCTAGAATTATTGCTCTCGCTCTAACGTTCGCGAGGATACCTCACATGTGTGGTTTGAACACCGTTTTCATATGTGGGCGGGCTTACGTATGCGTTCACTTCTGCGTACAAGCTCACGGGGACAGGGGCGCTTTAAAATTTTTTTTTTTTTTTTTTTTATTATTGTTAATTTGACTTTTATTTTTTAAATTTGACAGTTAAAAAAAAAAAAAAAAAAAAATTTGATTACTTTTATTCCTATTACAAGGAATGTAAACATCCCTTGTAATAGGAATATTACCTGATCGGACCTATTAACAGTGAGATATGGGGTCAATAAGACCCCACATCTCACCTCTAGGCTGGAAAGCCTAAAATAAAAAAAAAAAAAAAAAAAACGATCACCGCTTCCCAGCGGAGGCGGCGCCGTTATTCGAATGCAGAGGCCGGGCGTGACGTCATCACATCGCGCCCGGCCTCCGAACGATCATAGAGACTCCGGCGACCATCTGGTCCGCCGGAAATCTCTATAGTGATCATCCGGTGCCGGCGGTTCCTGTGTCCGACTCACCGATGGAAGCGGTGAGTCGGTAGAAGCACCGGAGGGCGGCGGGAGGGGGGGGCGTCCCCTCCCGCCGCCCATAAGAACGATCAAGCGGTGGAACAGCCGCTATGATCATTCTTATGGTGCAGGGAATCGCCGGCTGAAACCGGCAATATCTGAATGATGTCTGTGGCTACAGGCATCATTCAGATATACCCCCGCAAACCGGAGGCCGTCATATGACGGCCGACGGTCGGGAAGTGGTTAAAAAACCAGACGGACCTAAAAATAGAACATGTTTCGAATCTGTCCGACGGACTCAATTCCTATCGGTAAAACCGTTTGTCTGTATGCTGGTCCG
>CM053037.1:172860151-172887870 GCA_028564925.1 Lithobates sylvaticus | reverse complement strand
AGGGGGTAAGCATGACAGCCAAGCGATTGGCATTTAAGCCTGTAAAACCAACAATGGTTGTCAGGTGTTTTCCTGACATGGTAGCGTACATGTGATAGTATTATGCCATAAATTGGTGCAGGAAAGGAAAATTACGTGCAGGGATCTGTTATTTCCGGGAGCCGCTGAGAGCAAAGCTGCCCCTTGTAAACACACAAGGTTTCTGTGTTTCTAAGTAACAGCGGAGAACCAGAGTGGAGGGTGAGAGCCAGAGGTGGGACCTCATTTTAAAAAGGTATGCGGGTACGAGTGAGGAGCCCCGAACGCACAACATTAATTATGAGATTGCGCTGTAGACTTTATTTGTGGATGTTTGCGATCCCCCTTTTAATGCTGTGTAGCGGCCATAACCCAGAGGGGCGGCCTTGACTTTTCTGGGCTTACCAATTACCTCCACATAGCTCGTCTTTCATTGTCTAGGGGTTCCCAGGGTTAGTACCCAGTAACTTCAGAAGCTGACACACAAAAGTCCTTTTGAGGATTTTTATCTTGCAGGGGTAACATCCAACAGTAAAACAGTCTCAGGTGGGAATAGAGGGCACGGGTGATAAAACTCAGGCACTTTGAATGAATGAATGAATGATTTGTATAGCGCTGCAACTGCGAACTGAATCGCCTCAAGGCGCTTTTCTGCTCTTGTTGTGATGCCATGTTTAGAAGAGGTGGGTCTTGAGTTTTCTTGGTTTCTTGATGGTTTCTTGATGGTTTTCTTCCAAGCGGATGTTGTTTGGTAGAGCATTCCATAGCCGAGGTCCCTGTACTGCGAATCTTCATTCTCCATTCGATTTGTAGTGGGCTTTGGGGATGAGAAGTTTTTTGGTTTGAGCCTTTAAACTGCTCACATCCACTGAATGTCTCTAGTTAGCCCAGAGAGTAGCCACTCGCAACTGGGTGCTTCACTGCTGGATAAACATCTAACCAGAGATTTAGCAGCCAACATGTGATCCGGAATCTTAGCAAAGTCTCTGCCACAGACTAGATTGTAACTGAAGATAAATAGGAACCTTTCCCACAGTACCTGGATCTCTCAGCCTTCTTGGCGATACTGTGGGAAGTGTGGATTCTCTAGTGTCCATACAACTCAGCTCCCAGGCTCTTACCGAGCAGCCAGCTTCTTGGCCCTCCTCCGAAGAGTCTTCCCCTGGTCACTTGTACGAGTTGCCGTGTCCTTCCAATACCGAGAGCACACCAGGACACCTCAGAATCCTCCTTCAGTTACTGGGCCTCGAACTAGCCAGTTCCAAGGCTCGGGAACGGACGGATCCCCACCCTTAGACCATAAGGGCCTCTGGGGCTGGTCAGGGTGACCATGCTTGCGGGGATGGCAGACACTCCTGTGTCCGGGACCAGGAATCAAAGCAGCAGCCGAACCCTGAACACTTGACTTCAGCACCTTAAATACCCCTTCCCAGACTATGCAGCGGTGCCAGGCGCGCCCACTGATTGGCTCCAGGAAAGATTGGTACCCAACACGTCCAACCAGGCTTGGTTCTCAGCCTGTCACAGGTGCCTCACTGCACCTATGACCAGGTGGAACTTCAGTACAGCCCAGCCAGACTGATGCCAAAGTAAAAACCTGTACAATTAACCCCCAGAACTCTGTTACAGTTCTGGAAAACTAAATTTACACTTGCATAGCGCACACTTTAGTAAGGTGTCGGTGCTACAGCTGTTTAGAAAAATTTGCTGCCATTATTAGCAACATTCAAAGCAATTTGCAGCCAGTTTTCTAAAGAGGGTCACACGTCATCTACACAGGTATCAGCTCTCACTCCCACTTGTTGTCCAATTGAAATAATAGTGTAAGTTTCTTTAATGAACTTTCCGAAACGTTAGAAAAAAAAAAAAAAAGATATTTATTAAAGCATGAATTTATATCAATATAATACAATTTTAAATAAAATAAAAAATGTTTCCAAAAAAAAAAAAAAAAAAGGACAGCTGCGACTTCTAGGTACATCTAGGGTGGCTGCTGGGGGTTCATTTTCATTTGTTGACTCCAGGAATCTTCAAGCTGGGATAAAAGTGGCAGCAGAAGACCATCGAGGACAGCCAGACCCTTCCAGGAGCACCGCAGACCGCTGAAAGTTCAATGAGATGTCAGTCACCACACACTACTGATACATACTAATGATGTCCATATTGAGTAAACTTATAGTATTACTTTGCAGGAGGCCCTGTAAGTCTTAATTTACAACAAGGATTTTGTTGTCGGAAAATTTGAGATCCAGATCTCAAATTTTGTTTGTCGGAAATTCCGACTGAAAATGGCCGATGGAGCCTACAAGCTCCCATCGAAGATTTACCGTGGGAAAATCCGACTGCGTGTATGTGGCATAACACAACCTGCCTCTCCCCTATGCAGTGTCAAAACAGCAATCACCAAGCCTAACTACAACTAGAAACATATATGAGACTGCGTAACCAGGCTGATGACCTGACTTTCCTTCACTGTAGTTAAGAAATAAAGCAAGGTCACCTCCCCGCCCCCAGCCTGTGACTGAACAGTAAAGGAGCATCAGAAGACTGATGAGCTCATCAACCTGCTATCCCCTCCTATCAGTCCCTCCTGATGTGCCCCATCATTGGTGTCATTGGGCCCCATTGTTTGTGTCATTGGAAGGAACTGTGCCCCATCATTGATGTTATTAGTAGGAATTGCACCCCATCATTGGTGTCTTTGAGGGTACTGTAGCCTAATTGATGTCAGTGAATAAAATAGTGCCTCAAGAGCCCGACAAAAGCACGCAAAGGGCCACATCTGGCCCCCCCCCAGCCTCAATTTGGAGACCACTGCTTTACTCAGTAGGCCGCAAAAGCGGCATTTACCTGCCTAGACACAACTGAGGTGCCAAAGAGGCTGAAGACCTGACCGTCCTTTAAAATATTTAAGAAATACAGCTAGGTCATCTCCCTGCTCCCAGCCTGTGACTGGACAGTTAAGGAGCAGCAGAAGACTAATGAGCTTATCTATCCACTTGCTGACCACCTAACGTACTAGTACGGTGGCATATCGGCCTCCCAGCGCTGGATCACATGTCCAGTATGTGATCTGTGCGCCCGGTCAGGGGGCGTGCGCCCGCCGGCCTGGCTATGCTGTGATTTGTCACAGCACAAGCGAATCCGTGGGTCTCGGCCAATGATTGGCCGCCGACACCCGCTGATTGGCTCAGTGATTGTAAATAATACAGAACTCTGTTCACTGAAAAACAAGATCCTTAGTAAAAGCAGCACATATCACACTCATTACACATAGTCAGACACACGTTTAACTCTTTAATCGCCCCTAGATGTTAACCCCTTCCTACCCGGTGTCATTAGTGCAGTGACAGTGCATTGATCGCTGTAATAATGTCACTGGTGGCAGTTAGTCAGTTACCCCCAGTGTCAGTTAGTGTCAGATTGCCCGCCGCAGTCCTATTATAAGTCGCTGATCACCATCATTAGTAAACAAAACAAAAAAAAAAAAATGAAATAAAAATTCCACTATACAGTATATCCCATAGTTGGTAGATGCTATAACAGTCAGACAAACCAATCAATATACACTTATTGGGTTTTTTTTTTTTTGGTTTATTCTTTAGCAGAATACATTTTTGCCAAAATTTAGGAAGAAATTCGATTTTTTTTTATTAGATATGTTTTATAGCAGAAAGTAAAAAAATATATATATTTTTTTTTTCTCTCAATTTTCGGTCTTTTTTCATATATATATTGCAATTAATGAAAAACCCAGTGGTGATCAAATATCACCAAAAGAAAGCTCTATTTGTGTGAAAATAATTATATCAATTTTGTTTGGGTACAGCATTTCATGACCGCACAGTTAAAGCGGAGCTCCACCCTAAAGTGGAACTTCTGCTCATCGGAACCCTACCCCCCTCCGGTGCCACAATTGGCACCTTTCAGGGGGGAGGGGGGTGCAGATACCTGTATAATACAGGTATCTGCACCCACTTCCGGGCATAGATAGCCGCAGATTCTGCGGCTATTACGCCACTTCCTGCAGGGCTCCCGCTGTCTGCTGGGAAACACACGGATCCCAGAGACAGCAGGAACCGTTCTTATTGCGCAGCGCGACTCGAGCATGCGCAGTAGGGAACCGGGGAGGGAAGCCGCAAGGCTTCACTTCCTGATTCCCATACCGAAGATGGCGGCGGCAGCACCCGAGAGCCGGTCGACATATCGGCTTCAGGTGCCGACATCGCGGGCGCGCAGCAGCTGCAGTATTTGTAGCTGCTGACTTAAAAAAAAAATAAATAAATTTCGCCGGACTCTCTCTTTAAAGTACTGTGGTGCTGAATAGCAAAAATTGCCCCCCCCCCCCCCCCCCCCGTCACAAAGGGGGTAACATTTTCTGGAGTTCAAATGGCTATCTGCTCTCTCCTCCTGTCAGTCCCTCTTGTAAACTGAATCTGTTACTTTATGATTGGACAGTGAAGGATCAGCGGATAACTGATGAGCTCAGCTCTCTGCTCTTTCCTCCTGTCAGTCCCTCTTGTAAACTGAATCTGTTACTTTATGATTGGACAGTGAAGGGCTGATGAGCTCAGCTCTCTGCTCCTGTCAACAACAAAATTACAGAACACATAAAGCAGCCATAGCAGCACAGGAGACCTTCCTTACTTGTGATCTAACACCAGCAGCCCATCCTTCTGCAGCTCTCTCAAATCCTGGGATGTATCAAACAAGTCCTGTAAGCCGAGTGCAGAGCTGAGTGATTTCCAGTGCTGTGTAAAAAGAACAAGTGGAGGGTTACATCTCAGCTCAAGCCAATTCAGATATTTCCATGCATGGGCATCAGTGTAAGAAGGTCAAAGTGCATATAAACCCCAACAATGCACTTCTCTTGTTTTCTCCCTTTTGGTTTGTTAGAAGAGTTTTGTTATGTCTGTTGATCCTGCCAGTAATCTAGTCAGTGGAAACCTTCCTGTGCTGCACTCATATCAGTTACATTGTTCCCATTTCTCTGGGTGGACTACAGAACTTCTCCTCCCTATGGTTTGGAGATGTGAAAAAGGGGAAGGTGTTCTGTAGTCCAGTCCTTGGGAGACAACAGTGCTCCTCCAAAGATTCAGTACAAAGAGTAAATGTAAATGTAGGACAGTTAATGTGTAACTGACAGGATCAGCAGGTGAGAATATAGAAAAAAAAAAAAGCAAGAAAAGATAACTAATGCAGCCACCACAGCTAAAGATTGATAAGCTTCAGAACAATACATATTTGCTTTAAATCAGTGGTCTCCAAACTGCGTCCCTTTGCTTGCTTTTATCCGGTCCTTAGGGCACCATTTTATTTACTGACACCACTGAAGGGCACAATTCCTCCCAATGACACCAACGCCCCAACAACGGGGCAAAATTCCTACCAATGAAATCAACGATGGGGCACAGTACCTCCCAATGACACCAACGTCCCAACAATGGGGCAAAATTTCTACCAATGACATCAACAATGGGGCACAGTTCCTTCCAATGACACCAACGCGCCGACAATGGGGCAAAATTCCTACCAATGACATCAACGATGGGGCACAGTTCCTCCCAATGACACCAATGCACCAACAATGGGGCAAACGTCCTACCAATGACATCAACAGTGGGGCACAGTTCCTCCCAATGACACCAACGCCCCAACAATGGGGCAAAATTCCTCCCAATGACATCAACGGTGGAGCACAGTTCCTCCCAATGACACCAATGCCCCAACAATGGGGCAAAATTCCTACCAATGACATCAACAGTGGGGCGCAGTTCCTCCCAATGACACCAACGCCCCAACAATGGAGCAAAATCCCTACCAATGATATCAACGATGGGGCACAGTTCCTCCCAATCACACCAATGCCCCTACAATGGGGCAAACGTCCTACCAATGACATCAACAATGGGGCACAGTTCCTCCCAAAAGACACCAACGCCCCAACAATGGGGCAAAATTCCTACCAATGACATCAACGATGGGGCAAAGTACCTCCCAATGATGCCAACGCCCCAACAATGGGGCAAATTTCTACCAATGACATCAACAATGGGGCACAGTTCCTCCCAATGACACCAACGACGGGGCCCAATGGCACCAATGATGGGGCCCAATTCCTCCCAATGACACCACCAAAGGGTCACAATTCCTTCCAATGACACCAATGATGGGGAATTGTTTACTCTCGCTGATACTGGGACATTTTGTACTCCCGCTGGCCACAGTCTGGCCCCCCTAAAGTCTGCAGGACAGTAAACTGGCCCTTTGGAAAGTTTGGAGACCCCTGCTTTAAATCATCAGCTTACTTACAGTATCACTCACAGGCTACGTTCACACTGTGCGCAAAATGATGCGCTTTCCCAACACACTGTCAGGGCTGGGCCCTTCCTTCTCTGTGTTTAGGTTGCTCAGCTGTCGATCAATTGAACTCATCGTTCCACTGTGGCTCACCTGTTGATCATCTCCTGCTCGTCAGTCAAGCCCACAGGAAGCCCTTCCTGGCTTTTTAAACTGCCTGGTTCATTTCTTCAATTGCCTTTGCCAAACATATCTGGAGACTCTCTGCGGTGTTCCTGTTGAAGACTTGCCTGGCTGATGTCCCTTCTGGTTCCTGATCCTGTCTACTGCCTCTGACTACGCTGATCTCGGGCTTCCTGATTTCCTGGCTTGTTCTGACTACACGATTTGGCTACAAAACCCTGGCTATGTTTTGACTATGTTTACCAGTTGTACTATTTTTACCATCTTATTATTAAAAGGTGTGATTTTTACTGCATTTTCTGTCTCTGTCCGTTTCATGGTTCCTGACACACACACAGAAATGTGCTGCCCTTTAGCACAGTTGTCATCAACCCTGTCCTCAGGGCCCACTAACAGGTCAGGTTTGCAAGATAACTGAAATACATCCCAGCTGATGTCATTTGATGCTCAGTGATTGCAGTATTCTAGTCTGCATCTCCCCAAGGTAATACATAAAACCTGACCTGTTAGTGGGCCCTGAGGACAGGGTTGATGACCACCGATTTAGCAGACATGCAGTGGTGCCATTTATTCTTAATGGAACTATCAATTCTTAATGGCGCCCTCACGCATCTGCTAATGTGTGTACCAAAATGCCTAGTGCCAGCACCATGTGTTTTTTTGGGAAATTTGTGAAAGGGTCAGGGACTTGGCATTTCTTGCGAGCAGGGCCGCCTATTAAAATGAATGGGCTACCCTACATGTGATGTGCATGAACGTGTGCGTGGTCCATTGCACCTGCATGGTGTGAATGGAGCCTTCTATGGCAAGTTGTCCTAGTGGTAGCCAGTACCACAGTCCTTCTCACAAGGCCGTAAGGACTCGTTCACATGGGGTATGTTGAGTTGCATTGATCTGAATTAATCAATGCCGAGGACACTGAGAAAACAATTGTGTGTGCTGGCATGCTTTAGATAAAAATGCTGGCGTGCATTGCATAAAAATGCTGGCGTGCATTGCGTAAAAATGCTGGCGTGCATTGCGTAAAAATAAACCTCCTACACAATCCAAAAACAAACTTATTTCATATGCTACAAAATAGATCAGTGCTATATAAATGTCCCTTATGTTTAAAACACTCTCACCTTGTGGGGTATCCCAGTGTCCATTCTTAAACCCAGTATTAACATTTCTGATAACCTAAAAAGTAAAAATCAAAGAAAAAAAAAAACACAGAGTCAGTCTCTCCAAGTTACGTTTTTTCTGAAACTATCGTTTTCAACAAAGGAAGCTGCCATCTTGGCCTCTGTTGGCCTAAACTTCAACTGCCATGATTCTGCACATGTGATCAGTTATGACACCAGACATTGGATGGTTTGACAGTTTGGTTGGGAGTACAACCAATGTGACAGTTATATTCCTGGCATGTTTTTTTGAAACTGTTATATTGATGGGTTTACTTCCGCTTTAAAGGGGTTGTAAACCTTTGTGTTTTTTCACCTTAAATGCATCCTATGCATTAAGGTGAAAAAAACACCTGGCAGTGCCTGGCCTCCCAGCCCTCCCGTTTTACTTACCTGAACCCTGGAACTTGACCCACAGGGACGCGCTGTCTCTATGCCTGGGGTTCTCGGCTCTTAATTGGATAGATTGATAGCAGAGCAGCCATTGGCTCCTGCTGCTGTCAATCAAATCCAATGATGCGGGCGCCGGGGGGGGTGGGGCCGAGTCCTGCATTCGGCCTCTATGGATGCCGAATGATGGACTCGGCAGTGCACCCGCAAGGTAACCCTCTCGGGGGAAGTGCTTCTCCTAGAGGAATATCTGATGTGGGGAGAACCGCTGGGGGACCCCAGAAGACGAGGTTCGGGGCCAAAAAAACTAGCTGCACAGTGGCGGTAAGCATGATATTATGATAGTATGATATTTTTTTTTTTCTTTACCTTTACAATCACTTTAAACTTATTAAAAATGTCCCCCCCCCCCCCCCCCAGAATCAGGGACGGTACTTACAATGAATGAAAACTGTCCTTTGTGCTGGTGGCTGCCGTGATCGTGGAATCTCCATTCATCTGCCTCCAAGATACACCCGCAGCCATAATCTTCAGGTGCTGCAGGGGTTAATACAAGCGGCTGCACCAGTCACAGGCCGTGCCAACTATGCCCATCCTCTCCGCATCCCTCCTCCATTCATAGAAGCCATACTACCAATTCCCCCCATTGAAAAGAGCTCTAATAATGGAGGACTAGAAAATGAATAAAAGCTCTGGCTTCTCCATTCATAAATTGCTTTTCATTGTGGGAACTGATAATTCAGCTTTTGAGAAAGGAGTAGGGGTGCAGAAAGGGCGGGCATAGTTGACACTTTTGACAAGTGCCTGTGATAGGTGCAGCTGCTCATACTAACCCTTACAGCACCAGAAGATCATAGCCCAGAGTATCCAGGGGGGGGCGGTGGAGGGACAATTTCAAATAAGGGGCACTTTTCATTCACTGCAAGTACGGTTTCTGGTGCTGAAAAAAAAAAAATGACTAAACCTAAAGTTTTACCTGTTAGGAATTACATGAAATTTGATGAAAAGTAGTATACTAACACATCAAAGTCACTTTGTTCAGTCGCTTTTCGAGTGCCATGTCCATTGGCGATCACCTCCTTCATCCAAGGTTCTGGTTCCAAGGTCTGTATACGCGCTTCCCTCCTTTTCCTCCCGCCGGCCCGAGGTACAAACCGCCCATGAGCACCTATGAAGGTTAGCAGAAAAATATGGAGCCTTCATTGCAACACTACCATCAATATTGACTATACCAGTGATGGCCAACCTTGGCACCCCAGACGTTTTGGAACTACATTTCCCATGATGCTCAACTACACTGCAGAGTGCATGAGCATCATGGGAAATGTAGTTCCAAAACATCTGGGGTGCCAAGGTTCGCCATCACTGGACTATACTGTCTGCAGACCAAAGCCTCGTACACACGATCGGATTTTCATCTATTGTGTGATGACAGGCTGTTAGGCTGTTTGCCTAAAATTCCGACCATTAGTACACTCCATCAGACAATTGTTGGCCAACTTTTCGCCAACAAATGTTTGGATGGCAGGCTAGTGAATTTTTGGCGGACAACGGTCTGTTGTCAGATTTTCCTATCATCTGTACACAAGTCTGTCACACAAAAGTCCAAAATACAAACACGCATGCTCAGAATCAATGCTCATCAAACACGACATTAGGAGAAGGTGCCCAAAGGGTGGCGCCCAAGAGCTGAAATTCCACATACGTCACTACGTTCGTGTTTGTTGGCCGACAATTGTGTACCGTTTGTATGCAAGACAAGTTCACGGCACGCGTCCTTCGGACAAAAGTCTGACACTTTGTTGGCCAACAATCCGATCGTGCCTACGAGCCTTAAGGGGTTGATTTACCAAAATTTGAGAGAGCAAAATCTGGTGCAGCTCCACATAGAAACCAATCAGCTTCCAGTTTTTTGGTTAAAGCTTAAATTGATTCAAGCTGAAGTTAGAGCCGATTGGCTACAATGCAGAGCTGCAACAGATTGTGCACTCTCCGGTTTTAGTAAATCAACCACCCCTGTGATTCCATCAGTGGCGGCCCGTCCATAGGGGGCGCCCGGGCGCCGCCCCCCCCCTCCTTGCAGTTAAAAAAAAAAAAAAAAAAAAAAAAAAAAAGTTCAAAAAAAAAAAAAAAAAATGTATTTAAACATGTCCCTTTAAGGGCGCCATGTCCCTTTAAGGGCGCACAGTGCAGTATGCACCGCTCTATCACCAATAGATAGATTCATGCATTGCATGAATCTATCTATTGGTCACCTCTGCCGCCCCCTATTCAGGTGTCCGGCCCCTGATCGGGCGCCGGGCATCTGAATTACAGTGGGGGGGGTGTTGCTGGAAGCGCCCCTATTAGAGCTGTAAGCTCTAATAGGGGACCCTATTAGAGCGGTGTGCTCTAATAGGGGACCCTATTAGAGCGGTGTGCTCTAATAGGCTTCCCTAAGTGTAAACAGAGGGCGCACGGCCGTGCGTTCGCTGATTACACAGTATTGTGTTAGAGAAGCGAATACATCGCTTCCCTAACACAGACCCGCCTCTCAGCCAATCAGGTTGCCAGGTCTGTTACCTGTCACCTGATTGGCTGAAGTCACAGGCGCTGTGATTGGACGCTAGGCGTCCAATCACCTAGCGTCCAATCACAGCAGAAGAAGACAGGAGGAGCGCGGGAGAAGACATCCGACGGAGACATCCGACGGAGACACCGCTCGTCGCCTGACGCCGTCACCAGCTGCACACCGGGACAAGGTAAGTGCAGAGGGCAGGCAGGGGGCACAGTGGCAGCACTTAAGGGGCACAGTGGCAGAACTTGGGGCACAATGGAAGCACTTAAGGGGCACAATGGCAGCACTTAAGGGGCACAATAGCAGCACTTAAGGGGCACAATGGCAGCACTTAAGGGGCACAGTGGCAGAACTTAAGGGGCACAATGGCAGCACTTAAGGGGCACAATGGCAGCTCTTAAGGGGCACAATGGCAGCACTTAAGGGGCACAATGGCAGAACTTGGGGCACAATGGCAGAACTTGTGGCAGAACTTGGGGCACAATGGCAGCACTTAAGGGGCACAATGGCAGCACTTAAGGGGCACAATGGCAGCACTTAAGGGGCACAATGGCAGCACTTAAGGGGCACAATGGCAGAACTTGGGGCACAATGGCAGCACTTAAGGGGCACAGTGGCAGCACTTAAGGGGCACAATGGCAGCACTTAAGGGGCACAATGGCAGCACTTAAGGGGCACAATGGCAGAACTTGGGGCACAATGGCAGCACTTGGGGCACAGTGGCAGAACTTGGGGCACAGTGGCAGCGTTTGATGGGCACAGTGGCAGCGTTTGATGGGCACAGTGGCAGCGTTTGATGGGCACAGTGGCAGCGTTTGATGGGCACAGTGGCAGCGTTTAATGGGCACAGTGGCAGCGTTTGATGGCACAGTGAGGCTGTTTGTTTGCGCCCCCCCAAAAATTTTGAGCACCAGCCGCCACTGGATTCCATACAATATAAAAGGTCTTGTTTGAGCATTTAGAACCATTTCAGTGGACCAAACGGAATGGCTTGAATTTTCAAAGCAGCACATTCTGGGGAATTCATGAAGAGTGACGTAGACCCTGACAGTGCGATGCCCTGCCACTGTGAAAATGTAGGAGAAAATGACACAGGATTTGTTAATGTGACATTCCAGACTATGGTTTATGAGTGGCGAATGCTGTGTTATTGGTTTTCTCAGCATTTTGTAGTCCCAGTTTGGGTTCTGGAGCTTGAAGGTTCCAAAGTGTTTTGGTGAGATGGAATTTTCAATCCCGTGTCTAGATGTTACTGGGTGACTGCAGCTTGTCTGAGTACATAGGTGTGCAGGGTTGCTATATACTCAAGCCTGAAGATAGCTCAGAGCTCCCAGTTTGGAGACAGCTCAGATATTGGAGGCAGGAGATCTCACCAAGGGGTCAGAGGAGACCCAGCCAAGAGTCAAGAGACAGAAAGCCTCAACGAGGGGTCAGATGAGCCCCAGCCAGGAGATCTCACCCAGGCATCAGCGAAACCCCAGCCAAGAGTCAAGAGACAGAAAGTCTCAACCAGGGGTCAGATGAGCCCCAGCCAGGAGACAAGTGGTCTCACCCAGGGAGTCAAAGGAGACCCAGCAAAGAGTCAAGAGACAGAAAGTCTCCACCAGGGGTCAGAGGAGCCCCAGCCAGGAGATCTCACCCAGGCATCAGCGGAACCCCAGCCAAGAGTCAAGAGACAGAAAGTCTCCACCAGGGGTCAGAGGAGCCCCAGCCAGGAGACAAGTGGTCTCACCCAGGGGTCAGAGGAGTCAAAAGACAGAAGGTCTCACCCAGGGGGTCAAAGGAGACCCAGCCAAGAGTCAAGAGACAAAGTCTCCACCAGGGGTCAGAGGAGCCCCAGCCAGCAGATCTCACCCAGGCATCAGCGGAACCCCAGCCAAGAGTCAAGAGACAGAAAGTCTCAACCAGGGGTCAGAGAAGCCCCAGCCAGGAGATCTCACCCAAGCATCAGAGGAGCCCCAGCCAGGAATCAAGTCACAGGCAGTCTCACCCAGGGGTCAGAGGAGCCCCAGCCTGGAGTCAAGAGACAGGGGTCTCACCCAGGGGTTAGAGGAGCCCCAGCTAGGAGACAGGAGATCTCATCCCAAGAGTCAGTTTGTCTCCTATTGGGGTGTCAGGAGAAGCTCTATCCAGGGGCCAGAAATGGTTCATGCAGGATGCTGTGACTAAAGAGAAAGTGAGCAAAGTCCACCAGGAGTGCTGGGCAACACAGTCAGAAATACTGGTAAAAAGATCAGCGGTGCTGCTGACAAGGTGGGCCAGGTGGCTTGGCATGTTTAGTTGACTATTCATGTGGAATTAAAAAAAACCCTACTTGGGCAACTGATGTTTATGTGAACTTTCCATTTTGTTCAATAAAAGTGGCCTGCCATGCCCCTAAATACAGTTTGGACCGGTACTACTCTGCACCACAAAAGGGGATTCTGGACAAAGTTATTATTTAAAATATGGCCATTAAGTAAAGAACAGCTTCACTAAAGTTACAGCTATTATTTACCTCTTTCGCATCCTATACAAAAACTAAAAAACCACCAGCCTCACCTAAAGAGAACCAGTCACAATTGGGCCTATGCTAAAGAAATCATATATGTGCAGGCTTATTTATGGGAGATTTATTCAGATCCCCTTTCTTGACTAATCAGCCTTCCTTAACCACTTGCCGACCGCCGCATGTAGATACAAGTGGGGCATGCCTGTATACGTCGTCAAAATGGCACGGACAGGTAAATGGGCATACCTGTACGTCCCTTTGAATTTGCCGCTGTGCCATGGCGTGCCCGCCGCAAGCTCCGTGAGTAGGATAGCGGGTCCCGCGGACTTGATGTCTGCGGAGATACCCGCGATCGTCTCACGGAGAGGAAGAACAGGGAAATGCTAATGTAAACAAGCATCTCCCCGTTCTGCCTAGTGACACTGTCACTGATCTCTGCTCCCTGTAATCGGGAGTGGTGATCAGTGATGTGTGACACGTAGCCCATCCCCCCTACAGTTAGAATCACTCCCTAGGACAAACTTAACCCCTGCAGCGCCACCTAGTGTTAACCCCTTCACTGCCAGTCACATTTACACATCAATGCATTTTTAATCGCACTGATCGCTGTATAAATGTGAATGGTCCCAAAATAGCGCCAAAAGTGTCCGATCTGTCCGCCATAGTGTCAGAGTCATGATAAAAAATCGCTGATCGCCGCCATTACTAGTAAAAAAAAAAATTATTAATAAAAATGCCATTAAACGATTCCTTATTTTGTAAACGCTATAACAATTTTTGCGGAAACCAATCAATAAACGCTTATTACGATTTTTTTTTACCAAAAATATGTAGAAGAATACGTATCGGCCTAAACTGAGGAAAAAAACGTTTTTTTTAAATATTTTTTGGCGATATTAATTATACCAAAAAAGTAAAAAAATATGGCTTTTTTTTTCAAAATTGTCGCTTTTTTTGTTTATAGCGCAAAAAATAAAAAACGCAGAGGTGATCAAATACCACCAAAAGAAAGCTCTATTTGTGGGAAAAAAAGGACGTCAGTTTTGTTTGGGAGCCACGTCGCACGACCGCGCAATTGTCAGTTTAAAGCGGCGCAGTGGCGAATCGCAAAAAGTACTCTGGTCTTTGGCCAGCTAAATGGTCCCGGGCTTAAATGGTTAAATAGACCCCATTGTGTAAAAGCAACTTAAGCTCACCTGGTCCTACTCCAATATACTGTTTTCCCAACCAGTATGACATATTATGCATGCTGACGGCCCCCTGCAATCAAAATAGACAATATCATTCATAGGATACATTCAAGAACTAAATCACTTATATTTTAATATACAGATGATAAACTCCAAATAACTGATTCCAAATATTCTGGCCAGTCCTCTGGGTATAGCGACTGTGAATACCCTATGCTGCCAGTGTAGCAGTCCATACACTGCAATAGACAGCCAATGGAGTGAGTGTCCATCATAATTCCTTCAGTGCCGACTAATGAGAGAAGCATCTGAGGCTTCTTCTTCCAGGTAAAGTGTCGCAGAAGAAAGAAGTGATTTTTATTGGTCAGTGAGGTCACTGAATCACGCTGACCAATGAGCACTTGCCATTGTGATTGTGGTGATCAGTGTTAGGACCAATACACTGGCAGCCCTGGCAATCATTGCCACTTTGTGCAGAGGCGTGGCCAACATATTTAGAGTTACTTCATCTTTACACTTTTTGTGAAAAGTTGAACTTACCCTTTATGTTAATCTTTAGGCCTGAAATGTGCATACAAATAACAAACCGGCTCAGGCAAGGAAAGGGTCAAAAATATAAGTTAATATAAAATAAAGGGTACTCACGTTCCTGGCAAAATTTGACACCTCATAGTGCCGGAATCCTGCCCGCTGCAGAATCCGCCTGGCGTCCTCGTACATCTGGGCAGTCAGTTCTTGATCGGGAAACGTGATTTGGCCCCTCTCCTTCAGTCTGAACAGCGCGGTGCCCCTTTCCAAGGTCAGCTGGTACAAAGACACATGGTCATCGCACTGGTCCAAAAGCCTCTCTAAGGTGCTGTGCCACGCTGCCAGGCTTTGTCCTGGAAGTCCAAACATCACATCAACCGAGGTGCGACCTGGAAAAAGTTTACGGGCCTCCTTTAAGGTCTCCAGGGCTTCTGAAGCTGTGTGTGTCCTACCAAGGAGCTGCAGGTCACCGTCATCCAGGGACTGGGAGAAGCAAACAGATAACACATAGAGGATGGCATAAAAAGGAATGGTAGTCACTATGTGAAACTATTTATTATGTGACCCTCTATGCTAGACAAGAAATCCTCCCAAAGTGGAAGCTCCCCACCTAACTTGGCAAGCTACAATTAATAGGGCCCTATCTCTGTATAAACTTGTCTACTCAAGTCGGAACTGTCTGCAAAAAGCCAACAAGATCTAGGCAAACTGTGTAGATGTACGGGGCTATTGGTTTAGTTCTAACCCTGCATACCCCACTTTAATAGACACCGATCAGCCATAACACCTAATATTGAGTATTGTCCCCTTTTTCCCATTTTTGACCCATTGAGGCATGGACACCAAAGTAGGACCCAAGGTTTGCCAGCAGAACATTGCCCAAAGCATTACACTGCCTCTGCCAGCTTGTCTTCTTATACCTCATCCTGGTTCCATCTCTTCCCCAGGTAAGTGACACACACCCACCCGGCCATCCACCTGATGTAAAAGAGAAAACATGATTTATCAGACCAGGCCACCTTCTTCCATTGCTCCGTAGTCCAGTTCTGATGTTCATGTGACCAGTGTAGAAGCTTTTGGCTGTGGAGATGGGTCACCATGGGCTTCACAGCCCCATACACAACAAACTGCAATGCCCATTTTTTTCTGTTTTCACCACATCAACTTCATGGACAAGATGTTCACTTGCTGCCCAATATATCCCACCAATTTTCAGATGCCATTGTAACAATGTATTCACTTTAGACATGTGCAATTCATTTAGTTCCGAAATTGTTTAACGAATTTTCACAAATTCGTTAATTCCGAAATTCACGAATCTTTCAATTATCGAAATTCGAATTTCCGAAAATTTCCAAATTTCAAATTTTTGGATTTCCGAATTTCCAAATTCCCAATTTCCCAATTCCCAATTCCCAATTTCCAAATTTCCCAATTCCCAATTACAAAAATTTTAAAATCCGAAAATCTGAAAAAAAGAAAAAAAAATCTGTAAAATTCAAAATAACAACTCACTATTAAATTATAGGTATTTGAATTTCCTTTCAAGTTTGGCTGTTAGTGAACGCAATGAGTACAAATTTATCCGAAGTTACGAATTACCGTATTTATCGGCGTATAACACGCACTTTTTCCCCCTAAAAATCTGGGAAAAAAGTGCCGAAAAAAATTAAACGGCGCCGAAAAGCAGCGACCGCCGCCGAAAAAAAAACGAGCGCCGCCGAAAAAGACCGATCTGTCTGTTCGCCTCCGCTCGCAGTCCCACCTCCCTGCGCTCGCTTCCGAAACAGCAGGGAGGCGGGACTGCGAGCTGAGCCGAACAGACGGCTCGGGCTTTTTCGCCGGAGCTCGGTCTTTTCCGGCGGCGCGGTCTTTCAAGGCGGCAAATTTAAATGTGGGCAAGCTGAAAATGATGCTGGTAAGCTGCAAATGACACTGACAAGCTACAAATCACACTGGGCAAGCTGAAAATCACACTGGGCAAGCTGAAAATCACACTGGGCAAGCTGAAAATCACACTGGGCAAGCTGAAAATCACACTGGGCAAGCTGAAAATTACACTAGGCAAGCTGAAAATCACACTGGGCAAGCTGAAAATCACACTGGGCAAGCTGAAAATCACACTGGGCAAGCTGAAAATTACACTGGGCAAGCTGAAAATCACACTGGGCAAGCTGAAAATCACGCTGGGCAAGCTGAAAATCACGCTGGGCAAAGCTGAAAATCACACTGGGCAAGCTGAAAATTACACTGGGCAAGCTGAAAATTACACTAGGCAAGCTGAAAATCACACTGGGCAAGCTGAAAATCACACTGGGCAAAGCTGCAAATGACGCTGACAAGCTGCAAATCACGCTTAGGCCCCATGCACACGAGACGCAGATGCAAACTCTGCTGAACGCATGTTTTAAAAAGCAGAAACCTGCTTTTAAAAAAGCGCGTTTTGCTGTGTTTTCATGTCGCGTTTAGATGCGTTTAGACGCGTTTAGCTGCGTTTGCATCTATAAGCATTTGTAAAGATAACATCATATAGACCCTCCCCAAGCTCAGAAAGCATGTATTATTAACTATTTCTGCCATTTTGTGAGCAGCAGCAGAGAGAGCAGTTGTAAACTTGCATTTGCCTCTCTTTCTGTGTTTTTTTTTGGAAATGGATCCCATATTGAATATATGTCAGGAAATGCTCCTGATGTTGCTCTTGATGAGGCAGCAACGTCATCGCAAATTGTGTGAGAGGTCCAGAATCAGAGCTTGTCGATATTGGACCCATCCGTTGATGGCACAGCGAATGTCCATTGGATATTTCACAAACATGTATGCATTAGTGAGTATATATGCTCTATGAACTATCTAAACTAATTACGACATTTTAAACCAATTTTTCTAGTATTTTTTATGGTTTAGCATCATATTTCTGAGTTTTCTGGTCCAAAAAATTGTGTTCCTTTAAAAAGGCTTATAAACGCAAACGCGGTTAAACGCAGGTGCCCGCGTTTAGCCGCGTTTAGCTGCGTTTTGCGTCTGAAACGTGGAAAAGCAAAGTGTCTGAACGCATTTTTTTGCTTCTGGAAAAACGAGGTTAAACGCAACTGCATAAAAACGGGAAAAAACAAGACTGTGTACATGGACACATATAACATTGCATGCGTTCAGGTGCAGTTGAAAAAAGTGTCCAACTGCCTCTGAACGCGCGTTTAACAGCGTCTCGTGTGCATGGGGCCTTAAATGTAAGTGTTTTTTTTCCCTAAACTTCCCTCCTAAAACATTTTTTCCTTAAAATGCCCTCCTAAACTTGGGGTGCGTGTTATACGCCGTTGCGTGTTATACGCCGATAAATACGGTATCTGAAATAACGAATGCGTATCTAAAAGGGATGGAACGTAAGGCTCTAATAATAATAAATAACAAATAATAATAATAATAAAAGCTTTTTATTATTATTATTATTTATTATTAATTTGTTCCATTCTATTTGTTTAGATGCGGCATTTGTTAATTTGGATAATTCGGAACTTCAGATAAATTTGTATTCGCTATGTTCACTAACAGCCAAATTTGAAAGGAAATTCCAATACCTAGAATTTAATAGTCATTATTAGTTAGTTATTTCGAATTTTACTGATTTTCTTTCATTTTTTTTTTCAGATTTCCGAATTTTCGGATTTCCAAATTTTTAGATTTCGGAAATTTCGAATTTCCGAATTTTCAAATTCGAAATTTGGGAATTTCCAAATTCGGAAATCTGAAAATTCCAAATTCGGAAATACGACAATTCGAAAAGCCTAAATTTTTGGATTTCCGAATTTTTCGGATTTCCGAAAAAAGCAAAAAAACGAATAAAACGAAAACGAACACATTTTTGTCAGTGCACATGTCTAATTCCCTTTACCTGTCAGTGGTCATAATGTTATAGCTGATTGGTGTATAATGGTGCTCTTGGATCCACTTCAGGGAAACCTACGGTATCGCTGCCATTACTGAAGTTTGCACATCCCTCTATATCTCTGTACATATGGTACCCCATGTTTGCCAGATACATGCTCAGTTTTGTACCTTTTTGTATATTAAATCACAACATTTAATGAAATGTACCTGTTAAAAAGAAGAACTTATATTTGACAGTTGACAATTTATTTCAAGTTAATAACTTCGCAGAGACGCTCACCAGCCCCAACGTCTATCGCTAATTTTGGACAGACGGGGGAAGGGACAGAATCTGTGATCGGTCGCCATTACCGTGATTTCTATTCCCTTCCTGCCAGGATAGGGACTGATACAAAACACCTTAGAAAAGACCTTGTGCATTACCAAAAATAATTGTAATAAAGGTAAACAGCAATGTGGTATACAAGCATATCAACGCAACAGCAATATTGAGCAGTAAATCATAGGTCTACAACTGGAACCGGAGATGTTGGAGGATCAGTCGGTATTGCAGGGTGTCCAACGCGTTTCGAGGGAGAACCCTCTTCCTCAGAGCCAAAGCGATGAATGACTGGCTTCTTCTATCTGACTCTATATATACACGCCCATATATTGCCACACCTATCCATGTGGGCCCCTCCTCCCCTACAAACAGAGGGGAAGTGTATTCCACTGTCAAATATCTCAGGCCCACCTTTAGCTTAGTGACAGTTTATGCATATGGGTAAAACACCATATCCTCATACTACATGTGCGCAGCAGTATGAATGAAAAAAAAAAAAAAAACACATATATAAATGTAAATCAAAAATCATGAAATGATAATTATCACACCTTATAAGTAGAACTTTAAAACCAGTAGGTCAGATGCAACACTTAGATTGTTCAGTTTCCGAGCATGCGTCGGAATTTTGCGTGAATTGCATACACACGATTTAAAGTGCTACTTATAAGGTGTGATAATGATCATTTCATGATTTTTGATGATCTTTTGACAGTCCTAAGACTCCCTGGCCAATCAGGTCTCAGGACCCACTTCCTGATTGGCCAGGAGGAGAAGCAGGAAGACATTAGCAAATATTAATTGGCTAATGTCACACAACTGGGTGGGCTCAGTGCTCTGCGCCCCGAGCCAACCCTTTTTTGAAGCCAATTAATCATCAGCTTCAAAAAAGAAAAAAAAAAAAAACTCCCATTGAAATCCATGCGTCCGCCGCCCTGCATGTAGATTAGGTGGGGGCGCCCCTGCTCCCCTAATGGAGCGTCCGCCACTACTGTACAGCACCTGACCACTTATTACTAGTGACAATGACATGATTGATTTATAGAGATATCTTGGTTTTTCAATCTTAGATGGAGGAATCCTCTGCTCAGATTGCACCCTATCCACGCCATGTAAGGGGCCATTTTACTTCCAATGCTATTTAAATCCAAATACTCTTGCGTGGATGGATTTCACAGGCCATGTGTGGTTTTCTGTATTAAGCGTTCTGCAAATTGCTTCATACCAATTACTATTACTTTGCAGGATCCATTAAGGATGTGGTTACAGTTGTGCAATATGATATAAGACATTTGCATGTGACATTTAATGATTCCTTTTAACCCCATTCATGACAAGGGTTTGTAACTTTTTGCAACTTTGGTATGTTAGTAAAACTATACTTTGTATCATCCCAACTACTACGTGCAGGGCTGCTGGTAGAAATCACGGGGGCCCCGTACACTCTGGCAGGGCCTCCCCCCCGAATATATCGAGACCAAATTTTCACAAAAAATACACTAAAATCATCATTAGCGGACACAAACATAACAGAGAACCTGTGTAAGTTAGCCCTTTTTTTTTTTTTAACCACTTGCCGACCGGCGCACGACGATATACGTCGACAGAATGGCACGTACAGGCAGGAGGGCGTATATATAAGTCCCTCCTTTAGCCTGTCGTGCCATCGGGAGCATGCCGGGATCGGCGCGCTCCCGCACCAGTCGGGACCCCCGTGAGTCCGATCGCTGTCCCCGCGGACTCGATCGCCGCGGGGACCCCCGCGATCGTCTCACGGGAAGGCTGAACGGGGAGATGCCGAGATAAACAGCATCTCCCCGTTCTGCCTAGCAACTAGTGACGCCGATCTCTGCTCCCTGTGATTGGAGCAGAGATCAGCATTCACTAGCTGACAGCCACGCCCCCCCACAGTAAGAAACACACCCCTAGGCATACTTAACCCTTACACTGCCCCCTTGTGGTTAACCCCTTCACTGCCAGTGTCATTTATACAGGAATTAATGCATTTAAATAGCATTAATTGCTGTAAAAATGACAATGGTCCCAAAAATGTGTCAAAAATGTCCGATGTGTACGCCATAATGTCGCAGTCACAAAACAAATCGCAGATCTTTGCCATTACTAATAAAAAAAAAAATTATTAATAAAAATGCTATAAAAATATCCCCTATCTTGAAAACGCTATAACTTCAGCGCAAACCGATCAATAATCGCTTATTGCGATTTTTTTTACCAAAAATATGTAGAAGAATACGTATCGGCCTAAACTGAGGAAAAAAAATGTTTTTTTATATATTTTTTGGGGATATTTATTCTATCAAAAAGTAAAAAATAATGCATTTTTTTCAAAATTGTCGCTCTATTTTTGTTTATAGCGCAAAAAAAAAAAAACCGCAGGGGTGATCAAATACCACCAAAAGAAAGCTCTATTTGTGGGAAAAAAAAGGACGTCAATTTTGTTTGGGAGCCACGTCGCACGACCGCGCAATTGTCAGTTAAAGCGACGCAGTGCCGAATCGCAAAAAGGGGCCTGGTCCTTTGGCTGCAAATTGGTCCGGGCTGAAAGTGGTTAATAAACAATTTAAAAAAAAAAAAAACATTTTTACAATTATTTTATTTTACATTTTTTTTTAATTATTACAGTGCTTAATTTTTTATTTTTTTTTACAATTTGGTATTTACAATACAGGGAAGCCTGCAGCGCTGCGGGGGGGAGGAATCGGAAGCAGGTAGAGCAAAGAGGGGGATCGCTGTCAGGGAAAGCAATTACAGGAGCGATGCCTTGTGTCTTTCCCTGCAGCAGCTAAAAGCTGGCAGGAACAGGAGGGGATAAACTGTCTTTCAGCTGCTGCAGAGAGACATACAGGGCATCCTTATGTAACTGCCCCTCCGCCGACTGCACCGATTCCTGCTGATTTCTCTAATATTATTAAAAGAAAACTGTTACAAAACAGTTAAAAAACTGTTACAGCTGTATATTTCCTGCTAATACTATGACCTTGTCAGGGCTGGGCTCAGCCTTTCCTTCTCTGAGCTGGCCACTCAGCTGTCGGCTAATTGCCAGCTTCTATCTCTCCACAGTTACTCAGCTGTTGATGATATCCTGCTCGTCAGTCCTGCCTACTTAAGCCAACCAGTCCAGAGGATCTCTGCCTTCGCCTTCACAGAAACGATGTCCTGCGATCCTGTTCAAGACTTGCTTTGCTGACATCCCTTCTGGCTTCAGATCCTGCTTGCTGTTCCACTACATTGATCCCTGACTTCTGGCTTGGCTGACTACCCGTTCCGGTTACTGAACTTTGGCTATGTTTTGACTACGTTTGTTCTTTTTCCTTTTTTTTTATTAAACAAGTGTGATTTAACTATACTTTTGTCTAGGCCTGATTTCATAGTTTTTGACACACCTACCATCAAAAAACAACCCTAAATAAATTCTCCTGCTCCTGACGATCACAGCCATACCCCATATGTGTACGTTTTTGTTGTTTGTACCTCTAGTAGTGCTCAGAAATTATGGTGCGCCTTTTGCTTTTTTTTTTATCCTACCTAAAACATACTGATGCCAATTTTAACCACTCGGCGACCCGTGACGTACCCGTACGTAGTGGGACTTTCAGTGGTTATACCGGGATAGTGCCTGCAGCTGCAGGAATCATCCCTGTATTGTGTTTTTCAGCCAACGATGCTCTGTTTTGTAAAAGCAATCCTAGCAGCTAGCTAGTCGCTAGATTGCTTTTACAAGCAGCGAGAGGGGTTACCACCCCTCTCGCCGCCTTCCCAGGCTCTCCCATCCTATTGGAGAGCCCAGAACTGCAGCTGGTGGTTCCGCTGGCTTAGCATAGAGCTGTTTGGGGTCTGGTGCGGCCCCGTTCATCTCTATGGTCTAAGTAACCGGAAGCGAAATGTATTCTGTCACATCCGTTTTCTCCAGATGTAAACAAGCCATTACCGCAGAGATCTGGGGCGTAACACGTACGTAATAAGTACCGGTCATGTTGTTTATCCTTTGTGATAGCAATAAAGTTGATAAAAATAAATAAATACATTTAAAAAAAGGTACAGTGTAAAAAAAAAAAAAATTCATAAAAAAAGGACGCCCTTCCAGAATAAGCCGACCACGCTGTAGCCGTCTTTCGGCTATGGCCCGGTCGGCATGTGGTTAACATGTAAGTGCCTACTATTTCTTTTTTAACATGGGATTAAAACACTCAGAGGCGCTTTTCTATCTTTGTTTTTTCCTTGATGATTCTGAGTCGGCTTCACTCCAGAGAAGAGCAGCCCTTTGTGACAGTGTAAAATCGTTTTGACTTATCTTCTCAGCTTGCAATTTATCATTAATCACCGCTGATTGGAGATTTCCCATACATTACGTATTATGGACTTCCTTCCTTTGTTTGGACATTTTCTATATATCTGCTAATTATTGTACATTTTTTGTAATGCCACTATATGTTTTTATTATTATTATTATTAACTTTTTTATTGTGTGGTATTGCACCAGTGCTCTGCAATTTATGGTTTTCCTATGGATAATATAATGTACCATCGTTTTTCGCCATTCCATGGGCATGCGCAATTTTAAAGGATGACATGTTTGGTATCTACTTATTCGGCGTAACATCGTCATTTATATTTTACCAAACAATTGGGTATTATATTCTGTTGTTGTGCATTAAAAATAATTAAATGGTATTTTCTCCCAAAAAAATTGCATTTGGAAAACTGCGCAAAAATCATGAGGCATAAAATATTGCAACACCCACCATTTTATTCTCTTGCAATACCAAGTAAAAATTGCTTTACAAAATCTAATAATATAATATATATTATTAATTAAATATAATTATATATATATATTATTAGATTGTAAGCTCTTCTGAGCAGGTCCCCCTTAATCCTCTTGTATTTTATTGTATTATAACTGTATTGTCTCCCTTTTTATATTGTAAAGCGCTGCGTAAACTGTTGGCGCTATATAAATCCTGTAATAAATAAAAATATTAAATTAGACATGTGCAATTCGTTTCGTTTTTTTTTAGTTTTTCGTTTTTTTTCGTTATTTTCGTTCGTTCGCTTTCGTACGAATGAACGAATCCGAATAACGAATCGTTCGAATCCGATTAACGAATCGTTCGAATCGAAGGAATCCGAAAAACAACGAAAATCGGAAAAAAACAAAAATTAGAAACAACGAATGTACGAATGAAGAAAATCCGAAAAACGAAAACAGGAACAACGAAAATGAACGAAAAAATTCGTACATTCGTAACTTTTTTTTTTTGTTGAATTGGTCATTTTCCGTGTCCCTTACAATGGTGCTGCTAAACGTGCTTCGAATGGATTGAACAAAAAAATTTGTACATTCGTAACTTTTTTTTTTCGATTCGTAACTTTTTTTTTTTTTCGATTTGTAATTTCCGTATCTCTGTTGAACATAAAAATTCGTACATTCGTAACTTTTTTTTCGATTCGTAACTTTTTTTTTTTCGATTCGTAAATTATTAAAATGTAATAATAGCATACTCATTACATAAAATTATGAATTATGCTCGATTACGAATCTACGAATGTTACGAATGTCCGAATAAATACGAATGCGTCCGAAAATTTAAACTAACGAAAAAACGAATCAACGAAAAAATAACTCTTACGAATGTACGAATCCGAACACCGACGACCTACGAATGTACGAATCGTTACGAATCAACGGAAAAGAAAAAAACTAAACGAAAAAAAAAGATATTTTTTCAGAAACGAAAAAAACAAAACGAAAATAAACAAATTTTTTTGTTGTGCACATGTCTATATTAAATATATTATTAAATATATAATATATTTATATATAAACATATAAAAATATAATCTTTGGGGGTTCTAAGATTTTTACATGTAAACAAATTACTACATTGTTTTTACCTAAAATACCCTGACCTTGACTTAGATCAAACCCTGAACTAGCTACCTAGTTATTATAACATTATTATTCTTTTCTATGAGCTCTGCTCTACAGGGGATGCAAGAGGATGATACCAAGTCAGGTAATAAAAAATACTGTTAATGATGCTGCAATAATCTGTGCCTGGAGTTCAGCTTTAAATGCAAATAGTATTGAATGTAGGGTTGCCACCTTTTCTTCAAGCCAAACCCGAACACTTTAGCGGTGCATGGCAAATTTTTTTGTAGTGTACACTATAGGATTGTAAAGACCTGGAGAGCAATAATGCGACACGCTTTATGGGACAGTGTTACCTCCTATAACACAGGGGTCATTGTCACCCCCCTTTATAAAATACGGGTCAGTGTTACCCCCTCCATAATTTAAGGGTCCCCCATAGAGGACCCCCATTAGGTCCCCTTATATTAGCACCCCCCTTAGAGACCTCTATTAGATCAGGGAACCCCCCCCCCCATCAGTGTCCCCTGCCCCTAAAGACCCACATTAGACTGCCTTACCGAGAGACGTTTCGAGCCAGGAAGTGTGGGAGCCGGAGTTTGGGGGTGGAATCAAAACACATCCAAACTTGTGCACTCACTCACAGGGCTGCTGTTAGGAATCATGGGGCTCTAGCCCCCTGAGGGGGGAGAAGAGGTGGGGGAGGGAGGTGAGAAAGGGTGAGAGGAGGAGGTAAGGAGGCAGAGGAAAGAGGGGGGAGATAGATGGGGAGGGGATTGGGGGTGTTAGGGGGAGTGGGGTGAGAGAGAAGAGGGGTGAGAGAGAAGGGGGCTGAAAGGGAGGAGGGGTGAGAGAGAAAGGTGGTAAGAGAGGGGGTGGCCTGACAGAGAGAGAGGGAGTAGCTGACAGAGAGAGGGAGTAGCTGACAGAGAGGGGTGGAGTAGCTGACAGAGGGGGGGGAGTATCTGACAGAGGGGGGGAGTAGCTGGCAGAGGGGGGGAGTAGCTGACAGAGGGGGGGAGTAGCTGACAGAGAGGGGGGGAGTAGCAGGCAGAGAGGGGCGGAGTAGCTGGCAGAGAGGGGGGGAGTAGCTGGCAGAGAGGGGGGGGAGTAGCTGGCAGAGAGGTGGAGTAGCTGGCAGAGAGGGGGGAGTAGCTGACAGAGAGGGGGGAGTAGCTGACAGAGAGGGGGAGTAGCTGACAGAGGGGGGGGGGAGTAGCTGACACAGGAGGGGGGGGGGGTAACTGACAGAGGGGGGGGGGTAACTGACTGGGGAGGGGAGCTGACAGAGGGGGAGGTAGCTGACAGAGGGGGGTAACTGACAGGGGAGGGGAGCTGACAGAGGGGGAGGTAGCTGACAGAGGGGGTAACTGACAGGGGAGGGGAGCTGACAGAGGGGGTAACTGACAGAGGAGGGGAGTAGCTGACAGAGGGGGGTAGCTGACGGGGTTAGCTGGCAGAGGGGGGGAGATGACGGGGGGAGCTGACAGGGGAGGGGAGCTGACAGAGGGGGGAAGCTGACAGAGGGGAGTAGCTGATAGAGGAGGGGAGTAGCTGACAGGGGTGGTGTAGCTGACAGAGGGGAGTAGTTGACAGAGGGGGGAGTAGCTGACAGAGGGAGGGGTAGCTGACACAGAGGGGGGTGTAGCTGACACAGAGGGGGGAGTAGCTGACAGAGGGGGGGGTAGCTGACACAGAGGGGGGTGGAGTAGCTGACAGAGGGGGGGGAGTAGCTGGCAGAGGGGTGGGAGTAGCTGACAGGGGTGGAGTAGCTGACAGAGAGGGGGAGTAGCTGACAGAGGGAGGGGTAGCTGACACAGAGGGGGGGGTGTAGCTGACAGAGGGGTGGGAGTAGCTGACAGAGAGGGGGAGTGGCTGACAGAGGGGGGGTAGCTGACAGAGAGGGGGTGTAGCTGACAGAGGGGGGAGTAGCTGACAGAGAGGGGGGTGTAGCTGACAGAGGGGGGAGTAGCTGACAGAGAGGGGGAGTAGCTGACAGAGAGGGGGAGTAGCTGACAGAGGGGGGGTAACTGACAGAGGGGGGGGTGTAGCTGACTGGGGAGGGGAGCTGACAGAGGGGGGTAACTGACAGAGGGGGGATGTAGCTGACTGGGGAGGGGAGCTGACAGAGGGGGGTAGCTGACAGAGGGGGGGGTAACTGACAGGGGAGGGGAGCTGACAGAGGAGGGGAGTAGCTGACAGAGGGGGTAGCTGATGGGGTTAGCTCAGAGGGGGGGAGATGATGGGGGGGAGAAGCTGACAGAGGGGGGTAGCTGACAGAAAAGGGTAGCTGACTGGGGAGGGGAGCTGATGGGGGGGTAACTGACAGGGGAGGGGAGCTGACAGAGGGGGGGTATTAGGGTAACTGACAGAGGGGGGTAGCTGACAGGGTAGGGGAGCTGACAGAGGGGGAGTGGCTTAAGGGGGGAGTGGCAGACAGAGCAGCAGAGGGGGGTGAGAGGGCAGATGTGAAAGATACCTCAGTGAGGACTCGAGGAGACACAGCAGAGTACACGCCAGGCAAGGAGGCGGGACTTCGGGCAGCGGCGATCACCCACAGTCCAGTTCCTCCACATGTGACCATGTTCACCGGGCCAATCGTAGACCCTCGTGCTCGCCGGCCGCACGTGACCCTTTCAAACCAATCACAGGCTGAATAGGTAAGCCTGCTGCCCATCACTGAGCGCAGCTCGGAGGCGGAGCGCACAGGCAGTGATATATGTGTAACACTGATGGCGGGCGCGGGAATCAGACTCTAGGTTGAACTGCTGCTATATGTGCCCGGGTTTCAGGCGACTT
>CM053037.1:172840151-172857651 GCA_028564925.1 Lithobates sylvaticus | reverse complement strand
CTCCCTCCTCCTCCTCCATGCCCACTAACCAGCTAAACACAATGGGGGAGAGATATTATATGCAGATTAACCTCTTGGCGAAAAGCCGCCATCATTATACTGCGGCAGGTCGGCACGATCCCGCGAATCGCCGTAGCTATACATCGGCTCGCGGGATCAGGATAGCAGGCGCGCGCACCCGCCCGCTGCACTGCGGGGGTACCGATGCTCGTGGCAGAAGGTCGCGAAAACTGCCGGCCACGAGCGGGCACGAGAGGCAGAACAGGAACGTGTGTGTGTGTAAACACACAAATCCCTGTTCTGTTCTGTGAGGAGAGACTGATCGTGTGTTCCTAATAGCTAGGAACCACTATCTGTCATCTCCTATAGTCAGTCCCCTCTCCCTACAGTTGGAAAAACACACAGGGAACACAGTTAACACCTTGATCACCTCCAAGTGTTAACCCCTTCCCTGCCAGTGACATTTTTACAGTAATCAGTGCATTTTTATAACACTGATCGCTGTATAAATGACAATGGTCCCAAAAATGTATCAGATGTGTCCGCCATAATGTCGCAGTCCAGATAAAAATCGCATATTGCCGTCGTTACTAGTAAAAAATAATAATAAAAATGCTATAAATCTATCCCCTATTTTGTAGACGCTATAACTTTTGCGCAAACCAATCAATATACGCTTATTGCGATTTTTTTTTTTTACCAAAAATATGTGCAAGAATACATATCGGCCTAAACTGAGAAAAAAAAATTAGCTTTTTTTAAAAAAAAAAAAAAAATGGGGATATTTATAATAGCAAAAAGTACAAAATATTGTGTTTTTTTTTCAAAATTGTCGCTGTTTGTTTATAGCGCAAAAAAATAAAAACGCAGAGGTGATCAAATACCGCCAAAAGAAAGGTCTATTTGTGGGGGGGAAAAAAAGGACAAAATATTGTGTTTTTTTCAAAATTGTCGCTGTTTGTTTATAGCGCAAAAAAATTAAAACCGCAGAGGTGATCAAATACCGCCAAAAGAAAGGTCTATTTGTGGGGGGAAAAAAAGGACATCAAATTTGTTTAGGTGCAGCGTTGCACGACCGCGCAATTGTCAGTTAAAGCGACGCAGTGCCGAATCGCAAAAAAAAATGGCCTGGTCATTCAGCAGCAAAATCTTCTGGAGCTGAAGTGGTTAATGGAGGCTTCACCTCCCTCTTATTCTAAGACACAGGCTGGAGGGGCGTGAAACACAGCCTGTGACTGGCAGAAATCCACCCACACCATGTTATTGCCAAAAAATTATAAAAGCTTTGATTTCAAATATATATTTGTATGATAATTTAAAACAGTTTATTGATATTTAATTGCTTTTACTCTGTATTACAAAAGCTGTTTTTTTTTTTGAACATGTGACCAGCAGCAGAGGACTAGAAGCTCCTCCTGCTTATGTTTTCCTGCAGACAGGCTGGGAGAGAGCTGGGTCATGTGACAGCTGGATATCGATTAGGAAAAGGGTACTTAGATGGTTATTTATAATAAAATAATTACAGTGCCATCATCCACATAGAGAACAAGAAGGGACAACCTGATGAGTGCTTTTATGGAGCTTAATTTTCCTGAGTGGGGGGAGGGGGGTTTAGGGAATGGTAATAAATGTATTAGCTCATATGGTGAAAGGAGACGTCATCACGCCAGCGTAGCTGTATATCTGCCTCCTGCTGGAGGTTCATGAAATGTGCATGTTTTGTATGGGCAAATGTGGGGTGTTTTTTTTTTTCTTTGTCTATGACTTGATTTAGGCTGGTACAGTCCTTACTGTGACAAGTGGTTTACTGTTGTATACACCTGTTATAAAATTTAAATAAAAAGTAATAAAAAAATAAATAAAATAGAAGGGACAATCTAAATAAAACAGTGTCTGTTTAGTATCACTTTAAACACTTCCCGGTTACAGCGCGAGTTTACTTTGCTGGGTGCCCATCATATGCCATCATCCCGTGATCGCGCTGCCCGCGGGCCCCCCTGCGGTGATCAAATACCACCAAAAGAAAGCTCTATTTGTGTGAAAAAATTATATAAATTAAGTTTGGGTAGAGTGTCGCATGACCGCAAAATTACCAGTTAACCACTTCAGCCCCGGACCAATTGGCAGCCAAAGGACCAGGCCCCTTTTTGCGATTCGGCACTGCGTCGCTTTAACTGACAATTGCTCGGTCGTACGACATGGCTCCAAAACAAAATTGGCGTCCTTTTTTTCCCACAAATAGAGCTTTTTTTTGGTGGTATTTGATCGCCCCTGCGGTTTTTATTTTTTGCGCTATAAACAAAAATAGAGCGACAATTTTGAAAAAAATGCAATATTTTTTGCTTTTTGCTATAATAAATATCCCCAAAAAATATATAAAAAAACTTTTTTTTTTTCCTCAGTTTAGGCCGATACGTATTCTTCTACATATTTTTGGTAAAAAAAAAAATCGCAATTAGCGATTATTGATTGGTTTTCCCCAGAGTTATAGCATTTACAAAATAGGGGATAGTTTTATAGCATTTTTATTAATATTTTTTTTTTACTAGTAATGGCGGCGATCAGCGATTTTTATTGTGACTGCGACATTATGGCGGACACATCGGACATTTTTGACACATTTTTGGGACCATTGTCATTTATACAGAAATCAATGCTATTTAAATGCATTGATTCCTGTATAAATGACAGTTGTAGTGAAGGGGTTAACCACTAGGGGGAGGGGAGGGGTTATGGGCTGTGACGTGTGTGTGTTTTTACATTAGGGGCGGGGCTGACGTCTGACGTCATTGATCGGCTTTCCCGATGAGCGGGAACAGCCAATCAATGACAGGCAGTGAGTAGGAAGCGCAGGGAGAGGTTTGTTTACACAGACCTCTCCCCGTTCTTCAGCTCCGTAACCCGATCGCGGGACACCAGCGGCGATCGGGTCCGCTGGTCCCGCGGCCGGGGTCACGGAGCTCCCCACCGGGTCGCGAGCGCGCCACTGGCGGCGCACACGCGACACACGGGCAGGCATTTAAAAAATCCCGTACAGGTACGGGATTTTGCCTGCCCGTGCCATTCTGCTCCCGTATATGTACATGAGGCGGTCGGGAAGCGGTTAAAGTAGCACAGTGCCGAATAGCAAAAAATGGCCTGGTCATGAAGGGGGGTAAAATCTTCTGTGGGTATACACGCCCTTGTCACCTATGATTGACTGTCTGCTTTGACAGCTCTCTTGCGGAATAGCTCAACCGGGTTCAGACTGATGCCCAAACTTCCTTGGTCTCACCCCTACTGACCAGTAACTTGGATTTTTGAAATATTATTTTGGGGCTCATTCACACAGGCAACCGGGGGCCAGAAAAAGCAGGTGATTGAGTATTACTGCCCCCCAAACCACCCATCCAAAGCTGGGACAAGATCATCCAGTGCCCAGGGCAAAGATGACAAATTGGGCCCCTGCCCCCCCATTGTGTGCAAGGTTATGAGAAAGGGGAGAGAGAGCACAGCCCACACCACCTCCCAGCTCTCTCTCTATCCTGCACCCCTTGCTGCTTCCAATGCTGGTCTGACGGAAGTAGTGATGCTGCTGTCACTACTCCTGGCAGTCTTATAGTAGAAGGAACTTGTGCCTCCCCCATTCCTACAATGCACGCTGCGCCCAGGGCAGCCGCCCCTTCTGCCTATCCCTTGTACCGGCCCTGCACCCATCTAAAGAAGCAGATGCTGGTTGTACGTGTGCAAAAAGATTCACATTAGATGGGCAGCACTGGCAAGTGAATGGGGCCACACGACCGCGTTCAACGTGCCAGGCTGTGGTTTGGCATTTTTTTTTTAGGGTTAAAAAATACTAGTATCGGTATCAGTGCCGAAACCGAGTATTCACACAAGTATCGGTACTCGTGCAAATGCACCGCTACCTGAAACCGATATTTCGGGCTCGGCTCTTTGAGCTGTCAGAAGGGCTCCCCTGTGTTAACCACTTCAGCCCCGAAAGATTTTACCCCCTTCCTGACCAGAGCACTTTTTTGCGATTCAGCACTGCGTCTATTTAACTGACAATTGCGCGGTCGTGCGAAGTTGTACCCAAACAAAAATTGAGGTCCTTTTTCTACCACAAATAGGAGCTTTCTTTTGGTGGTATTTTATTTGTGGTTTTTATTTTTTGCGCTATAAACAAAAAAAGAGAAAAAAAAAAAAAAACACAATCTTTTGTATTTTTGCTATAATAAATATCCCCATTTTATTTTAAAAAAAAGCTTTTTTTTTCAGTTTAGGCCGATATGTATTTTTCTACATATTTTTAATAAAAAAAAAAGCACAATGAGCTTATATTTATTGGTTTGCGCAAAAGTTACAGCGACTACAAAATAGGGGATAGATTATAGCACTTTTATTATAATTTTTATTTTACTAATAATGGAAGCGATCTGAGATTTTTATCGTGACTGCGACATTATGTGACGGACACATCGGACAATTTTGACACATTTTTGGGACCATTGTCATTTATACAGCGATCAGTGGTATAAAAATACACTGATTACTGTAAAAATGTCACTGGCAGGGAAGGGGTTAACACTAGGGGGCGATCAAGGGGTTAACTGTGTTCCCTCAAGTGTGTTCTAACTGATGGGGGTGTCTAGGGGAGATGACAGATCGCTGTTCATATTTTGTATGAACAGACGATCTGTCTCTTCTCCCCTCAGAGAACCAGAAACTGTGCGTTTACACACAGAGATCCCGGTTCTCGCTGTGTCACGAGCGATCGCAGGAGCATCGAACTCCAGTGGCGAGCATCGGGCGCGCGCCTCTAGTGGCTGCCTAAGGAAGAGACGTAACATAAGGTCGATTCGCCTGCCCGTGCCGTTCTGCCGCAGTAAAACTGCGGCGGCTGGTCGGGAACAGGTTAAAGAAGTCCGGTAATTGGAGCTGTCAAAAAAAAATAATAATAAAAAGGTGGGGGGCGTGGCTTGGCGATGGCCGTGTAGAGACGTGGTGTGGAGGAGCTCCCGGCCTGAGTTGGGGGGGGGCGTGGCTTGGCGATGGCCGTGTAGAGACGTGGTGTGGAGGAGCTCCCGGCCTGACCCAGCCTGAACAGACCAAACAACACATATTTTAAGAAGTGAGAGCGGCATGAGCAGCACCAACAGGTGCAGAACACGGTCGGCTACAAGAGGGACCAGAAATCCCGCTTCCCAGCCCGGGATAACCCAATACTTTAGAGGCAACCAAGGAGCACCGGCAGGCGCCATTACGGACGCGCCACGTGTCACTGGAGCGGAGAACAGGAGACCCACTGGGGACGACGAAACTAGCCTACCGCTGCCAATAATCCCCGCAGAACCAACAGAGAGACCCGGTACAACTATGGCAAGTCCTACCCAACACCAGCAGTCTCTGGACGAGGACTTACGCAACATGCTGCGGGCCCTAACTACACCGGCAGACATCGAAGCGTTGCCCACGAGGGCGGACATTGAAGGCCTCATACAGAGAATCGAGGAGGCCCACAACAGAGATATCCAGGAAGTGCGGGAGGAACTACACGAAGTAGAAGAGAGAGTATCCTCCGGGGAGTCTCTGGTGGCGGCGTTGACATCCAGGGTCCAAAATATAGAACGAGCCCAAGACATGAGCGCAAAGACGGCCCAAGAGATGCAGCTACGCCTGGAAGAGATTGAGGACCGCAGCCGCCGCAATAACTTGCGGCTGCGGGGCATCCCTGAGGCGACTGGCTCGTAGGACCTAGCCGCAACGGTAATGGCAATACTGCGTACCCTACTGGAGAACCCACCACCCACGCTGGAATTTGACCGGGTGCACCGCACCCTGGGCCCTAGGTCGACAGATCCGGAGAGACCCAGGGACGTATTGTGCCGTCTCCACCGTTACTCCCTAAAGGAAATAATACTGCGCAAGGCCTGGGACCACGGAGACATTGACTTTGATGGCGCTCACATACAAATTCTACCGGACTTGTCCAGAGCAACCCTGCAAAGACGCGCCATGCTAAAACCGGCTCTTGAAGTAGCCAGAAGTCGCGGCTGCACATACCGATGGGGATACCCCTTGGTGGTATTGTTCCGCAACGACCGAGCCTCGTTTACAATGCGCTCAGCGGAGGACCTCCCTGCTTTTTTCTCCTTTATAGGAGCAGAGCCAATTACCGTACCAGACTGGCTGGCACCGCTCCCGAGACCGACCGGACGGACGGGGACAACACGAAGCGGCCCATACCTGCCTAATCGACAGCAACGATCAAGAGGAAGGACCCGACCTGCCGTGACCGAGGGGACACGTGAGTCTTAGACAAGCCCGGAGCATCATCTCAAGCAGTAAGTTCACCGTTGCCCCACTCGACCACACTGCCCCTGAGCTGACAGACATTACTGCCTCCGAGCGCCCTGTGTCCCGACACCCTCAGAGTGTTACCATGCAGGAGACAGCCTGGGGCCACTCAGGCCATAATCACTGCTAGCCCGCCACTCGCCACCCTATACCGGTCTGACCAACCCCACGGAAGGCACCCGCCACGGGGGCTCCGCATGCTATGCCCTGCTATACCCGGCTAACACGCCGATCACTTGACTGATCCATGACTCTGCCCCATCTGCGAACAGGTTGGCAGTGGCAGTCTATCCACCCACTTTGGCCCTCCGCTCAAGGTAAATTATGGTACTGGGTGCCACAGAGGCACTACATGACACCCCCCCTTCTTTACGTACCCACTGCACCCCGGCGCGGTCCTCTTAACTAACACCCGCTAATAACTGTCCCAGTCCCGCATAAGTCCATCAGCTACCATATCTGGCACCGAAGGAAGAAGGCTGGGTCATCCCAGGAATTGACAAAGCAGGAAGAGCTAACTTTGACAATATAACGGGACGGGAGGAGGGAAGGGGAGAGGTGGCAGCAGCCGGCTTACGCTGCTAGTCTGTCTTTGGTAGGAACGGAAGCTGCACTAGAACTAACAATGTGGACAAAGTCAGGCTGGTGTGGGATAATCCGTTGCCCCCGTTGGGGCAGAGTCATAGCAAAGAAGTATGGACGTGGGTGGCGGGCCGGGTGTGGGTGGCGGGGGGGGGGAGGCGGGGGAGAAGGTCATGAAGGAGTTAATTGTCGGGTTTCCTTTTTGTTGTACTCAGCTTGTAAGTATTGCAATGTAAGGGCGGAAGGAGGGGCTAAAGTTAAAAGTTTTATCATACTGCTTGATTCGATATGCATGCTCTGGGAAATGTTTACAATGTTTATACCTAGGTTACTGTATATCACACGTGAAAATAGTTCTATCCCGCACTTTCAGGAGAGATACACATCCGCATGTAAGATACCTCTTGCAGCCGCATGTACTCACTCTCACCCACCCCGCAACAAGAGGTCTGGGGGGCCCGGGGAGGGGAGGGAGCTCCACCCGTTGGTCCATCGCTAATCACACTCCCAAATAGGTCACAGTCTGTCGGCTGTTGCCGGTAGACGTTCACACAGCGAGTCAGCTGTTAATTTAGGGTGCACGTCCGCAGGACGGAGTGCACCGAAAGCATAGTTGCTTGGTAGACCCCCAGGAATAGGTGGTAAGTCTACCCTTAACCTATACCTCTACTCACTTTCTTATTTCCTTTTCTCTTTTTCCCATACCTTTCCCCATACCTAACCTTAATCCCTCCTACCTTCCCCATCCCACACCCACCACCCCCCCCCCCCCCCGCTCCGGCTCAGCCATGGAAGCGATACAAATTGTCTCACTAAATGCAAAGGGACTTAACGTCCCTGAAAAAAGAAAGATGCTACTACATGACATGAAAAGACTGAGAGCAGATATCGTGCTAGTACAAGAAACACATTTTAGAGAAAGTAATTTTCCGATCCTAAAAAATAGAAAAATAGACACTACCCGACAGTTTACCACTCCACCAATGCAGACGCTAAGTCTAGAGGAGTTTCCATCCAGTTTGCAGCAAGGGTTCCATGGACGCTAATTAAGCAAAAAACAGACCCAGGAGGGAGGTTTTTGTTCCTAAAAGGGCTGATCGGAGGAGAAAAAGTGACTATTGTGAACCTTTATGTCCCGAACAATCAACAAGATTCCTTCATTAAAAAACACTTTGAGACCCTCCGAAATTTCGCAGAAGGACACCTTATAATAGGGGGAGACCTAAACATGTCGCTAAACCCGACAGAGGACACATCCACAGGGACCTCCTCGTTCCCTAGAGGGGCGCGGAAAGCTATCCACGCAGCATTACACGACGCGAGACTGGTAGACGCCTGGCGTCTCTTTCACCCCGGTGAGAGAGACTACACGTTTTTCTCCCACACACATCAAACCTATTCAAGAATAGACTACTTTTTGATCCCCCACCACCAGCTACATGCGGTTAAGAATACGTCCATAGGCTCCATCACATGGTCCGACCATGCACCAGTGACAATCTCATACACATTAACGGATCACACCACGAAACAAAAACAAACATGGAGACTTAACGAAAGCCTACTCCACGACCCAGAAGTCATAGCAGACGTCACAAAAGAACTGGGCCACTACTTCCGCACGAACACTACCCCTGACTGTAACATGGGGCTTGTATGGGAAGCGCATAAAGCAGTGATCCGAGGAGTGTTTATAAAACATGGGGCAAGGATCAAGAAAAAGAGAACAAGACAGATAGAGGAGCTACTAGACAAGCTTCAGAAATTAGAAGGGGAACACAAACAGACACCATCCAGGACAGTAGGCAGCGCTCTGGACGAAACACGTACAAAACTGACGGACTTACTTCTATTTAAAGCCAAGGCAGCACTGCAGATCTCACGAAGACAGGCTTATGAGTCAGGAAATAAGTGCGGTAGACTACTGGCGCAATCACTGAAGGCACAGACAGTAGCCTCCTATATACCACACATACACAACCCATCAGGACTGAAAAAAACACTACCCAAACAGATAGCCCAGGAGTTTAAGTCGTATTATGAAGCCCTATATAACCTGACCACCACGCGGCCATCACTAGCTCAAGTGAGGGAATACATCAGAAACTCCAAAATGCCCGCCTTAGAGACGGAGACATGCCAGCTTCTAGAAGAACCTATAACCCTGACAGAATTGCAAGGAGCGCTAGCAAGCTCCAAAAAAAGCAAATCACCGGGGCCAGACGGTCTCACGACCCACTACTACCGGACGTTCCTCCCATCATTAGGCAACCATTTGGTATCGCTCCTAAATGACCTCGGTAAGGGGGGGAGACTACACGACAACACGCTACAGGCCCAAATAGCAGTGATACCAAAGGAAGGGAAAGACCCGGGACAATGCGGGAGTTACCGTCCGATATCTCTGCTGAACACGGACCTGAAGCTGTTTACAAAGATCCTGGCCATGAGACTCCAAACGCATGTTCCGCACGTTATTCACCTGGACCAGGTGGGCTTCGTGTCGTCAAGGGAAGCGAGAGACAACACCACGAAAGTGTTAAACCTACTACACCACACAACCCACACCAAAACTCCAAGTGTCTTTCTCAGCACTGATGCTGAGAAAGCCTTCGATAGGGTGAACTGGGACTTCATGTTTGCTACACTGAAACACATGGGCCTCAGATCTACCATGTTAAATTGGGTGACAGCAATATACACAATGCCAGCGGCAAGAGTGAAAGCTAACGGTATCCTGTCAGATCCCTTTCTGATCAGAAATGGGACACGACAGGGTTGCCCACTTTCACCTATCCTCTTCGCACTTTCACTAGAACCGTTTCTGGCTCACGTTAGGGGGAACACAAATATTACAGGGATACTAGTACAACAAAATCAATACAAGGTCTCGGCGTACGCGGACGACCTAATGTTTACCCTCTCGAACCCGATAATCTCTCTCCCCAACTTACTAGAAGAATTTAAAATTTATGGTACATTGTCAAACTTAAAAATCAATTTTTCGAAATCGGAAGCGATGGGGGTAAACATTCCGCCAGCCCAATTGTCCCGCCTCCAATCCAGCTTCAAACTGAAGTGGACAACTTCAGCTCTGAAATATCTAGGCACGTTAATTCCCCAAAACTTCACGAAAATCTATGACCTGAACTCCCCCCCACTCCTACAAAAAGTTAAGATACTACTGCAGAAGTGGCAAACCGGCCTACACTCATGGCTGGGACGCTGCAATATTTTAAAGATGTCCATCCTTCCAAAATTTCTGTACCTGATGCAGGCCCTTCCTATACACATCCCGCACACCTATTTTAAACAGACCCAATCCCTATTCACGCAATTCGTCTGGGCAGGAAAAAGGCCGAGGCTATCTAACGGGCTTTTAGTCCTCCCCAAACAGTTTGGTGGCTTAGCCCTGCCTAACATACGAGCCTACTACCAAGCAGCACACCTGGGCAGACTCCTGGACTGGTGTCGACACCAGAAGACCAAACTGTGGACCCAAGTGGAACAGGCCCAAAGCACGGCGCCTCTGCAGGGCACCCCATGGTGCTACCCAAGACTACCACCAGAAACTAAAAAACACCCGTTGATAGGGAACACGGCAAAGATATGTGCACACCTCATCTCTCTGAGAGAGATCTCTACGCCGGACTCGCCACTCTACCCGATATTGGGAAATCCCCAATTCCTTCCAGGCATGGGAAATGGCCCCTTTAGGCATCTAGCAGAATCAGGCATACATCAAGCCCAACACTTCAGCTCGGGGGGGAGGTGGAAGTCAGTAGAAGAACTAACAGACCCAACGGGCCATTATGGCCTAGACTTTATGAGAGCCCTACAGATCCAGCACTTTCTCAGGACAATCCCACCACCCCCAGACCGTGACCAAAAATTCACAACATTAGAGGACATGTGTAATGACACTGGAACCCTTCCTCACACGCTATCCTTAATGTACACCCTTGTGAACAGTCCCGCAGGAGATTTTGTACCACCGGGCATACTTAAATGGGAAGAAGAACTAGGGACTAAGTTTAGTCCCACCAAAAGACAACACATCCTCCACTATACCCATAAATCATCTATCTGTGCCAAATCCCAGGAGACTAATTATAAGATCATGTCTAGATGGTACAGAACCCCGGTACTGTTACACAAGTTTTTTCCGGCGACGTCAGATCTCTGCTGGAGATGTCAAAATGAGAAAGGGACCCTGCTGCATATCTTCTGGACATGTCCAAAGATACAGCATTTCTGGAAGGTTATTCGAGAGACAGTACAAAAGCTCACAGAACGGTTCATCCCAGATGATCCAGCATTTTTCCTCCTTCACGCGAATGACATACCCAACAGAAAGTATAAAAAATCGGTAATACGCCACCTACTTGACGCCGCTAAGGCATGCATTCCACTATGCTGGAAATCCCCTCTCCCACCATCCATTGACCTATGGCTCCAGAAAGTTGACGATATTAGAAGGATGGAAGACCTCATCCTCACGGCGCAGAAAAGACAGGAGACCTTTACTAAAACATGGCAAGTATGGACCATGTTCATATATTCCACAGAAGGCCAAACACTGCGCGGCTCCACAACAAACCCCTGATACGGGAAGACACAGACCCTGACACAGATACACCCACTATTGGGAAACAGGTTAAACGAAGGCCTACAAAACTCTACCCATTTACCCGATGCTCCATGGCTGCAGGCGGCCCTCCTCCCACACTCACCCCCTACCCCTCCACATCCCTGTACCTCCCACCCTCCTCCCCCTCTTACCCCACTCTATCTCCCTCTTTTCCCCCGCTTTACGTCCTCCCTACTTTTCCTTCTGTCTCTTTCTGCCCCGGCTTCCCCCCCCCCCCCGAGACCCCAAGCCATGAAAAACACCCCCATGTTGAAGGGGAGCCGTGGGGAGGGATTGGAGGAGGGGGGAACCCTATACAAATAAGCAAATAGAAAAAGGAAAATATGGAACGTGGGCTGCTGACGCAAGCCCAGATCACTTAGAATACTAGATGACCTAGTCAAACAGACGATATAGTTCCCCTCACAGACCCCACCAGGAGACAAAACCCCTCGTGTTCCTTCTTAACCGAGTACACAACACCTATACCCTGCAGAGAAAGAAGGAAGAGTCCCCGATAGGACATATACAGTGTTCCTGCCAACTACTTACACAGGGAGTGAAACCACGGGGAACAACCAGTTGTACATACCTGTCGTCTGTAATGTTTGAAAATTGATGTCTGTTTTATATACTGTACTGATATGTATACTGTTGGTCCAGACAGACCATGTTCCTAAGTTAAATAAAAAATTAAAGTCAAAACAAAAAAAAATGTATAAATGTGAATGGTCCCAAAAATGTGTCAAAAGTGTCCGATATGTCCGCCGCAATATCGCAGTCACGATAAAAATCACAGATCGCCGCCATTACTAGTTAAAAAAAAATAATAATAAAAATGCTATAAAACTATCCCCTATTTTGTAGACGCTATAACTTTTGCGCAAACCAATCAATATATGCTTATTGTGATTTTTTTTTTTACCAAAAAATATGTAGAAGAATACGTATCGGCCTAAAAAAATTTTTTATATTTTTTTTTTTTAAAGCAAAAAAATTATATTTTTTTTTTAAAACTTGTCCCTCTTCTTTTGTTTATAGCGCAAAAAATAAAAACCGCAGAGGTGATCAAATACCACCAAAAGAAAGCTCTGTTTGTGGGGACAAAATGATAACAATTTCACCTGGGTACAGCATTGTATGACGGCGCAATTGTCATTCAAAGTGTGACAGCGCTGGAAGCTGAAAAATGGCCTGGGCAGGAGGGGGGGGGGGAAATGCCCTGTATTGAGGTGGTTAAAATAGCCAGTGAAGGGCCAACATATTGCCTCCCAGCCCTCTGAAAAGTGATCCACTGTGGATTGTCTTGCAGAAAGGCAGCAAGCAGTGGCGTGGCTTTGTGGGTGCGGACCACCAGAAGGGTGACACCATCAAGTAGGAAGTGACATCCAACCATGATGGTGTCACCCCGCGTCAGTTACAACAGGGGCTGATTTGGGGTGCACATGTGTATGTGATCTGTATACTCTTCATCATTATAGTGACCCCATAGAACTTACATGGACATAGACAGCAGCCTCCTCCTCTGTCCTGGAGATCTCTGCACTGTGCACCCCCTGCCTGGGGACCACACAACACTTCTTAGCAAATGACAGCAGCACCCTGGAGCGAAGCATGTCCCTGGATCACGTGATCATTGTCCCTGGCAGACCTCGTGCAGCTGATGACCTCTGAAGGGTTAACTCAGGCTTGCTACATTGTATCCCCTTCCGGGGATTTTCCATTGAGAGAGGCGAGCTAGCGCTCCCCCTGGTGGGCACTCCGAGGAACGACCTCTATA
Organism: Lithobates sylvaticus; assembly: GCA_028564925.1. Lineage (NCBI taxonomy): Eukaryota > Metazoa > Chordata > Amphibia > Anura > Ranidae > Lithobates > Lithobates sylvaticus. Next base: position 172,844,323 of record CM053037.1, on the reverse strand, counting down.
CAGGACCCAAGCAGGTCACTGACTGCACTGAGCTGGGAGAGAGAGAGAGAGAGAGAATGGTGGAGGGACATCAGAGAGCCTCAAAGACAAAACTCATACTAGAAGTGATTATTGTTATATTATATATATAGATCTATCTATATAGATAGATCTATATATATATATAATATAACAATAATCAGTTCTAGTATCAGTTCTAGGATAGATAGATAGATAGATAGATAGATAGATAGATAGATAGATAGATAGATAGACAATAACCTCAAAGACAAAACTGATACTATAACTGATTATTGTTATATTATATATATAGATCTATATATAGATAGATAGATAGATAGATAGATAGATAGATAGATATATTATATATATAGATCTATCTATCTATCTATCTATCTATCTATCTATATATATCTAAAGCCCCATACACACGCGCGGATTATCCGCGGACCAGGTTGGTCGGATCCTGTCCGTCGTACTTTGTCCGATGTTGGTGTTGCGTACACACGGTCGGACTACGTTGTCGGAATATCCGGTCTGCAAGAACGTCGTGACGTAAGTCGTCTTCCACGAGACTAGAAAAGGGAAGTTCAGCACCACGTCAGGCACCCGTTGGGCTCCTTCTGCTGATCCCGTGTTTATCGAGAGTTAGTGGAAGTTTGGTGACTTAAGATTCGCACTTCTCAGTTTTCTGACTCAGATCGTTACTGCTCTTCAGTTTGTGCTTGTCGTGCGTATCTGTTTATTAGTGCGTGTAGTCAGTTCGCATTTGTTGGTCATTGCGGCCTATATCTTGATATAGGACGCTTTGATTTGCACTGCTTATTGTCTGCTCGTTGCTGGTATTCATTTCGTTCTTTCAGGCCTTGCTGTTTATCGGTGCTTTCTGTTTGTCCGTTCTGACCAGCCGACCTTTTGTGAGCGATGTTTCCCGTACGTACTTCCCATCATAGTCGCTCCTCTTTAATATGTCCACCATCTCCAACATTTCTCCAAATGACATATTGGAGGCCTTGAATTTCAGGCTCGGGATCGGGACGTTTCTGCCTCCGGACTTTCCTCGTCCTCCTCCTCGTTGGTGGGATATTTGGGGCGCACCTGCTGTGTCCCCGCCATGTGCTCTCCCCACTGCGCCGTAAAGAGAAGGGGTGGGGAATAGACGAGAAAGATCGTCAGGGGCGGGCGGAGTTTGACGCATGCGCACTGTATATAAAACGTCACACGCCTGTGTCGTAGCCACGATCTGGGAGACGAGGGGAGAGAAAGCTCACGCACGAGACGATCGCTAGAAACGAAGGTACAATTTGACGTTGGTACATAACTAGCCTAGACTGATTCGAACTTGAGGCTTCTTTATGGAGAAGATTAGGAGAGTTTAGCCTGACATAATTTATAGTGTTTTGTGTGGTGTTGTGTCTTGCAGAGATTATGAAGGGATTCAACGACATGAGTTTTCTCCCCCTCTTCATTGAGAAATACAGGGAATTTCCCATTTTATGGCAGGCTAAACACCCCCATTACAGCATCAAAGCAAAGAGGCACACAGCCCTGGAGGAACTTGTGGAATTTGTCAAGCCAAGGTTCCCCACGGCAACTGTTGATGATATAAGAAAGAAAATTGGCAGCCTGAGGAGTGCGTATATCAGGGAGCGCAAGAAGGTCCTGAAGTCGGAAGAAACTGCAACTGCAGCAGATCAGGTCTATGCCCCCAAGCTCTGGTACTATGAGAGTCTCCATTTTCTCAAAGACCAGACTGATGTCACGGAGCCACTCTCGACTCCTCCTTCCACGCTTTCTTGCGCGCAGGCCACCCCTGATGAGGCTTCCGAGGAGCAACCTGGGCCTTCCAGTCTGGAAGAGGTGGAGGAGCCCAGCTTGTTCCAGGTATAGTAGTTTTGTTACCATTTATGTGAATAATGAATGATGTTCACTTAATTCAGGATCGCCAATTGCTTAGTTCCTAACGTGTTTGACATATCAACAGACAGTGGTGTGGGAGACATTTGGGGCCAGAATCTAAACTGCTGGGCTGAGAATTGTATGGTTTTCTATTTGTAAACATTTTGCACCAGTCACTAGATGAGAATTGTGTGTGTTTGATGAACAAATAACTGAAACGATGTTCTTTTTTCATACACAGGAAGACCTCAGCGAGGAGGTGGCTGTGGAAGGTGGCAGTCAGGAGGAGGCAGGGGTTAGTGGTAGCCAAGAGGTGGGTAGTGGCAGCCAACAGGGGGGTAGGCGTAGGAGCCTGACTGTCTCCCAAGTCTCTCCCCTCCGCCTTCCCTACAGAAGGGCGAGAAGGGGGGTGAGGCGGGAGAGTCAGCGCTCCAGATGATCAGAGAGGCTTCAGCCTCCCTACATGCCACACCCACCGACGAGGAGACCTTTGGCTCCGTGGTTGTCACTAAAATGAAGGGTATGGAGGTGAGGCAACGCAACATTTGTGAGGGGCTCATCCTCCATGTCCTAAATAAGGGGATGGCTGGGGAGATGACCCCACTCACACATGTTTGCCATAGTGACCATGCTCCGCCTCCTCCTCCTCCTCCTCCTCCTTCTGCCACCTCACCAGCACGACAGCCACAGCGTGCAAGGAAGCGTGGAAGGAAGACCTGAGAGTGACGACCTGGATTCAGTCTAGTCTGAGAGAAGATGGAGCCTCTCGTAGTACCAGAGCCTGGGGACCTAGATGGCATCTGCTGCAGTTCCGGATGCTTTGGACTTCAGGACCAGATTGCACTCCCCTTAATATACGTACTCCTCAGGCCCCCAATTTTCTACGCTTGAAAATTGATGGTTGCCGTGGGGGGCCAAGACTTTGCAAATTCCCCAAGTTTCACCATGGCTGCGTTCCTCTTTGGTTTGTTGCTGAGACCTAAATAAAGGTTTTTTTGATTTGAAATAATCATTGACTATTGTGTTTTACTTTTCTACAATGACAGTTTTTCTTTGAGTAGGCAGGTACATTTCACTAAACATAAACTATTATTAACAAGGGGCAACAACAACAAACAAACTCCTAGTAAATTTAAGCAACAAATACAAATGTTAATAATGTGGTTTTGCTAAGTTGAGACACACAACCCCCCTCCAAAAAAAAAACATCTCCTTCAAATATGTATTCCCAAAAATAAAAAAAGATAAAAAGACAAATCATGCTAAAAATATAACAAAGATTCTTACATGTAGTGTATAAATCCTGAAAAGTAATAAAGAAGTAAGTTTGTGAGAAGTGCGGGTGAATAGGAGCAGCTAAAACATGTCATTCTTGTTGCATTGTAAAGAAAAAGAGAATGCGGTGCATTAAAGAAATTTTAACATTGCAGCGTGACGAATGTGCTGTGTCGATTAGGAAAGGTAGTTTTACCTGACCGAGCGCTTCCGTCACAGAATTTCTTCTGAGCATGCGTAGCACTTTGTCCGTCGGACAACCGTACACACGCTCGGATTTGGTGTGATCGGACCGTGTTGTCTGAAAATCTATCCAGCAGGAGATAGGACTTTGTCCGTCGGACAATCCGACGTACACTGTCCGATGGTGCATACACACGGTCGGATTTTTCAACAATATTGTCCAATCGGATAGAATCCATGCGAAAATCCTACCGTGTGTATGGGGCTTAACAGTAATCAGTTCTAGTATCAGTTCTAGGATAGATAGATTAGATAGATAGATAGATAGATAGATAGAAAGATAGATAGATAGATAGATAGATAGATAGACAATAACCTCAAACACAAAACTGATACTGTAACTGATTATTGTTATATTATATCTATATATAGATATAATATAACAATAATCAGTTCTAGTATCTCTCTCGATAGATAGATAGATAGATAGATAGATAGATAGATCGATATCTATCTATCTATATATACCAGGGGCGGACTGACAACTCATGGGGCCCCCGGACAATAGGAGGTTATGGGGCCCCCAGGCAATCAGAGGTTATGGGGCCACACAGTATACACACACACACACAGTATACAATCACACAGTATACACATACATGTACACACAGTATACACAGACACGTTTCTATTGGCTGAGAAGGTACCGGAGAGGAGGGGCAGCTATAATCTCTGGATTTTTAGACCAAAAGGATGTCGGTAAGGGACATTTCAGAAACGGATAAAAAAAAAAACACAGATTTTTACATACTGTC
>CM053037.1:172807846-172839669 GCA_028564925.1 Lithobates sylvaticus | reverse complement strand
TTCCAATAGTAAAGCCCCATACACACGGTCGGACTTTTTCATCAATTTGGTCCGATCGGACAAGGTTGTTGAAAAATCAGACCGTGTGTATGCACCATCGGACAGTGTTCGTCGGTTTGTCCGTCGGACAAAGTCTTATCTCCTGCTGGAAAGATTTCGCGTCAACCCGGTCCGATCACACCAAATCCGAGCGTGTGTACGCTTGTCCGACGGACAAAGTGCTACGCATGCTCAGAAGAAATTCTGTGACGGAAGCGCTCTGTCAGGTAAAACTACCTTTCCTAATCGACACAGCACATTCGTCACGCTGCAATGTTAAAATGTCTTTAATGCAGCGCATTCTCTTTTTCTTTACAATGCAACAAGAATGACATGTTTTAGCTGCTCCTATTCACCCGCACTTCTCACAAACTTACTTCTTTATTACTTTGCAGCATTTATACACTACATGTTTATTTTTACTCTGAACGGAAAAGAATCTTTGTTATTTTTTTACCATGATTTGTCTTTTTTTTTTTTTTTGGGGAATACATATTTGAATGTTTTTTTTTTTTTTTTTTTGGAGGGGGGTTGTGTGTCTCAAATTACCAAAAACACATTATTTACATTTGTATTTCTTGCTTAAATTTACTAGGAGGTTGTTTGTTGTTGTTGCCCCTTGTTAATTCTACTTTAGGATTAGTGAAATGTACCAGCCTACTCAAAGAAAAACTGTCATTGTAGCAAAGTAAAACACAATAGTCAATGATTATTTCAAATCAAAAAAACCTTTATTTAGGTCACACCAACAAACCAAAGAGGAACGCAGCCATGGTGAAACTTGGGGAATTTGCAAAGTCTTGGCCCCCCACGGCAACCATCATTGTCCAAGCGTAGAAAATTGGGGGCCTGAGGAGTACGTATATTAAGGGGAGTGCAATCTGGTCGTGAAGTCCAAAGTATCCGGAACTGCAGCAGATGCCATCTAGGTCCCCAGGCTCTGGTACTACAAGAGGCTCCATCTTCTCTCACACCAGACTGATTGCAGGTCGTCACTCTCAGGTCTTCCTTCCACGCTTCCTTCCACGCTGTGGCTGTCGTGCTGGTGGGGTGGCAGAAGGAGGAGGAGGAGGAGGAGGAGGCGGAGCATGGTAGCTATGGCAAACATGTGTGAGTGGGGTCATCTCCCCAGCCCTACCCTTATTTAGGACATGGAGGATGAGCCCCTCACACATGTTGCGTTGCCCCACCTCCATACCCATCATTTTTGTGACAACCACCGAGCCAAAGGTCTCCTCGTCGGCGGGTGTGGCATGTAGGGAGTCTGAAGCCTCTCTGATCATCCGGAGCGCTGACTGTGCCGCATAACCCCCCCTTCTCGCCCTTTTGTACGGAGGGCGGAGGGGAGGGGTTTGGGTGTCAGTCAGGCTCCGAGGCCTAGCCCCCTCTTGGCTGCCACTACCCAGCTGGTGGCTGCCACTAACCCCTGCCTCCTCCTGACTGCCACCTTCCACAGCCACCTCCTGGCTGAGGTCTTCCTGTGTAGGAAAAAGGGACATAGTTTCAGTTATTTGTTCATCAAACACACACAATTCTCATCTAGTGACTGGTGCAAAATGTTTACAAATAGAAAACCATACAATTCTCAGCCCAGCAGTTTAGATTCTGGCCCCAAATGTCTCCCACACCACTGTCTGTTGATATGTCAAACACGTTAGGAACTAAGCAATTGGCGATCCTGAATTAAGTGAACATCATTCATTATTCCCATAAATGGTAACAAAACTACTATACCTGGAACAAGCTGGGCTCCTCCACCTCTTCCAGACTGGAAGGCCCAGGTTGCTCCTCGGAAGCCTCATCAGGGGTGGGCTGTGCGCAAGGAAGCGTGGAAGGAGGAGTTGAGGTTGGCTCCGTGACATCAGCCTGGTCCTTCAGAAAATGGAGACTCTGATAGTACCAGAGCTTGGGGACATAGACCTCATCTGCTGAAGTTGCAGTTTCCTCAGACTTCACGACCTTCTTCCTCTCCCTGATATACGCACTCCTCAGGCTGCCAATTTTCTTTCTAATATCATCAACAGTTGCCGTGGGGAACCTTGGCTTGACAAATTCCACAAGTTCCTCCAGGGCTGCGTGCCTCTTTGGTTTGTTGGTGTAATGTGGGTGTATACCCTGCCACAATATGGGAAAATCCCTGTATTTGGCAATGAAGAGGGGGAGAAAACTCATGTCGTTGAATCCCTTCATATCAATCTCTGCAAGACACAACAACACACCAAACCCTATAAATTATGTCAGGCTAAACTCTCCTAATCTTCTCCATAAAGAAGCCTCAAGTTCAAATCAGTCTAGGCTAGTTATGTACCAACGTTAAATTGTACCTTCGTTTGTAGCGATCGTCTCGTGTGAGTTTTCTCTCCCCTCGTCTCCCAGATCGTGGCTACGACACAGGCGTGTGACGTTTTATATACACTGCGCATGCTTCAAACTCCGCCCGCCCCTGACGATCTTTCTCGTCTATTCCCCACCCCTTCTCTTTACGGCGTAGTGGGGAGAGCACATGGCGGGGACACAGCAGGTGCGCCACAAATATCCCACCAACGAGGAGGAGGACGAGGAAAGTCCGGAGGCAGAAACGTCCCGATCCCGGAACCTGAAATTCAAGGCCTCCAATATGTCATTTGGAGAAATGTTGGAGATGGTGGACATATTAAAGAGGAGCGACTATGATGGGAAGTATGGGCCTTACCTCAACCCCAATGTCCGCAAGGCCAAGATCATGTCTAAAGTTGTGAGAAGGCTGTACAATAATTTTGGGGTACAACGATCCAAGGAGCAACTCAGGAAACGCTGGTCAGACCTGAAACTGAGGGAGGCCGATCAGTACAGAAAGATCAAGAGAATTCTTCAAAAAAGTAAGTAGTTGTGTTTTGTGTTTGATTTCTTGCTTGCATACTGCTCCATTGTGTTTTGATTTTTACCAAGTTGTACATTCCAAAATGGCCACTTTCAGGTTCGTCTGTGCATTCGATCGTACTCAGCCTCGATCTTTCTGCCACTGTCATGGTCGTGTGTGTGTGCATTCGATCGTACGCAACCTCGATCGTTCGGCCACTTATAATACGATGTTTGGTGTTTTTTTGGGGAAAGGAAGTTTGTTCTCACTAGAAATGTCATCAAGAATGTAAAGCCAATTTATTCAATGTAAAGGAGAGGTCACTCAGTAGCTGTTTACCCATCTGGACTCTAGAGCACTAGTGCTGGGACACCCAAACCCCCTTTTTATTATGCTTTTCCACACATGTGCTCCAGTGGATACTAGAGGGGGGTCTCCATCACACAAACTTCTACCAAAAAGCTAGTCAGTTTAGCACCTTTACAAAGTGACTTCATTCATGTAGTTGACATTTGTAACTGGCCAAACTAAAATAGTGTCCGTCACTTTCAAGCAATGTTTGTCATTTCCTATTTCTGCCCTCAATAGCTTGTGTTGCTAAATCTTCCTTTTGGACATTCTCATAGGGGAGCGAAAAAGGCCGTCTGAGGAAACCCCCAAACCAACACCTACCAAAAAAGGGGAAAGAGCAGAAGCAGAGGAGGAGGAGGAGGAGGAAGGAGAGATCATCGAACTGGGAGAAATTGTCACCACAACAGGTGAGTGTGGGAGAACACAGCTACTGGTAAGCTAATCCATGTATGGCTGCCTCATTTCCAACACCCCATTTTTGTTTGTTTGTGGTTTTTAGGTGACGTGGATGTTGTGGAAGAAAAATCGCACTTTACCACAGAGAGTGCCCACGTACTCATCGGAGAGATAATGGTCTGCAATAGAGATCTAGATTACATAAAGCAAAACATCAATGATGTTCAACAAAAATTGAAGAACATCATTGATGTTTTAGGAAAAATATGAAAACGCACCAAGTAATTAACACACATTTGTGCCAGCTTCAGAACACATTTGCAACTTAAAAACTGTCTGAAATTTGGAACATGCACACATTGTGTCCACATGTGCTAGCTCCCACCATGGTGGATGAATGGCAACGTTTTTTTGGGGGTGCAAACACTTTACGAACTACGAAAGTGGTTGTGGTGAAGGGGTTGCACCCCCAAAAAACGTCCATTCATCCCCATGATGGAAAATGGCACTTTTGAAGCTTCTAGGCATGTGTTTTACCATCTAATGACCATTTTCAGTCCCAAATTGTGTGCATGTTCCAAATTTCCACTTTTCGGGGGTGACCCCCCCATGTGATGAAGGCAAGATCAAACACACTTTGAACATATAGTCATGTCTGATCTTGTCTTCACTTTACAAAGTTGAACTTTCCAAGTTCCTAGGTTCTGTTTTGCTCCATGCCTGGTTTTACCAATTGCGGAATGTTTGTAAACAATGTTGTAAATAACCAAGATGTTGTCAGTTTTGGCGTGAAGATTGTAAACGCACTTGGGAATGTTTTCCTAGTAAACTTTTATTTTTCTAAATGTGTGGCTTCCTTATTTAAAAAACACAATGCATTATGTATGTAAAATGAAAAGGATATGGGGGGCAATGGGTGTTATTTACTAAAGGCAAATCCACTTTGCACTCCAATTTTCTTTCCCGGGGAACTTTTTCAATGCACTTGTAGAGCATAGCGGATTTGACTTATGTAAATGACACCCACAGTGCTTTGTACGAAAACACGGAGCACAGCATTTTGGAGAATACACACATGTCAGACCTGGTGATGAAAAGGAGTATTTTGGGTGTCAGTTATGCAGTACAAACCTTCTCTAGACCAAAGATTAGGTAGCAAACACACAACATGAGAATAATCTTTTTGGGAAGAAGAGACTGTTACCTCCTTTTGCCCAGAAAGTGCATTCCCACTGTCGAAGGCAAAGGGAAAAAATGTCAAAGTAAAATAAGCTAAAAAGAAGACTGAAATGACATGAAATCATAGGTTGTTTAAAATATCAGATTTATTAAAAAATGCCGCTCACACATCGTCAGGCAGAGCAATGGCCCCCCTACCCACAAAGTACTGCATATATTGGTCCCGGACCACACGGGCATTTAGAGGGGGCAAGCCTGGACGTGCCACTCGAAGGGCTGTGAGTTCGGCATTTGGAGGGCCCTCCACATCTGGGCCAACGGGCACCACATAGTTCCTGTTATGTCTTTTGAGGAAGTTGTGCAATATGCAACAGGCAAGAACTATGTGGTTCAGTTTGTATTCCGCCAAGTTAAATGCCGTCAGGAACAGGCGGAAGCGGCTAGCCAGGATGCCAAAAGCGTTCTCCACAACTCTTCTGGCTCTGGACAGCCTGTAGTTGAAGACCCTCTGGTCCGGGGTGAGGGTCCTCATCGGGAACGGCCTCATCACATGGGGAGTCAACGCAAACGCTTCATCTGCGACAAAGACGAAGGGGAGTCCTTCGGCATTCTCCTCTGGAGGTGGCAAGCACAGACTGCCACTTTGGAGACGCCAGTAGAACTCCGTGTGCGTAATGGCCCCACCATCCGATATCCGGCCGTTCATCCCCACGTCCACATACATAAACTCGTATGTTGCCGACACCACCGCCAACATCACTACACTATTAAACCCTTTATAATTATAATAGTAGGACCCCGAGTTGGGCGGTGGGACGATGCGGACGCGTTTCCCATCAATTGCCCCTCCGCAGTTAGGAAAGTCCCAACGGCTGGCAAAGTGGGAGGCCACAGTCTGCCATTCCTGTGGCGTGGAAGGGAACTGTGGAGTGAAACAAGAAAAAAACATTAGTCACTTTGCACCTAAACATTGCAAGCAGATTAGACAATCAACATCTTGGAACAAGAGCATTGTCTAAAATTGGAGGCTGGAAAGTATTTGCACAGAAAAGTAGAGGCTCCCCTTCACAGATTACTCACCCCCCCCATCAATCCCCCCCCTTCTGATGGGCCATTGGCAATAACTAGGGGTTTTGGGGGGGGGGGGGGACAGCTAACCCTCTGCACTTCATTGATTGGCAAATGGCTCAATAATGTGGGCTAGTTTGGCCAGACCCTCTGTACTTAACACTATTGGCAGGCCACAGGAAAGATCAAATAACATTTCACCCCCCCCCCCCCCCCCCCCCCCCCAAAAAAGGCAGGCACAGTGTGACATTATTAAATTACCAAGCAAGCTAATAGGAGGGAAAGAAGACAAAAAAATAGGAAATGGAATGTATGGAGGCAGTCCCTTGCACTACATGCTTTGCTGAATTCATCCCTAAAGATGCGCACTATAAAGAGGTAGGTATATAGTGTGTATGGACCTTGGGAAAGCCAGCAGATAAAGGATTGGTACCATCTGACAGAGCAGTTGGGGGAGGGGGTTCCTAATGAGTTTGCCCCCCCCCCCCACCAAAAGAACAAAAAAAGGGGGCTCTACATGAAGTAAACCACACAGCAAACATTTGTGCATATTTTAGGGGGTGTTTTGGGGCAAACAATACTATGCAGCAGACAAAAGACATTGCTTAAGTGACTAGGCCATAGGTGTCTATTGGGGCAGAAGAGCATGCTGGTGAGGTAAGTGAAGGGAAAAATGCATGAAGGAGAAAAGGGGCACAGCATATTAGAACATATTGCAATCATGGTAATTAGGGAAGGAGGTCAAAAATACAAGTCATTAGCAAACAGAGCATACATAGAAGGGAATAGTAAAGTAGAAATGTTACCTTAATATAGTCCTCCTGCAGGACCTGAATGATGGCAGAACAGGTCTCTGGAATAATGATTCCCAGGGCCTGGGGAGAGATACCTGAAGAGAACTTCAAATCCTGAAGACTTCTCCCTGTCGCCAAGTACCTCAACGTGGCAACAAGCCTCTGCTCCGGAGTAATGGCTTGTCTCATGCAGGTATCCTGCCGGCTGATAAAGGGGGTCAGCAAAGCCAAAAGACGGTGAAAATCGGGGTCCGTCATCCTGAGAAAGTTCCTGAAATCATCAGGATTATTCTCCCGGATCTCACGAAGCAAAGGCATGTGCGAGAACTGGTCACGCTGAAGCAACCAATTCTTGGTCCACATACTCCTCGTCACTCTGTTCATGGACGGGTCTTGGGTCAAAGCTAAAAGCCCGACACCAATTCCGCGTACAGCACGAACTCGGCGACGAGTACGCACGGGAAACATCGCTCAGAAGGTCACAAAAGGTCGGCTGGTCAGAACGGACAAACAGAAAGCACCGATAAACAGCAAGGCCTGAAAGAACGAAGTGAATACCAGCAACGAGCAGACAATAAGCAGTGCAAATCAAAGCGTCCTATATCAAGATATAGGCCGCAATGACCAACAAATGCGAACTGACTACACGCACTAATAAACAGATACGCACGACAAGCACAAACTGAAGAGCAGTAACGATCTGAGTCAGAAAACTGAGAAGCGCGAATCTTAAGTCACCAAACTTCCACTAACTCTCGATAAACACGGGATCAGCAGAAGGAGCCCAACGGGTGCCTGACGTGGTGCTGGACTTCCCTTTTGTAATCTCGTGGACGACGACTTACGTCACGACGTTCTTCCGGACCGGATATTCCGACAACTTAGTCCGACCGTGTGTACGCAACGCCAACATCGGACAAAGTACGTCGGACAAAGTCCGACTGACCTGGTCCGCGGATTGTCCGAGCGTGTGTATGGGGCTTAACCTGATCTGCCTAGTGCACTTCAATTTGTAAAAGACAAGGGGGACACTGAGAAGGGGAATAATATAGGGTGTCACTTGAGAGACAGCTCTGAGTATGTTGGGGCTGCTGACATCACAGCAGCACCCAGCAGCAGATTAGGGACTTTTGTCTATGACTATGTCTACACAAGGGAAGCTTTTGCTGGTAAATATTTATAAAATACGACAAATGCACATATAATCTTATGAAAATACTTTTGTTGAAATTAATGTTTTGGTGACAAGGTCTCCAAGATCCAATTACAGCATTATTCAATAAAGATTTCCCAATTAGCATGTGCTGAATTGTATATGTGGTGCACATAAATATTGGCATCTTACTGGCCTGAATGAATCTGATCTGTTCTGCACTAAAAATAAAAAACTGTTGGGGTTTTATACATGAAAAATTGGCAACAAAGGATCATGTTAGTAGAGTTTTATTCCGTTTATTGAATGAGGCTGTAGGTGTTCTTGCAACCTTTGTTTGCATTCAGGTCAGTTTGTATGGTGCTGTAATGTCAGTCATGGTTACAGGCCAGATTACTCAGAGACCACCAGTGACTCCATTACACCCAACTTCTGCTGTCACCACCCCAGTGGTGGGCGGTCAGTACTTCCCTCACTCCAAGCTATTCATGTGGTTTTGAGTGATTCTGACGGCATGTGAGTGTAGAAATGGGATTATGGTAGCCCTTGCCAGGCATGATATACAGAAGTCCTTTCATCAGGCTTGTCTTGCAGATTATATTTACAGCTTCTAAATAGATGGAGTGCTCTAATATACAGCTGTGCCCACACCTACAGTCACTCTTTCAACGGCACTGCCCGAAGGGCTCCTATTTCACTGGTGACATGCCATCGTCTGGCACTACAGCAGCACACGGTTACTTTCCATGTGACACTTGCCAGACTAAACTGTTTGCCATAAAATAGTGCCATTGCCATGTCTTTACAGATGCAAACAGTAAATCCCACTGCTTAACTATATACCTGATTTATGTACAGATATGTCAGTCTGTTCACTTAAAGGTAATCACTACATTCTGCTGTGTGGGCCTGATTCTTTAAGCCCTGATATGTCATAACTCATAGAAAAAGTGGCTTATCACGTGATAATATTGCTTAATTTATCGAGATGTTTCATGCATTCTTTTTCCTCCTGCAATTTTAATATCTGATGTTGCCAGAATAACTGCTAATGATGAAAAAAATGCGCGGGCGCATGCGCGCGAGCGACGGAGATGGCCGCCTGATTCCTCCACTCCGCGCCGTCGGACCTTACAAGCCGGCCTTATAGAGCACATAACGAGTGTGGACGAAGCTCACACATCTCCACAGGCGCCGGATTACCTCGGGAAGCTGCCGGTAATATACCGTTCGGTAAAACATAAGCCAAAGAACCGGCAGCCCCAGAAATCCTCCCCACCCTCAGGCAGAGGAAAAAGCAAGATGGCGCTTGAGCCTCCGGAGCCAGATGACGCTACTCAGCTCTCTGCTGAGGATCCAGCGTCTCCTACAGATAGTCTGCAGCAATTCCCCATGGACATGGTGAGCCCTCTCCCTATGGACTCAGACAACATGCTGGCTAAATTCCGCAGCATAGTGAGGGATGAGATCTCGGCAGCCTCCCGCAAACTCTCTTCAGACCTGGTGAGGGGCCTTAAAGAGATAGACCACCGCATTAATCAATTAGAGCAATGTATGGACTTGGCCACTACAGTGCTGGAGGGACATGAGGAGGAGGTAGACAAAATGTCAGCAGAACTCGAGGCCCTAAAAGATAAGTTGGAAGACGCAGAAAATAGAGCCCGCAGGGACAACCTCTGTATACGCGGTATTCCTGAAGTTATCACCGACCTACAAGGCACAGCTACTGCCTTTTTTCAGGAACTGACCCCCAAGATCCCAGTGGACAGGCTAGAATTCGATCGCATCCACAGATCCCTGGCCCCTAAACCCACAGACGGCCCCCCAAGGGATGTCATCATTAAATTTCACTATAGCCGTACCAAAGTGAAACTTCTACAGGCTGCAAGAGAACAGCAAGACCTCTCTTTTCAAGGTAACTCTCTCCAGCTGTTCGCCAACCTTTCACCGGTCACAATTGCCAGAAGGCGGGTCCTCGAACCCTATCTTCAAATACAACAAACCCAGGGGATCAAATACAGATGGGGGTTCCCCTTTAAGCCTTGAGGCGATTCAGTTCGCATTTGCAGTGCTATACAAGTCATTCATTCGCTATCTTTTTCTCACCTGGGCCGTCAGTTCCACACCACTTCTCCGTCTGATCTGAGACGACATTTTGAGGAATTGAAGCTGCACCTACCCTCATCTCATCGTCCTCCTCTTCCAAACCGGGACCCTCTCGACCCCCTCTTCAGCCCTTTCCAAGCACCTCAACGCTCTCAACCCGGGTCCCAGGCGCTGCGGGATCTACAGGCTCAACGTTTCCACAAGTCCAATGGCTGAATGGTACTTTATTTAAATCTTTGTGATGTTTAGTCTTTCTTACTGCCTGACCCTATGCTACAGCCAATGAACCTGGTTTACCTGCAAGTTTCACACCCGGAATAAGAGGGTGTGATTTGGAACATGTCCCCTGCCTTACTAATACCCTGCTCTGACATTTGCTCCAGAAGATGGAATTGGCCACCCTACCATAGGCCGCCCCACCTGTGAGATGGCGGTGGAGGGTGTTGACTGCCTCCCCCTTGTCCCATGCAGAGACACGGACTTCAGATAACATCCCATCTCTTTCCCACACAGCTGCATCTCACATAATCTGAGCTTATCTACAGACCCCCCCCCCCTTTTAGTTTTATTGCACTAATCTCTACTAATGTTTCCGGGAATGTCATAATGTGGGGGGGGGGGTGCATTACTTGCAGGGGTATTCTCCATTGATTTACCAATTTGGTTGTGGTACCCGTATCATAGTTCTCCACTTTTGCTTGGCGGAACTAGGGGAAAGGCGGGATTATGCAGGGCCGCCCGGAGGCGATGGGCCTTTCGCCGTCGTCCTCGGGGGCCCGGGGGTCCTGGGTAGTTATGCCTTTACATGTTTTATATGTACCTAGTAAGTTACACGGTTTTAGCTGGTTCTTGATGATTCTGTTACCAGAAATTTCTTAGATTCTGTGCTAATAACATTTCAGTTGACTGTATTACTGCGCAACAGGCCGGTGGTTCCGACGGACCACTGCTCCCCCTATAAGATGCCACTTGGCTAAGATGGCTGTCCAGTGTACAAGAAAAAAATGCAGATGCAGAGGATTCATTAATTGAAAAACACATGTAAAAATGATCAATAGATCCAAGGAAATACAGTACATCCAGAAAGTATTCACAGTGCTTAATTTTTTCCACATTTTGTTATGTTACAGCCTTATTCCAAAATGGATTGAATTAATTATTTTTCTCCAAATTCTATAAACAATACCCCATAATGATAAGATGAGAAGTTTGTTTGAAATCTTTGCAAATTTATTAAAAATAAATTGAAAATGACGAAACAAAGATTGAACTCTTTGACCTGAATGGCAAGCATCATGTCTGGAGGAAACCAGGCACCTGGCCAATACCATTACTACAGTGAAGCATGATGGTGGCGGCTTAATGTAGTGGGATGTTTTTCAGCGGCAGGAACTGGGAGACTCGTCAGGATTGAGGGAAAGATGAATACCGCTATGTACAGAGACATCCTTGATGAAAACCTGCTCCAGAGCGCTCTGGACTTCAGACTGGGGCAAATATTCACCTTCCAACAGGACAACAATCCTAAGCACACAGACAAGATTACAAAGGAGTGGCTACGGGACAACTGTGTGAATGTCCTCGAGTGGCCCAGCCAGAGCCCAGACTAGAACCCTATTGAACATCTCCTGAGAGATCTGAAAATGACTGTGCACCGATGAAGCTTTAGAGGCCCTGCAAAGAAGACTGGGAGAAACTTCCCAAAAATAGGTGTGCCAAGCTTGTAGCATCATACTCAAAAAGACTTTTGAGGCTGTAATTGGTGCCAAAGGTGCTTCAACAAAGTATTGAGCAAAGGCTGTGAATACTTATGTACATGGGATTTACCGTACTTATCGGCGTATAACACGCACCCTTTTCCCCTTAAAATCAGGGGAAAATCGTGGGTGCGTGTTATACGCCGATCCCCCACGATCTCCGCTAGCTGTGAGCGGAGCGGAACGATCGCCACCGAGCTACACATAGCGAGTGTACTCGGCTCTTCTCTGCTCCGCTGACAGTCACGTGAGCAGAGCCGACAAGAGCCGATTACATGTGTATCTCAGCTCCGCCCAGTCCCTGCTATCTCGGCGGCGTTCGCTCCGCTCCGGTGTCCTGTCGGCGCCAATTTTAAATGGCGATGGACACTGAGGGCAAAGGCTGCACTGGGGACAGGCTGCACTGGGGACAGGCTGCACTGGGGACAAGGCTGCACTGGGGACAAGGCTGCACTGGGGACAAGCCTGCACTGGACACTTAAATGTAAGTTTTTTTTTTTCCTTAAACTTCCATCCTAAACGTTTTTTTCCTTAAAATTCCCTCCTAAACTTGGGGTGCGTGTTATACGCCAATAAATACGGTATTTTGTTTTTTATTTTTAATAAATTTGCAAAGATTTCAAACTACTTTCACATTGTCATTATGGGGTATTGTTTGTAGAATTTTAAGGAAAATAACAAATTTATCAAATTTGGAATAAGGCTGTAACAGAACATAAAATGTGAAAAAAGTGAAGCGCTTTGAATACTTTCTGGATGCACTGTAGGCAGCAACAGTTATTTGAAGATCTTGATTGCATTGTCTCATCCACTCCATCTTTCTAGACCTCCCTATTGGTCAATACTGTCTTCTATCACAATAAAGGACCAGTAAGGAAATTAAGGAGGTGGAACAGGTGGTCAAAAGTTTAATTTTCACAAGAGATGTCAAGATTTGCATATATTTTCATCTATCTATATCTTCGGATCTACTGGTCAGTAAGATTGAACTGCCTAGATCTAGACATGTTTAGTTTAGTTTGTATGTATTGTTTATTTTATCCTTCCCATATTTTTAAACCACATTATGCAGAACAACCCCAGAGGGGCTAACAATTTAGTTTACCTGGGACAGCTATATAGATGCATGTTTCCTGATAGTCCCCTAACCTACTAGTTATTAGTATGTTTTTGGGTTGTGTTAGGAAACAGAACAGGAAGCCTCAGATGAGGTACAAGTTCCATGAAGATAGTATTAGTGCTGGGAATTCAGCAAAGGACCCCAGCCTTGCCAGGCCAGAAGGATGTTTTTTAATATTAATATTTTAAAACAATGTCTAGCTTTTTAATAAGACTTGTGTTGTTAAGGTGTCTTCAATATTTCTCACCGCTTCAAGAACGCTGGGAAAGAATGTCTATTCTCACCTCCTATGTCGATACATAGGTCTCTATTAGGTTTTTGGTTTACAACACGCGTTCCCTGCTGGCTCGCCTTTGTCGTCGAGTCCAAGGTACATTACCAGAAACACACTCGACTGTGTTTTATTGGCACTTTTCAGCACGTCTCGGATGGTTTAAGTCACTTGGCCTTTGACTCTGTGCCTCCCAGCCTGCCCATGGCATGGGTAAACAGCTTAATAAAAGGCATCCTGTCATGTCTTATTACTTAACAATAGTGTCATTATCTGCTATCCATGCAAAAGCCACTGGTTTTAATTAAATAATTGTGTTAGTCTCCAGTGGGAGTAAAAAATAAATATATACAGTGCCTTGAAAAAGTATTCATACCCCTTGACATTTTCCACATTTTCTCATGTTATAACCAAAAACGTAAATGTAATATATTGGGATTTTATGTGATAGACCAACAAAAAGTAGCACATAATTGTGAAGTGGAAGGAAAATGATAAATGGTTTTACACATTTTTTACAAATAAATATGTGAAAAGTGTGGTGTGCATTTGTTTTCAGCCCCCCACCCCCTAATACTTTGTAGAACCACCTTTCGCTTCAATTAAAGCTGAAAGTCTTTTTGGGGATGTCTCTACCAGCTTTGCACATCTAGAGAGTGACATTTTTCTTTGCAAAATAACTCAAGCTCTGTGATTGGATGGAGAGCGTCTGCAATTTTCAAGTCTTGCAACGGATTCTCAATTGGACTTTGACTGGGCCATTCTAACACATAAATATGCTTTAATCTAAACCATTCCATTGTAGCTCTGGCTGTATGTTTAGGGTCGTTGTCCTGCTGGAAGGTGAACCACCGCCTAGTCAAGTGTTTTGCAGACTAAATGCCCCATACACACGGTCGGACATTCCAACCACAAAATCCGTCTGATTTTTTCTGATGGATTTTGGCCAAAACTTGTCTTGTATACACACGGTCGCACAAAGTTGTCGGAAAATCCGATCGTTCGGAACGAGGTGACGTACAAAATGTACGACGGGACTACATAGCGGCCAATAGCGTTCAAATTTTTTCTGACCATGCGTGGCACTTTGTGCGTCGGAATTCTCTACACATGATCGGAAAAAGTCTGATCAGATTTTGTTGTCGGAAAATTTTAGAGCCAGCTCTCAAAGTCCGATAGAGCCCACACACAATCGGATTTTCCGACAACATAATCCGATCTGACTTTTTCCGTCGGAATTTCCGACCGTGTGTACAGGGCATAACAGGTTTTCTTCTAAGATTGCCCTGTATTTGGCTCCATCCATCTTCCAATCAACTCTGACCAGCTTCCCTGTCCCTGCTGAAGAAAAGTATCCCCACAACATGATGCTGCCACCACCATGTTTCACGGTGGGGATGGTGTGTTCTGGGTGATGTGCAGTGTTAGTTTTCCGCCACACATAGCGTTTTGCTTTTAGGCCAAAAAGTTGTCCTGTGGACAGATTCTCCCACCTAGGCTACCTTTGGGTGATTGGAAACTGATAATAGCATTTGCTAGGTCTGCCCCTAGAGCGTACTTGTTTAATTCCACCCACTCTGTGATCAAGACACAAAGGGGGGGGGGGGGTGTCCTGTTCTGTACTGCAAGATAAGGAATTTGCAGGTAAGTCATAATCCTTTTATCTTAATTTTACAGTACAAGACTTGTATTCATAGACCATGGGACATACCCATGCAATAAAACTGAGGCTTGACCAACAGTATAGTCACACAGAACTGCAAAATGCAAACAGACTGGCAAAATACTCAGATGACAGCTTAAAGCATCCAACCTTGAGGCTGATGTACACAACAGCTGAGGCCTGAACCTCCACTTTGTAGAACTTGGAAACAGAGGAGCCGATGGTGGCTTTGCAAATTGTAATACAGATGACTTGCTGCTGAAACGCTCAGAAGACACCAACAACCCTGGTGGAATGGACTCTGATGGGAAAAAGATTAACGTTTTCCTTAAGGGCATGGGCCCTAGAAAGTTGTTGTTGGATTTTGGCAATGATGGCGCGAGGAGTCCTCTAAGAGGACCTCCATTTAGAAAACAAAGGGACTCCATATGTCCAAAAGAGACTGGGGTGATCAAGTATACTCTGACAGCCTTAATACCATCCAAAACTGTAAGGCACATTTCCTTGTCATGTTTTGCACCAGGACAGAAGGAAGGGGAGACAATGTACTAATTGTGCAAAATAGGAAAATGCTCTGAGCTTTAAATTGGTGATGGCAGCCAAGAAGGCAGTCTTCCAATGTAATCAATTCAATGGGGGGGGGGGGGGGGGGGGGGGGGGCGGGGGGGGGGGGGCCCTGAAAAGCTGACAGCATCAGGTTGACATTCCAAAGACACAGAAGGTCAAAACGGGGGAAATAAAATGTTCTACTCCCTATAGAAAAGTCCTGATAGGGCATTGCAAGGCAAGAGGATGGATAAGGCCTGTCCATTGATGGTACTCTAGGACAGACTATAATAATAATGATCTTCTTCAGAGGGAAGGTATAAACCATCTGGAATTGAGTCCAAGGAATAACCTGGGCAGCTAGAGGATCCCAATTCAGCTTGATGTTGAATCTGGAGGGCAGCAATGTGAGTTTCTGCCCATAAACTTGTTTCTTTTAGGACTGCTAAGCATCTGGTGCCCCCTTGATGATTTATGTAGGCCACTTCTTTAGCATTGTCTGACTGTACTCTGCCTGGGAGACATTGTGGAAAAGAGGTCAGATGTTGTAGAGATTCCTATCAGTTCCAGAATATAGATGTGTAGTTTTGACTACTGTTGGGAAAAATGTGTCCCAGAACCCTCTTGCAGAAGCAAATTAAGGGTGTCATTGTGCCCTGAGAGTCTAAGAGCTAGACTTTAAAGAGGAATCTTCTTAGGAGGTCTGTGTTCAAGATTAGACCCAGGTACTCTAGATGATGTGAGGGCTGGAAAGCTGACTTTGGAAAGTTGATTATCCAGCCAAAGGTTTAAAGAAACAAGATAGTTTTCTGGATGTTGGTAGACAAGATTCTGGCTGAGGAGTACAGCAGGAGGTCATCCAGGTAGCCTGTGACATGCATGCCTTGGGTTCATTGAAGCACCAGAAGCAAGGGAAGCACTTTTGAACACTTAGAAAGCAGAGGAGAGCCCAAATGGCAGTGCCACACATTGGAAGTGCTAGTCATTCACAGCAAAAGCCAGGAAGTGATAGGAGTGGAAATATGGAGATAGACATCTTGTCTGTCTACTGATGCAAGGAATTCCCTGTCTGAGAAAAGCAATGATAGATCTCATAGATTCCATCTGGAATTTTGGAACTTTGGAACATGAAATCTATTTAAGTAATTAAGTCAAGTATTGGATGGATGTCCCATTTGGATTTGGGACTGTAAACAGGTTTAAAAATAAACTTTGAAACCATTCTAAAGAAACTGGTACAACCACTTCACGTGCCTGAAGTTGGTGCAAAGGCGGTTATCAAATCTGAATTTTCTTGTTCTGAAGCTGGCAGATTGGAAGGTAAAACGCGAGGAGGGGCAGAAATAGAAACTGTATTTTGAAATCCTTTCAAATGACAGACCCAGAAGTTCTGCATGTCTCAGATCCAAAGTGATACAAATGGCAAAAAAAAGTCCACCTCTCTTCTTCATGTAATCCCAGACAGACTCAAAGTTGAGATCAGGGCTCTTTGAGACCAAACATTCACTTCCAGGACTTCTTGTTTTTCTTTATGCTGAAGATATTTCCTAATGACATTGGCTGTATGTTTGGGGTCATTGTCCTCCTGCAGAATACATTTTGGGCCAATCACACACCTCCCTGATAGACAAGTATCTGCCTGTATTTCTCAGCATTGAGGACACCATTGATCCTGACCAAATCCATTTGCCGAAATGCAGCCCCAAACTTGCAAGAAACCTCCACCATGTTTCACTGTTGTCTACAGACACCCATTATTGTACCGGTGATTTCCCAGCCCTTCAGCAAACAAACTGCCTCCTGCTACAGCCAAATATTTCAAAGTTTAACTCATCCGTCCAGAGCACCTGCTGCCATTTTTCTGCACCCCAGTTCCTATGTTTTTATGCATAGTTGAGTCGCTTAGCCTTGTTTCATGTTGGAGGTATATACTGTATACAGTACTGTGTAAAAGTTTTAGGCAGGTATAAAGAAATGTTGTAAATTAAAAATGCTTTTTAAATATATATATTTTAATTGCATTTTGTAAATTGATAAAGATAAACAAACAAAGTGAAATCAAATCAATATGAGGTGTGACTACCCTTTGGCCTCAAACCAGCATCAATTCTTAAGCCCCATACACACCATTAGATTTTCTGCAGATTTTTGTCTTCAGATTTACCAAAACCATGTAGTGCAAGGGCCTGCCTGATTGCATACAAATTAAAACTCTTAAAGCGGAGTTCTGCTTAACCACTTCAATACAGGGTACTTATACACCTTCCTGCCCAAACCAATTTTCAGCTTTCAGCACTGTCGCACTTTGAATGACAATTGCACGGTCATGCTACACTGTACCCAAACAGAATTTTTATACTTTTGTTCCCACAAATAGAGCTTTCTTTTGGTGGTATTTGATCACCTCTGGGATTTTTATTTTCTGCTAAACAAATAAAAAAATTGACCGAAAACTTTGTAAATAAGTATGTTTTCTCCTTCACTGATGGGGCTGCACTGATGGGCACCGATGAGGTGGCATTGATGGGCACTGATAGGCGGCACTGATGTACTGTATTGTATGGTACTGATGGATGCCAATAAGTGCCAAATAATAATGCCTGCCAATCAGTGATGCCCATTGTGGGCACTGATTGGCATACCTGGTGGTGACATCCTTGGTGGTCCTAGTGGCATCCCTGGTGGTCCAGTGTGGGCATCCTCGGGGGGGGGGGGGGCTGCGCTGATAATCGATCAGCACAGACCCCCGTCAGAGGAGCAGCCGATCGGTTCTCCTCTACTCGCATCTGACAGATGCGAGTGAGGAAAAGCCGATCAACGGCTCTTCCTGTTTACATCGCGATCAGCCGCGATTGGACACGGCCAAACGCGTGGAGTCCCCGTCAGAGACTCTTTACCTAGATCCGAGTTGCAGTGTGTCAGACTGACACACCGGAACAATGATCGCCACGATGCGCGCCCCGGGGGCGTGAATCGGCTTAATATCCTGGCGATGTCATGTGACGTCCGGTCAGGATATTGAAACCACTTTTCCGCCGTCATTTTGCTATATGACGGGCGGCAAGTGGTTAAAAAATGTTTTTTTAATTAAAAGTGAGCAGAATACAAAAGCTGACGACTTTTAATAATCGGACACTTACCTGTCCCAGGGTCCAGCGATGTGTCGGAACGAAGCCCCGCTCATCTCCCCCTCCTCTCTGCGGCATCGGGAGGGGGGAGAGGTGATCTCCCTTCCGGTGCACTGGGAGGAATTGGGAGCTGGGACCCTCTAACAAAAAGGGTATCCGCCCCCCCCCCAAAAGAATTACATGCCAAATGTGGCATGTCAGGGGGTCACCTCCCTTAAAGCGGAAGTTCCATTTTTGGGTGGAACTCCGCTTTAAGGTTTGACCTCATATTATATGGTTTTAGTTAGTCTGAAGACAAAAATCTGCTGAAAATCTAATAGTGTGTATGGGGCATTACACTTGCACACTAGACAAAGTCAGGGATTTTTTTAGGATTAGTGTCAGGTGTATGATTACTCAATTATACTAAGCAGCGGCTAATGATCATCAATTTCATATGTAGGTTGAAATAGCTGTGTAGGAGTCTTAAAACTGAAAGCAGAACAGCCATATTCTGCTACTAAGATGTAGAAACAAGGAAGCATTACTCAACTATGCAAGAAAACTAGACATGTGTGGCTCGTTTCATTCCGAATTGAAATTCTAAAGGAATTTTAGTTTTTGGGAAATTCAGATGTATCCGAATTACAATAGTACTGAATTTTGATTACCAAGGACGTCATATGACGTCCTTGACTTTGAGTGGGGATATCTGAATGATGGCTGCAGCTATAGGCATCATTCAGATATCATTCTTTCCGGCCGGCGATTCTGTGCACCATAAGAACAATCATATCGGCAGTTCCGCCGCCTGATCGTTCTTATAGGCAGCGGGAGGGGACGTCCCTAAAGTAAAATGCCCCTGTCCCCGGTAGCTTGCGCTCAGAAGCTAACGCACACGCAAGTCCCGCCCACATATGTAAACGCCGCTCCACCCACACATGTGAGGTATTGGCGCGTGCGTTACAGCGCGTGCAACAATTCTAGACCTCCTCTGTAACTCTAAACTGGTAACCTGTAAAAAATTTTAAAGCGTCGCCTATGGAGATTATTAAGTACCGAAGTTTGGCGCCATTCCATGATTGTGCTCAATTTTAAAGCGTGACATGTTCGGTATTTACTCAGCGTAACATCATCTTTCATATTATATAAACAAATTGGGCTAACTTTACTGTTTTGTTATTTTTTAATTCATGAAACCGTTTTTTTTTCCAAAAAACGGCGTTTGAAAAATTATTGCGCAAATACCGTGTGAGATAAAAAGTTGCAATGACCGCCAATTTATTCCCTAGGGTGTCTGATAAAAAAAACGTATATAATGTTTGGGGGTTCTGAGTAATTTTCTAGCAAAAAATGATGATGTTTACATGAAGGAAAATAGGCCAAAATATGCCCGGTAAGCAAGTGGTTAAATGAATCCGAAATAAAAAAAAAAAAAAATCGAACAAGATTATAATAGTTTTCGAATTTCCAAAGAGAATAAAATAGAATAGAAAATCAAATACTGTAATAGAATAGAAAAAGAATATAGAAAATAATATAATAGAGTAAAACAGAACAAAATAGAATAGAAAATAAAAGAGCAGAATAGATTAGAATATATTAGAAACGGAATAGAATAACATAGAGCAAATATAACCATCTTTTGAAATTCAAATAGAATAAATTTGAATACATAAGAAAAGAATATAACAGGAAAGAATAGAATAGGAAGAAAAATAGAATAGAATAGAAAAGAATAAAAAAAAAAACAATAGAATATAACCGTTTCCCAAAATTCAAATAGAATCAATTAGAATTTGAATATAATAGATTAGAATATAAAGTAACAGAATAGTATAGAAAGAATATAACCATCTTCCGAAATGCGAATTTCAAATAGAATAAATTTGAATAGAAAATAAAATAATAGAACAGAATAAACCAATAGAAAAAGAATATATTCAAATAGAATCAATTTGAATTTGAATAGATTGAATATAACCATCTTCCTATTCTATTGCTTTGTTTTTTTTTCTATACTATTGTGTTATTTATTATATTCTTTTCTATTCTATTTAAATTCGAATTGATTCTATTTGAATTTTGGAAAACGGTTTTATTATTTCTATTCTATTCTATTGTTTTTTTTAAATTCTATTCTTTTCTAGTCTATTCAAATTTCAGAAGATGGTTATAATAATTCTATTTTTTTTTATTCTATTCTATTCCATTCTGTTCTTTTATTCTCTATCCTATTTTGTTCTGTTTTACTTTATTATATTATATTCTTTTTTTTCTATTCTATTTTATTCTCTTAGGAAATTGGAAAACTATTCAAATTCAAAAATGATTTAAATTAGAAAACTATTCAAAATTGATTTGAAAATGTTACAAATCGATCCGAATTAAAAAATGTGAATTTATTTGAATACGAATAAACTGAACATCCTAAAAATTAAGATTAAATGAATTTAACTAAACAAATTTATGTAAATATTGAATTGAAACAAAATACATTTTTTCGTTCTGCAGCTGTTTAATGAAAACATAGGAACTGGGGGGCAGGAAAAAGAAAGCGGGCGCTCTGGACTGATGAGTCAAAATGTGAAATATTTGGCTTTAGCAGGAGGCAGTATGTTGGCGAAGGGCTGGAGAACGGTACAATAATGAGTGTATGCAGACAACTGTGAAGCATGGTGGAGGTTCCTTGCAAGTTTGGGGCTGCATTTTTGCAAATGAAGTTGGAGTTAGTCAGGGTCAATGGTGTCCGCAATGCTGATAAATACAGGCAGTTACTTATCCATCATGCCATACCATCAGGGAGGGGTGTAATAAGCCCCAGATCTATTCTGCAGCAGGACAACAACCCCTAAACATACAGCCAATGTCATTAAGAACTATCTTCGGCATAAAGAAGAACAATCAGTCCTGGAAGTGATGGTTTGGCCATCACAGAGCCCCTAATCTCCACATCATAGAGCCTGTCTGAGATTACATGAAGATACAGAAGGATTTGAGGCAACCTACATCCACAGAAGATCTGTGGTTAGTTCTCCAAGATGTTTGGAACAACCTACCTGCCGAGATCCTTCAAAAACTGTGTGCAAATCTACCTAGAAGAATTGATGCTGTTTTGAAAGCAAAGGAAGATCAAATATTGATTTGATTTTCTTTTATGTTCGTTTATTTTTAAATTTTGTTAATTGATAAAAATAACCTATTAACATTTATATTATTGAAAGCATTCTTACACACACATATTCTCTCTCTCTCTATATATATATATATATCTATATATATATATATATATATATATATATACACATACACACATACATACACACACATATATATATATATATATACACGAAGAGTCACAATGGAGAAAAACATTTTTTTCTAGAGCTCTTCTTTAATATCCACAGTATATCTGATGGTTGACTATGGAGTTGCCCCAGGTTGTAAGCTAATAAAAAGCAGCTGTACCTTACCTTGTAAGGAATAAATCATCTGTGTAGACCACAGTGATCTGCAGCACTGACCACAAACCACAGGAACATGTGTGTGATCATACATTTGAACTGTACAGCCGCCACTCCACAAACCGCACATTATGGTGAGCAGGGAAAGGCTATATAAATATGGTATAGTTATGAAAATAAAGGAGCAAAAACACAAGACCCAGCATTGCAGGATAAGTTTCATCAATCCAGTCAAAGTATTGCTTGTTTTTTTCTTGTTTTTTCGTTTGTAAACTTTTGCTTATTAATTGTATTATTTTTTCGTAGTGCCAAGAACTTTGCTCAGTACAGAGAGCTCCAGGAACAGCTTGCTGCTTTTGGCGCCAAAGAAGTTCTCAATTTTCAATGGGTTAAGCCTAGGTTCACATTGGAGCGATTTGTCATGCAATTTGAGAGATCAAATCGCATGACAAGTCGCAGCCTATTGGAGGCAAGGGCACTGTTCCAATCGGTGTGACACCAATTTTGCGTCGCACCGATTTGCAAAAGTAGTTCTTGCACTACTTTTGCCGATTTCAGGTGCGGCTTCAATAGACATCTGTGCATGAAGCCACACAGATGTATATCAAGTAGCAGCTGAAATCACGCTGACCTTGCTACTTTGAAATTGCACTACTTCAAGTGAAGTAGCATCAATGAGAACCAGGGCTAAATTAGTGTTAAGGTCTGGGGTTAGGGTTTAGGATTGGTTAGGTTACATTTTTGGCTTCTAGTTAAAGTGGGTTGCCCCCTAAGAAATTTTTTTTAAAAGTCAGCAGCTACAAATACTGCGGCTGCTGACTTTTAATAATCGGACACTTACCTGTCCCAGGGTCCAGCGATGCGGGGGAACAAAGCCCCCCCCCCCCTCGTTCCCCACTCCGCTCGTGGCGCTGGCATTCTTACTGTGGGCACCCGGGTGTGGCTTCACTGCACATGCGCGAGCGGCGCCGCGCGCCGTGATACGACGCTCAGTCATCTGGGACACGTGACAGGTCCCAGATGACTGTGCGGTGCCGAGGTGAAGTGATGTCAGTGCCTGGGCACTGAAGGTGGCAGACAAGAAGGACCCCCTAGCAACAGGCATTTAGAGGTGAGTAAAAAAAAAAAATTCCAATAATTTTTATTTTTTTTTATGATTTTTATTTTTTTTGGTGGAAACACCACTTTAAGTGTTAAAGTTGAATTTTAGGCAGATATAAAACACAAGAAGTAATGCAGCTTTGTATTAATTAATTCATTATTTAATATATTTCTAAATCAAAGTGTAAGTACCTTAACTTGACTTGGTGTTAGCCTATTTTAGTCCTGGTAAAGCAGAGCTCGTAGAGGAAGAAGCAGCACAAGAAGACAAAAAAAATATGTGCAATGCTAGGAACATGCTGATAGTAGGATAAAGCAAAGTGACAAGGTTGGCTAATCAGCGTGCTGCTTTTTCTGTTACTGTCTGGTCACAGGGTGGGGATGGGGAGGAGATTTGTAAGTGAAAGTAAGTAAAATGACAGCAGAGAAAGATCAGCCCCCCACCTCTGCCAGTCCAGACTGTGTTTTATGACAGACCTGTGTAAATCTCAGGACTGGATGGTTAGCAGCACAAATTATCTTAGATGCTTGGGTCTACAGAGGCTACAAAGTAAGATTTTATTCTCTGCTTCCACCCCACTTGATGATGTCAAACCTGCCAACGTCCCTGCAAAGATCACTGTGCTGCCCTGATGCAGCTCCTCTGTCAAGGGGTCTTAGAAATTGTTCCGGGAGAGGATACATCTGTTCACAGTTGCCAAAGCAAATGGGAGCATTTGCCCCCATACTGGATCTAAAGGTTTTCAAAACCCTCCTTTGGGTTCAAAAGTTCTGTATGAAATCTGTTAGGTCGGTCAGTGCTTACCTCTGGTGGAACCTGAACCTCCTGAAGATGGAGCTGGAATCAACTCATTGCTTGGGGTATCTTGGATACTTCTCCCAAGATCTTCCTTCCTCAGGAAAAGCTACAAATTCTCCTCTCTCATATTTAGACAATACAGCCCAGGAGCCCAGGAGCAGACCCACATTCTCACTGTGGAACTAGAAGACGCAGTCTCTGAACCATTGCACGCACTTGACCCCCAAAATTTGTCTTGCCCTGGCCTGGTGGGTCACAGGTACAACCCTAGGGTCCGGGAAATCCTTCCCCTCCTGGTCTGACAGGTTTCCATGAGGGACGACAGCCTGATTTTGCTGGGTAGGAGTCTTGGACACTTTCTTGGTGCAAGAGGTCGAACAGGTCCAGCATTGGTTCCCCTTTCAATGTTGGACCTCTTGACTGCTAGGTCTTTTGACCAGGATTAGGTCAGACAACACCATGGCAGTGGCTTACATCAACATCAGGGAGGTAGCAGAGGTCTCGCAGCTCACAGAGACACCGATCAAATTTTGGCTCGGGTGGAACTTCCTGTTCCAGCCCTGTCCATTGTGCACATCCCAGGCATGGAAAAAATGTCTGGACTCAGGAAAATAGTCTTTTCAGCCCGAGGTGATTCAAGACTCCTGTCACAGGTGGGGCACCAAACGTGGACCTCGATGTCCATGTTCAAAAACAAGTTTGTCACCAGGTCTAGGGGTCTTCGCTAGCCTTAGCAGTGGATGCTATGGTGAGTCTGTGGGATCAGTCAATCCTGATGTATGCCTTCCTCTTACAAAACTCTTCTCTTCCCTGCAGAATCAAGATGGAGGGAATGCCAATGATTTCATTACATTGTACTGGCCCAGACAGATGTAGTACTCAGACCCCTGGTGTATTCTTGGGCACTCTCAAATCATCCAGAACTTCTGTCCAAAGGACCAGTTTACCACTCTACTTCTTTATTGCTGGCTTTATCAGCCAGGATGTTAAAGTCCAGGTCCCAAAGAATAGCAACATACCTGATTTGGTTATCCCTATGCTTTTGACACATAGAAAATTGACCTCTACAAAGTCTACGATAGCGCCCTGGAAAGGCCTATTTCTCATGGCTTAAGGAAATGATATTCAATTTCAGGGATGTACTCCATTTAACTTATCCCGTCTTTTCTCCAGTTTGTTTGGAATCAACATTTGGCCTTGATTTTCATCAAGGGTCAAATCTCAGCCCTAGCGATTCTTTTTCATAAATCTATTGCAAAGCCTTTGTACAGGGTGTTGCCCATTTTATTCCTCTTGTGCATAATCCAATGACTCAATAGGATCTCAACCTAGCTCTGTCAGCTCTTTGAAAGCCATCGACACGTTCCTCTGTCTGTGGTTTTTCATAAGGTTGCCTTTTCCATTGCCATCACCTCTGCGAGGCAAGTTTTTGAGTTAGTAGCCTTAACCTGTGAAGAACATTTTCTTGTTCAATACAGACAAGATTTTCCTTAGACCTCAGGTCTTTTCTCTACCTTAGGTGGTTTCTTGCTTTTATCTTAACCAGGACATTGTTTCTATGACCTAACCAACAACATCAAGGAGATTTCCTTAATGTGGTGCACGCTGTTCACGTTTATCTCTCATCTACAGCTTCCTTTAGACTGTCTGACTGTTTTTGTTATCCTGAAGGTGCCTACCTGCTTCTCGTTCCACTATTTCCGCGCCTCATCATTCAAGCCTATAGAATTTAGGACAAAGTTCCATCTTTCCCTGTCAAGCATATTCCACTACATTAGTTAGTACCTGATGTGCTTTTCAACATTAAGCATCTGTTTCTCAGATTTGCAAGGCTGTCACCTGGTCTTCTTTTCACATGTTCATTAGGTCTCACCTAGTGGCTGTTCAGACCTTCTGGTTTTAGTTGTATGGTTTTTCAAGTGGCTCTGTAGGAGCTATTGAGTCTCCTCTGTTAACTTAAATGGAAACAATCAAATAATGTAAGTGTAAAAATCTATTATTATATCATAAATATAAACTATAGTGCAAACCTTAATGAATGAAATCTATAAATGTAAAATTGATAATCAAATAAGTGAATTAGTAAAGGTTCTCCAAAGTCCATCATTTGAATAAATGTTAATTGCAAAAGTCTTATGCAGTGCTGCAAGGTGTTCCAAATAACACTTTCAGAATTGTTGTGCTTGGAGTATTTAATCCACAGCTTCCAGGATTCCCCAGAGGCAAAGTACACACACCAGATATAAAGCACCTCTTAATAAAAAGAAGGCCAATAGCATTGGAAAGATATGCCCACTAATGAGATAGATGAATGTTTCACCTCTTTAGTTGCTCACAACAGATACTGACATATAGATGCACAGAGAAGAGAATAGTCTCATTGCATAAAAAGTACTTTATTAAAAATGGTTAAAAACAATCAAAACTCTGGTGCATTGTAGTGCTGACTGTTGACTCTGTTTTAATGTTTGTAACTTTATTTATATGAAAATTTCAATAAAAAGAGTAAAACAAAAAAAAACAATCAAAACTCCCTCACTAGTAAAGTTCTTAACCCAAAAGCTTCACACAACCCATAATTCCAGCTTTTGTGCGTGCAACCACCCCTCTCTGTATGGCTGCTGTGCTCTGTCTTACACCTTTTGTAACAGTAGACATGTTTTTGAAAACCAGAAAGGGTGTGTTGTTCTAGAGCAGGGATATTCAATTAGCGGACCTCCAGCTGATAAAGAACTACAAGTCCCATGAGGCATGGCAAGACTCTGACAGCCACAAGCATGACAGGCAGAGGCATGATGGGACTTGTACTTTTGCAACAGCTGGAGGTCCGCTAATTGCATATGCCTGTTCTAGAGTTTTAAAATGTTTGTGTAATGCTGTCATACCAAATATATATTTATGATAATATGAGTGCTTCAACATAAATATTTTTAAAAATTTTCATGTTTTAATAGCAAACAGATGAAATTTGGCGTGAAATGCGATGGATCATGGATGCTCTTCAGTATGCAAGGTATAAGCAGCCGGTTGCTGGACTGCCGATAACCAGATTTCTCGATCTTACGGAAGAACAAATCCAGAAGAAAAATAATTCCACATCCTCACACCTGGACTGTCTGCCATCGCCTTCACCGTCACCTGAAATGCATCGCAGGAATGCTGTAAGCGGTAAGGTTTCAGCAGACAAGAAGAAAAGTGGGTCAGTCTGTAAAAAATGTATATTTCAGTTTTTGTTGGCTATGCTTAAACTATCCAGTAGCATCTTGTAAGCTGGGCCATTAGATCTAGCCACTGGAATTTCTGAGAGTTAAAAAGCCATTGCCTGAGTCAACCCAACACAGACCAACCATAACCAAAATAGTTTCGTTGGACTGATTGCTTAAAATATTTTGTGCCAAAGTTCTGTGCATTTATCTTGTGTTGGATTTGTGTTGAAGCCTATTTCAAAGAAACATGATCATATTCTTATTTTAAGTAAAATTATCAGTTACACAACTTTCCTGCTCACCTAAAGTGACACATTAAAAGCCACACAATCCTCCACCACCACAACTTCAGGTGCTTTGTCCTATGACCCCACCCAATCCTGGCACTATTCACATAGAGATTTCCGGCGGACCAGATGGTCGCCGGAGTCTCTATGATCGTTCGGAGGCCGGGCGCGATGTTATGACGTCACGCCCGGCCTCTTCATTCAAAAAACAGCGCCGCCTCCGCTGGGAAGCGGTGATCGTTTTTTTTTTTTTTGTTTTTTTTTTGATTTTAGGCTTCCCAGCCTAGAGGTGAGATGTGGGGTCTTATTGACCCCATATCTCACTGTAAATAGGTCCGATCATGTAATATTCCTATTACAAGGGATGTTTACATTCCTTGTAATAGGAATAAAAGTAATCAAATATTTTTTTTTTTTTTTTTAAAGTTGTTGAACTAAAAAAATAAAGTAAAATGAACAATAAAAAGAAAGAAAAAAAACATTTTTAAAGCGCCCTGTCCCCGCGAGCTCGTACGCAGAAGCGAACGCATACGCAAGTCCCGCCCACATATGAAAACGGTGTTCAAACCACACATGTGAGGTATCGCCGCGAACGTTAGAGCGAGAGCAATAATTCTAGCCCTAGACCTCCTCTGTAACTCAAAATATGTAACCAGTAAAAAAAAAAAAAATGTTAAAGCATCGACTATGGGGATTTTTAAATACCAAAGTTTGGCGCCATTCCACAAGCGCATGCAATTTTTAAGCGTGACATGTTGGGTATCTATTTACTCGGCGTATCTTCATCTTTCACATTATGCAAAAAAATTGGGCTAACTTTACTGTTTTGTTTTTTTTTTTAAAGCAGGAAACTGTTTTTTTTTCTGAAAAAAACGCGTTCGAAAAATTGCTGCGTAAATACCCTGCGAGATAAAAAGTTGCAACGACCGCCATTGTATTCTTTAGGGTCTTTGCTAAAAAAACATATATAAAAAAGCAAAAAAATTTGGAATTTTACATGTAGGAGAGAAATGTCAGAATTGTTTTTGAAGGGTAGGGATCGCGCTGGACTGTCTTAGTAGGTCATTGGTTGTGGACAGAATGTCAGATGGGCAGAATAGGAAAAATGTTCTTTCCAGGGTTTGATGCCCGGCTGTTAATAGTGTGCCCTGTTGTGGGCTTGGGCTGCTACCTCAGGTTGCGACCTAATGGTTGTTCCTGTAGTGATCAAAGGAGGTAAATGTAAAGGAGCGCCCAAAATGCAAAAGTTGAGAAATAAACCCTTATTTAATAAGGGTACAGGTGGTGGAACAAAGCCAATGCATTTTGGGGGACAAAGGACTCCCCCTTCTTCAGGGCTCCTCTTATGCCAGCTCCAGCAATGTCTCATCTTTACAGAGAATTAAGTAGAGAGAAGACATTGCTGGAGCTGGCAGAAGAGGAGACCTGAAGAAGAGAGAGTCCTTTGTCCCCTGAAACTCGTTGGCTTTGTTCCATCACCTGTACCCTTATTAAAGCGGTTTATTTCTCAACTATTGCATTTTGGGCGCTCCTTTACATTTACCTCCACTATTCTTAGCAAGGAAACAATACAAACATGCTAATTCTGCATTTCTGTGCTGCTTCCAAAGTGTCCACAGCAGCAGGAGAAACAGCTCAGAGACCAGAAGCTAACAAGTTTGTCTCATGCTGCCCTCAGAGGGCACTAGCTGAGATTGCGTTTTTAGTTATAAATTTAAGGCAAAAACGGCCTTGAATAAAATAATTTTACCTGAATCCCGAAGGTGGTACTAGAGTATAGCCCCATTCATTATGAAAACCAACATTATAGGCCAATTGTAGTTTCACTCATAATTAAGTTGATACAATTATGGTTCAGGGAAATACAACTTTTTAAATGTTGTAGCTAGACATACTGTAGATATTTTTTTTTTTTTCAGCCAGGCTGGACACAAGCAAGGAAATGGAGGCACTTTATTTATTCACAATAATTGGTGTTTGGATGTGTTTGCAAAACAACACTAATTCATATATAGATTAGCGCAGCACTTTTGTATTTTAACAGAGAGTATTACAGGCAACCCAAACATTTTTGGTTTGGCCACACACAAAGTGGTGATTGTAAATAATCACATTGTAAAACGATCCGTTTAAAACTGAAATGATTTGTGTATAGATAAAAAAAAAAAAAAATAAATATATATATATATATATATATATATATACCCTTTTTTATAAGTGATCACATTCCCTCTGTTCTCAGCTGCAAAAGAGCTGGGGGGGGAGGAGAAGCAACAGAAAACTTATCTTCCCAGTGAGAGGCTAGGCAGAGGCTGATCATTGGAGGAGAGCAGGCTGAGTTCTCAGCAGAACTAGACAACTGACCACAGTGTGCTCTCCTGCTTAGTGTGGTGAGTTTTTAATGGGAGAGCAGAGGGACTGGCAGGAACACCAGGGATTTCACAAAAGGAAGCAATACAAAGAAAACAGGATACTTTTTCATACAAATACATGGTACAGCAGGCATATTTTAGGAACATGAAATGCTGGGGTAACAAACACTTTAACCACTTAAGCCCCGGACCATTTGTCTGGCCAAAGACCAGAGCACTTTTGGCTATTCGGCACTGCGTCACTTTAACTGACAATTGCGTGGTTGTGCGACGTGGCTCCCAAACAAAATTTAAGTTTTTTTTTTCCCCCCCCACAAATAGAGCTTTCTTTTGGTGGTATTTGATCACCTCTGCAGTTTTTTTTTTTTTTGCGCTATAAACAAAAAAGGAGCGACAATTTTGAAAAAAACACATTCTTTTTTACTTTTTGCTATAATAAATATCCCCCAAAAAATATAAAAATATAAATATTTTTTTCCTCAGTTTAGGCCGATACATACTCTTCAACATATTTTTGGTAAAAAAAAATGCAATAGGCGTTTGATTGGTTTGCGCCAAAGTTATAGCGTCTACAAAATAGGGGATAGTTTTATGGCATTTTTATTAATCTTTTTTTTTTTTTTACTAGTAATGGTGGCGATCAGTGATAGTTATTGTGACTGCGACATTATGGCGGACACATCGGACAATTTTGACACATTTTTGGGACCATTGGTAACACAGCGATCAATGCTATAAAATTGCATTGATTACTGTAAAAATGTCACTGTCAGTGAAGGGGTTAACCACTAGGGGAGGGGTTAAGTGTGTCCTAGTGAGTGATTCTAACTGTCTGGGGGATGGGCTAGCAGTGACACGACACTGATCGCTGCTCCCGATGAGAGGGAGCAGACGATCAGTGTCCTGTCACTAGACAGAATGGGGAGATGCTGTGTTTACACCGGCATCTCCCCATTCTTCAGCTCCGTGGCACGATTGCGGGCACCCGGCGGATATAGAGTCCGCGGGTCCCGCGGGCATGGTCACGGAGCTCATGGCAGGCACGTTACTTTGCCCAGCCGTGCCATTCTGCCGACGTATATCGGCAAGCGGTTAATACAATACTCAAAAAATGAAACAGTGAGCAAATAAAAATCGGAAACTCTAAGCAGGTAAATGTTACAGTAGTAATTCAAAATGTTTGTCCACTGAAAACACATTTTAGTTTCCCTTTGAGGAAAATGCCCCTTTTAATCAGTTATTTTTGGTTCTGTAATGTTCATGAAATTTTTATACTGATAAGTGTTCATTAATTGCCATTCTAAGGAAATCAGGCTGTAATCTAAGTTCACTGACACTTTCAATCCCCTTGATTCATTTAGTAGAAGCGTTTAGCAATCCTGAACCTTAATCCTCCAATTTCCCCCAATCCCACATCTCATGCACTAATGCTGTAATGAAGAATAACACTCGGTAACTGCAGTGTATACAGCAGACATTACATGCTTTGCCACTTCAAAGGAGCACCATTTACCACTAAGTCACTTTAACCAGAAAACCACTAAACGACTAAGTGAAAACTCTGCCAGCTGACCAGGACAGGTGGGGGAACAGGAGTTTGCGCAATCAACGTTTCAGGACTTTGTTTTTGGAATTGCAGCGACAGTCTGTTTTCAGCTAATTCCCCTGGGACCTGTTTCATAGGAATAAGTATGTGAATGTTATATTTCTCTTTAAAAGGAACAGCAAACGGTGTCATTGTCTAAGGCCTCATGCACACTAGACGTTATAATAACGTTATAAAAACATCAGGAGCTTTGCAGTGAGTATTTCAGCGTTCTTGCAATATCGTTTTTTAGCGTTTTTTTTTTTTTTTTGTTTTGTTTTTTTTTCTTCAATGGGATCAAAAACGTTAAAAAAAATTTGTTTTTAGGTGTTTTTTGACGTTAGAGAGTTTTTACAGCTGAAAAACTCCTCTCAGAACCCCCTAGTTTTGGGGGTTTTTTTTACAGCTAAAAAAACGCCCCAGACAAAAACAGCCATTGTGCGCATGGACACATAAGATAATATGCTGGAGAGTTCATTGACTGTAGAAAAAAACGTCTGAAGCCAAAAACAGCAGCTCTAAAATCATCCAGTATGCATGAGGCCTAAGGCCTAAAGTATACCTGTCATGAATGAAATTCAGGGGCTGCTTGCTTACTCCCTTTCCGAAAGTTTTCTGAA